>CM035432.1:141086339-141156339 GCA_020310875.1 Ceratopteris richardii
GATTGTGAAGTTATGAAGATATGAGCAGATTTGGTGCTTTTATATGAAGACTCTATGATTCTTTGGGACATTCATGTACTTCATCTTTTGGAATGTATGGCATAGATGTGAAGCTTTGCTCCATCTCGCTATTGTTTTGTCTATTCTCTCATGTCTTTATTTCATTTTTGTCTCTATATTGATTGTAGGCCTTAAAAACCAATGTAGAATAGTTATACGTTCCATCAAGTTTATCTTCTTGTTCCAATCTATATCTATAATCATTAATCTTGGGAACAAGCAATGTATGTGTATAATAAGCTCTTAGACCAAGTGTTGGAAGTAAGGCGGGCCCACACAGGTTCACAAGAACTTCCACACACTAATACCTTGTACACATACACTTGAACCAAATAATATAGACGAGAGAAGATAAAGAATAGAGAAAGCACAAGAGATGTAAAGGAGTAACAAGTGCTACTCTAAAAATAACTTGATTAGAATGGAATGACTATACAATGTGTGTATGTACAAAAATAATCTAGGGGCTTAAAATTAAACGCTGCTAGGTACATAATATAAGAAAATTGTGCCTAAAGCTTGAGAAATAATGTGTGTACGCTTGAAAGTGATGATAAATAAGTTGGACAAAGAATATCCGGCCTATGTATTGTGCGTAAGTGTAAAAAAATCGACTACAAGACTTGATATGACTTTTTCTTTGATGTAGACAGCTACAAGCACTTCTCAACTTGAAGTATAAAGCTAGAATAACTTTGTACAATAGCAAGAAGAGGAGTGAAGCAAAAAATATGTAGCAAACTTATAATAACCTGTTAAAGACACACACAAGAGTGTACGTAGAAGAAGTAGGAACAACGAATAAGCACCAAACAGTAGTAAAACTTCAACGGAAGCATCGCACACAAGAAGAGTGTGTAGATTAAGTAAAGTATCTATAAAGTGTGCCCCATGCCTTGTATTTTTAGGCAAATACAGCCCTAGCGAAAAAGTTGGTGCAAAAGAATCTTTGAAGGCTTTTTTTCTCATGCAAATTGGTGATGTGGCATAAAAATCTAGGCGCATGAGATGGTTTCCCTTAGGTCTTTGCTCTCTTTTTTATAAAGGAAATTCTTCGATCATTGAGATCTACTCTTCTGGTTTAGCTTGAATTAATTGAAATTTCAATGAAAGGTGGGCATAGCACCCATGGGATCCTCGAATCCCACAAAGCAAGGGTTAGACGCCTAGTAACTACGAGGATACAAAGCTTGAAGGCCAACTAAGTAGCAATAGGATGGCCCTAAGGTCAAATGAGCTAACTTGTATGAATTGTGTGAAGGCCCAACAATTGGTTTGAACTTCTCAAAGGTAGAACAAAACCCCCCCGGTTGTAGGAACCGGTGTACATCCATCTCAACACACGTGCTTAGGATTGTCGTGTTGAAGCCTGTCGGGGTTGAACCCTCGCCTCGAGCCTAAGAGGCCAAGGCACCAACCACTCAAGCAAGCGCACGTAGATTAGATCTTTGCTTTCTTAGAATTTAATCCTAGTTGTTGATTAAAGCTCACTTAAGCTTTTTAGATATGTTGACCAGAATTAGGGTTTGAGTTTTAAGGGGCATATACATGTCAGATGGCCAAGTGTTATAAATCAGTAGATAGCTCTTAATGAGTGCTTCAAAGAATAAGTAATAATAATTTTGACCATTTTTGAGCAAAACCATTTTTGGGAAATGGTGACAAGAAATCAAGGTTTTTTGGAAATTAGGTTTTATAGCTCACAATGTGACATTGTTTCCAACAAGATATGCCCAAAAGGAGGGCATAGACCCTCAAGATGTCAGTCCCCCGATGAGGACCCTTATTTTTCACTCTTCCCTACGCGTTTCGAGGTTGCCCACCGGCTATTTTCACGGAGCCCGATCACGGAGAACGATAACTTGGATCTTCCGTCCAGCCGCGTACTACTCACTTAAAATCTCTCTCTCATTGATTGAGTCCAATGTTCTACACATGAGTGCCACATGGCACTCATGTGTGAATCCTCTAAATGGGGTTAAGAGGTGGTTCACACCTCCTCCATTTATTGACTCCATATAACATTTCCTTCCCCTTAACTCCATTTTTGTCCTAAAAAATGGTACTGGAAGGTCTAAAAGAAAGAGATAATCAAGGCAATAGTACTCCCACTATATCCCATGTATAGAAATACATGGTCCTGTCTCCGTGTTGTTTCCCCATATCCTTCCCCTTAAGAAGACTCTTGGGAAGGTAGTCTAAAATTGGGAAACCGTCTCTGAAGGGTACTAACCCGCTCCCATGTGGCACTTTCTTCTGAACCATCTCTCCACCTTACTAGACACTCTTTATACAAGTGACTTCTCGTCCGTTTCTCTCGAGTGCGTAGTATGCTCTCAGGCTCATGTGGAATAGATTGAACAGAAATAGGCTCTACTACCTCACTATTTGGAATGAGGTTGTCAGATTCACCCAGCCTTTTCTTAAGTCGGCTAACATGAAAAACTGGATGGATTTGACTATTCTCTGGAAGTTGGAGCTGGTAAGCCATCTTTCCTATTCTCTTAAGTATTTGGAAAGGTCCACAATACCTAGGAGATAGTTTTGGACAAGGTCCCGTCTTCATGGTTTCAGACCTAGATGGAACTCTAAGATAGACTTGCTCTCCTACCTCAAAGTTGATCTCTCTCCTTTGAGGGTAAGCATAGGCTCTAGCTCTATCATGAGCTCTCCTAATGATGTCCTTAGCAAGCCTAAGCATATCGTTCATCTCTTCCAAGAAGTCCTTTGCAGCTTGAACTTTCTCATTTTGCAAGCCTACTGCATAAGGAGCTCTTGGCTGAAACCCATACATAAGCATAAATGGACTATGCCCGGTGGAAGAGTGCTTGGCACTATTATATACAAACTCTACTATAGGTAAGTACTCTTCCCAATTAGTTTGCCTTTCATTCACATATGCTCGAAGCATATCCTCTAGGATTTGGTTAACCCTCTCTGTTTGCCCATCCACTTTGGATGCTCGGCTGTACTCATGCTAAGTCTCGTATCCAGCCTTTTGAAGACCGCTCTCTAAAAGTGGCTAGTAAACTTCCTATCCCGATTGGAAACTGTGTCTAAAGGAAGACCATATAATCGGTATAGGTTCTCTACAAAGAGTCTAGCCAACTCTGAAATCTTCACTGTAGTACGTGTTGGAATAAACCTAGCCATTTTGGTTAACCTATCCACAACTACCCAGACTGAGTCGTGCCCTCTCTGTGTCTTGGGTAATCCGACTATAAAGTCCATGGAGATACTCTCCCACTTCCCATTAGGAATATCAATGGGTGGAGTAGTCCTCCAATCCTCAACCTCTCAGCTTTGTTGACCTTGCATTTATTGCACTTAAGCACATACTCTAGGACGTCCTTATGAAGTCCAGGCCAATAAAACTGCCTCTTAACAAGATCATAAGTCTTGTTAACTCCTGGGTGTCCCGCACTAGGTGTGTCATGACACTCATACAGAATATGCCGTCTCATCTCAGTATCTCTAGGGACACACACCTTTCCTTTATATAACAGATATACATCATGGATACTGTAATTCTTCCACTTGAATCCTTTTTGAGTACCTGTCGATACTCCATCCTCAGTGGAAACCCGTATATCTCGATCCCCATTCTCTATGGCTTCCCAAATTTCGGAATATGCAGGATCAAGCCTACATTTTCCTTTAATGGACTCAAGTAGCTCACTAGTGATCTGAGTAAAACTCAGTCCATTGAGCATAGGCATGCGGCTAAGTGAATCAGCCACCACATTAAACTTTCCCTTCCTATACCTAAGCTCATAATCAAACTCCTGAAGGGTCTCTGCCCATCGGGCCTTACGACCTTTAAGGTCTATTTGATTAGAGAGCCACTTAATGCTCTCTTGATCAAACACTATCGTGACTTTGGCACCATATAAATAATGGCGCCACTTCTTCAAAGCATGGACTATTGCATACAACTCCTTCTCATAGACGGAGTAATTCTTCTGAGCCGGTTCTAGTTTCTTGCTCTCAAAAGCTACTGGTCGACCATCCTTCACTAAGACCGCTCCTATAGCAAAATCACTCGCGTCGGTCTCAACCACAAAAGGTTTGTTGGGATCTGCTATGTGCAAAAGTGGAGCTGTAGCAATTGCTACTTTCAACTTTTCCATACTTTGCTTCTGTTCGTCTCCCCAATGAAAGGCTTTCCCTTTCCCAATCTTGGCATAGTTCTTAATGAATCTTCGATAGAAACCTGATAAACCTAAGAAGATCTGCAGCTCTTCCAGGTTCCGCGGATGTGGCCATTGCATAATAGCCCTTACTTTTTCAGGATCCATCTGGATTCCATCCTGGGAGACTATATGCCCAAGGTATCTAACCTCTGTCTTGAAAAATTCACACTTTGATTCCTTAGCAAAGAGTGAATTTTCCCTTAGCACTTGAAATACTTTCCTCAAGTGTTCCAAGTGCTCTTCTTCTGATGCACTATAAATCAGAATGTCATCCAAAAAGTCTACTACAAAGTGTCCTAGATAAGGCCGTAAAACACTATTCATGAGCTTCATGAAAGTGGCAGGAGCATTGGTGAGACCAAAAGGCATCACCAAAAACTCATAGTGCCCATATCTAGTCCTAAATGCAGTCTTAGGGACATCCTCTGCCCTAATCCTGATCTGATGATATCTTGATCTAAGATCAAGCTTGGTAAAATACCTAGCTTGATGTAACTGATCAAATAGGTCTTCCAATCTAGGCATTGGAAACCTATTTTTGATAGTTACCTTATTAAGTGCTCTATAGTCTATACATAATCTCATAGAGCCATCTTTCTTTTTAACTAGGAGCATTGGCGATGCCCATGGTGAGTTACTAGGTTTGATGAAGCCTTTATCTAAATAATCTTGCAATTGCTTCTCAACCTCCTCATGCTGAGAAACACTAAGCCTATAAGGTGGTCTACAAATAGGGTTAGTGTTAGTAACAACCTCTATGGCATGGTCAATGTCCCCTCTCTCAGGTGGTAGCCCTCTAGGTAAGTCAGTGGAAAAAACATCTCTGTACTCAAACATAAGATCCTTAAAACCTTTAACCACACACTCTTGCAAAAAAGAATAGTAGAAAGTCTTGTTCACATTTACATTCATAGCATGAAAATATACATCAGATGAGCTGTCTGTACAAAGCTCCATATCATGACTATACAATATAAACATGTCCTGTACATGCTGAGAATAACAGAGACTATACAACTCTAATGATGAAATGAGAGGTGCACTAGGTACATCTCTCTCTCTTTGAATACAAACTTTACTTCCATTCTTTTCAAATTCGAGTGTGTTGTTTTGTTAGCTGCGTTTAAGTGTGTCTCCTAACCCCCATAGCCACTCTCTTCCTAAAACTAGGTCTGTCCTCTCCATGTTCATAATTTGGAAGTCCATATAATCTGTATAATTCTGCATCTTGACTTCCAAATTGGATACCATAGTATCCCATATCCTTTTACCTTGTCCTTGCATCATAGATACAATGTATTTATGTGCACTAGGCTGATGGGGAATCTTTAATTTCTTGACCAAAGCATAGTTTATAAAATTATGAGTAGCCGAGTCATCTATCATGACCCGCACCTTGGTCTCGTATACACTACCATGCAATTTAACTAGGTCATGTGGTCCAAACTGCGGTGACCACAATGACTGAGTCAAACAACAAGTGTGCTCTATATCCTCGTGCATCACCTCCACTCCCTTGCAGCTAGAGCTTCAATGAATAGGAAGGGTCTGCACTAGGTGGACCGCCTTTTTGCCCTTTTCGGGGGCCGTACTAGACTCTGGTCCCTTTTTCTTTTCTTCCCCTTTCTTGAGTGGACAGTTCCACTATGAATGGCTAGGAGATAGGCACCTAAAACACAGGTTCTCTCTTTTGGCCTTCTCAAACTGGTCTGTGGATAATCTAGGCCCTTGTGATCTTTGTTTTTTAATAAAAACTTTGTTTTTCCCAAAAGGCAACTTCTTCTTGAATTTAGTCGTACTAAGAGACTTGAGGGGCTGATCCGTCTCCATAGGAGTATACTGAGGACGGTTATGGTCCTCATAAATCTGTGCGTATTTGATCGCCTCCTCAAACGTCTTAGGCGCATTCCTTCTGACTTCCCTCTTTATGGCTTTGTCTAAGCCCCTAACAAACCCTCTGGTCTTCTGAAAATCATCTAAGCCTTTAAGTTTCAAAATGATCTCTCTATAGTGGGATAGATAGACTGAAAGAGGCCTACCTCTCTGAGTAATCCTATCCCACTCATCCCAATTCCTCTCCTCCTCATTCTCAGGAAGAAACTCTTTTAGAAAAAGAGTCTCAAACTGAGTCTAGTCAGTAGGGATAGAGTTCGCCTCCTTAAGACTCATCCACCACTTGTAAGCACGCGGGCCGAGGGAGAGACTCGCCTCTAGTACACGATACTCTGGTGGGGTGCCCTTCAATTGATGCAAATCGTGCCACTCGTAAAAAAGTGTAGATTGCATCCTTGTTCTTGTCTCGGTCATCCCCCGTAAAGGTAGGTGGCTTTAAGTCTTTCAGGAGGGGAGCTTCCCTAGAGCTCTCTCCTTTGTGTTTACTAGGAAGAGAAGTCTCTTTCCTAGTAATCTCTAGAGAAATAGGAGGAGTCTCTCTTTCCTTCCTAGCTAGGAAAGAGGTGACACTAGTCTCAAGTAGATCATTTGAGACCTAAGCTGCTGTATAAGAGATGTAATGCTACCAAGGGCTTTCTCTAATTTAAGGGTTTGCTCTTTCAAATCAATGATTTGGTCACGAGTGACAAATTCATCTATAAGTTCTTCATAAGTATACTCTTCCTGTGAAGGCTCTTTCTCTTCTAAGTTCTCTTCTATTTCTTGCCATAATTCTACTTCTTCCATTCTATAATCAGGATCCTCTAGTTGCTCTTTAGATGGAGAAGTGGTTTCAACTACTTGTTTGCCTTTAGTTTCCATGTTTAAGTTCCCTTCCCCCGTTTGCTAACTAGAGTGTATGAAAATGAATGGAAGTAAAGTTCAAATATGCAAGAAGAAGAGAAATATATCACAAGAGCGCTTCCCTATTACAAGGTAGAGCTGCGGAAGCGAAATTCACGTGATCCTTGAAACTTTAGGTCGCTGATTTTGAATCGTCGCCAGGCCCAAACAAAAATTGGAAATGTCCGGTTAGTCCGGGGAGGTTCTAAACACCATAAACCATCCAAAACAACGCCAAAAACACGTGGGAATAGCCCCAACCGGGCAAACTGAGTAAAACTGAGCAACTTCAGAGATGTAACAATCCTCGCCAGTCCAAGAAATGCAGCCCAGCACCTGTACTTCAAGAATTTGAGACTAACCCAAGTGAAAAAAGTGGATTTGGAGTCCGGATGACAAAAAACTAGGCCCGGGAGTGGCCGCCTATTCTTGTTGAAGTGCTGCAGAGAGATTTTGGTGGGGCAAATCTCTTCCAAATCCAACACCGATGGTTTCTCAGTGAAGTGTAGCTTCGAAACGTGACGAAGATTTTAGAAATTCGATATTGTATGAGAAAACTATGGTGCGGAGAAGCCGGGTAGGTCAAGGGTAGGAAGTGAAAGAACTCATCCTGATGGATGGATGACTTTGGGAAGCTCAAAGTGATGGACTGAAGCTTTTTCAAGAAAAACCCATGACCCATAACCCTTCTCCACATCCCGTATTACATTTATACATCATTATTTGGCCAATATCTTGATCCATAGCATAAAATTTGCCCTTCAATCTTCAAAGAAACAAAAGATTCTCCCCAAATTTCAGCTTAATCTTGTTGGTGACTTCAAAAATAGCTCAGAATGGCCGCCGCTGGAGTTTAGTTATCCCACATGGGAGCTCAGCAGCCCGAAAGTTCCCTATATAACCAAGAGTCTTCGCTTCACTTCTTCATCTCAGAGAAGGGGAGGGGGGGGAGATCACCACCTGCCTGCCTGTTGGCTTCTGTCGCGAGGGTATTACGCTTGGGATTCTCCCCGACGGCCGGACGGCCTGCTTTACTGCGCCTGGGAATCTTCGCGACGGCCTGACGGTTTGCGTGTCGCTTACCCTGTCCGAGTACTTACTGGCTTTGAAACCAATGTCAGTCCCCTGATGAGGACCCTTATTTTTCACTCTTCCCTCACGCGTTTCGAGGCTGCCCACCGGCTATTTTCACGGAGCCCGATCACGGAGAACGATAACTTGGATCTTCCGCCCAGCCGCGTACTACTCACTTAAAATCTCTCTCTCATTGATTGAGTCCAATGTTCTACACATGAGTGCCACATGGCACTCATGTGTGAATCCTCTAAATGGGGTTAAGAGGTGGTTCACACCTCCTCCATTTATTGACTCCATATAACACAAGAAGTGTTCTCTCTTGTGGTGATCGTCTCTCATGGCTGCATTTGATTTGGAATTGTTCCAAATGGATGTAAAAACAACCTTCTTACATGGTGATCTTGAAGAGGAGTTCTATATGAGGCAGCCCAAAGACTATGTTATTTTTGCAAAGGAGCATTTGGTATGTAAACTGAAAAGAAGCTTGTATGGGATGAAGCAAGCTCGTAGACAATGGTACAAAAAGTTTGATGCTTTCATGTTCCAAAATGGGTTCAAGAGAAGCTGCACTGATCACCGTTTGTACACCAAAAAGGATTTATATGGAAGCCCAATGATACTTGTGCTCTATGTAGATGATATGCTGCAGGCTGGTAAGAAAAAAGTACATTAGATGCTCTAAGGCAGCAGGTGAATGCTATATTTCCAATGAAAGAAGCTGAATATATCCTTTGTATGAGGATAAGAAGGCAACGATGGAAGCACACATTGTATCTATCACAAGAAAAATACACTGAAAAAGTGCTGTTTAGATTTAATGTAGCTGATGTAAAGCCTCTTGGAGTGCCATGGCAGTCACATGTGAAGCTATCCAAGGAAGATTGTTCCAAATATGATGAAACAGCTAGTTATATAAAAAATCTCCATATGCCTCAGGTTGTGGTTCACTTATGTATGCCATGGTTGCTACTAGGCCAGATATTGCCCATGCAATGGAAATTGTGAGGCGCTTTATGACTAATCTTGTGTTGGAAGTGAGGTAGACCCAATCAATAATCACAGGACTTTAGAACTTTAGCACATACACCCCTTGAACCAAATAATG
This sequence comes from Ceratopteris richardii, assembly GCA_020310875.1. Lineage (NCBI taxonomy): Eukaryota > Viridiplantae > Streptophyta > Polypodiopsida > Polypodiales > Pteridaceae > Ceratopteris > Ceratopteris richardii. Next base: position 141,095,550 of record CM035432.1, read on the forward strand.
TAGATGAACGACAAAGAGAATAGACAAGAGACAAGAGAGCTGTAAAAGAGCAGATTAATTATTGCTCAAAAATAAAACTTTAACGGAATAATATCTACAATGTGAAAGAACAATCAGAAAGCTGAATATAAGCTGGAATCAACAGGGTTCTATGTACATATGAATGAGAAGAGGTGCCTAAGAGCAAAAAAGAATGTGTGAATGTGCAAATATAATGGATGATGACAGTTTAAAAACTGTCCAGCAGCAACCCTAACAAAATTGAACTCCTCTGATGTAAGCAGCAAGAGCAAGGTCTCCAATAGTTGAAGAGATAGGCGGAACACATGGTACAACAGCAATTTTTGAGAAAATAACAGAATATAGCAGCAACTTACATTAATCAGTTGAGCACACAGTTTTATGTGTGAAGGAGATAGAAGACAGCTTAAAACTCCAAAATCTGCAGCAAAATTTTCAAAATCTGCTCGAAAACAGGAGCTAGCAGCTAACCCTAGAATATAAGCACGAATAACTTCTAAAATTGATGTAGAATATGTTCTAGTTGAAAAGCACTTTTGGACAGAAATTAAGGTTTTACTATTGGAGGGTTTTTAGGTTATCGTTGCCAAAGTGTCATATATTAATAGAAAGCTCTTGAGTAGTACTTAAAGAATATGTAATAATTTTTTTTGCCCAACTTTGACCAATTTCGACCATCCTTGAAATTATGGTTTGTAGGAATTAGGTCAAAATGACATTGATTTTCAACATCATGGCAAACTTCATTGGGATGGAGTCAAATCTATCTTGAGCTATTTGAAAGGGACTAATTGTAAATCCCTATGTTATGGAAAGAGTCCATTGGAGATGAAATGATCTTGTGATTTTGACATGGAAGGTGATGTGGACACATAAATCCACAACGGGATATCTATACACTCTTGCCGGAGTTGTTATTTCATGGTGCTCTGGACTCTGGATATAGTAGCACTATTTACAACCGACGCTGAATATATTTTAGCGATAGAGCCTTCTAAGGTAGCCATTTGATTAGCACACCTATGCAGTGAGTTTGATTTGCTTGACAAAACTTACAAGGCAACTATACTTGGTTGTGAATCGTGATAGTCAGAGTGCCATTTGTCTTGCAAAGAATGCCATGCTCCATGCTTGCACAAAGGATATTGATGTAGGATATCACTTCATTAGAGGTGTTAGAGGATGGCATAATCACTTAATCAAGATCAACACTTCATAAAATCTTCAAGATGCTCTCATTAAGTGTCTACCGAGGGAATAACGTCAGATCCTATGTATACAAATGGTGAAAGTTAACTAGCTTAAAGGAGCTTCCATAGCCCTTTAATTGGTGGGAGGTGTTAGATATACTCAATACTCTACCCTCAAGTGACCACAAATGAGGAGAAGCCATTGTGAGAGCCCGGACACTTGTTTAACCCTAACTTGCAAGTTAGATGAGGTCCATGTGTGACAATTGATGATAGTAGACGATCTTTGTGAGCTTAGCCATTAGGTTAGGTAGGGTTTGAACTTCCATACCATTAGGTTGCTATTCAAGGCGAAAATAAAGGCCTTGTGGCGTCACATGGTTTCCCCATAGAACCTCAATGGAGGGAGTATAGAGAGGGGTTTGCCCCCTTCTGCGTGGTCCGGAGGGCCCTTCCTCCCGGCCCATAGGGCCGAGATGGTAGAACTTTTGGTCATTGAGATATTATCGGATTATGTATTTTGCAGATTATTTTGTCTGTGCCGACTATGTTTATCTATACCGACTCCCCTTGCAAAAGCTATATAAGCATGGTCCATGTGTAGCTCGACATAGCATTGCACACTAGTAAGCCCTTCGTTTGCAGATTATTTTGTCTGTGCCGACTATGTTTATCTATACCGACTCCCCTTGCAAAAGCTATATAAGCATGGTCCATGTGTAGCTCTACATAGCATTGCACACTAGTAAGCCCTTCGTTTAGGGTCTATCTAGATCTTCTTCTAAGCTCCCTATTGGGAGCGCATGGGTGGACAACATTATCTTTGTATCTGAATTGCACTTGGCAATTTGAGAATTTGTGTTCTCTATCTCTCAATTTGCATCTCTCTTTGTCTTCATTTTTTTTTTCAACTCTGTCTATTTCGATGTGATGTTATTTCTTACATGGTAACAAAGCTCAAAGTGGCTCCAAGCGGTGCAGAAGCAGAAACGTAGAGGTTGCAGAGGCTTCAATGACAAAAGAGAGATGTCAAGATACGGACTTTTATAAAACTTGTATGTATTTCTTCTATGTCATCTTCTTCTTCATATTTTTGCATAAAGAGCTTTCTCTCTTCTCACACAACACATCCCCTTAGTTTTTGATGCAATCGAGCTAATCATTGCATAGCTCTCTGTGACAGCCTATAAATATAGTTGACCTTCCACAAACATCAAAACATATTGCTGGTTTTTTAGCCCCACAATTGAAGTAAATGAGAGAGAGAGAGAGATAGAGACAAATAGAGACAAGAGAGATACATTACATATGGCAAAGGAGCTAAAATTACTCCAAAAATAAATAAATCACAAAAAAACTTACAATTGCTCCTAGGTGATGAAGTCCAAGAGCATGGTATAGTGTACATGTGATGATTAAGTGACAAATAATTAGTTCTTTATATAAAGGCAAGCTTCCATCATCATATTAGCCATTTGATCTTTTGCTTGATTTTTGACATGTGTCATATGCTTTTGATCTTTAAAAACTTCTTTTCACATGGCCAAAAATTAGGAGTTGACTTTTGATCATAATATCTTGCCAATTACCCAAGTGATATATATGGTTAGATGACTCTCAATGAGCTCTTAAAAAATTTGTAATAAAAAGTTTAGCCAAAATTTGATCATCTTTCACTTGTGGGCTAGCTGTTGATCACAGTTTGACCTCCAAGTTGAACTCCTTAGTGGAAGGTTGCTCACATTTTCTAACAATCCTCTCCTAACATGGCACAGGGGGAACATGCCAAGTAGGTTTATTTGTTATTTGTTGTAGTTATTAAGATTTAGGCACCTGTATAATTTTTCACATATCATGCAAATTATTCTACAAGTACACAAGAAACTTCGTCATGAAGAGCTCTCCCCAAACAGAGATCACAAAAAGAACTCACACATCCCCCACTCTTCTCAATGAAGTACTACTTGGAAGGATAGAGACAACTAGAGGATGCTATGTAATTGAGATAGATTATAGACTCAAACATACTCCCATGACTATCATGTTGATCAATCCTATCAAATCAAGGTCATATGCTCTCATCTATATCTATCTCTCTCTCACACACACACACACACACACACATGCTCACACACATGTACACACACAAAGATGATATGATTTAGCATGCATAGGCATTGGTTACTTTAATCACTCCGACCATCTGATATTCGTTCTTTTGTTTTGCAATTGTTGCATCTTCTTCCTTCTTGAATCGAAATTCTGCTTTACATGTTTTATTACCACAAATTTTGCACGAATTTAGTTAACAATCTGTTACTTTCTGATTTTCCCTTCCACAATGTTTGCACTTTTTGAATCTTTTGACTTTTACTAAATGTGCTCTCTTTGCATTCATTTGCTTTAAGTCTTTTCTCCTTCTTTTGTATGGCTGCCATCACTTTGTCAAGATTTGGGTTAGTCTTGTTTTGGAGAATAGTGACAATCATGTTGTATGAAGAAGGTAAACTCTTTATGGAACTGCCACTGCCATTGATTTCGAGGCTGGTCAATCCCAACTACTTGGGCTAGATAGCTTTCAAGTTTATTGATGTGCTCTACCACTAGTGTTGAGTAACCCATTTCCAATTGGAAGAAGGAAATAAGAAGTGGTATAGGAGACTCTTGAATCATTGTACCAAATATTCCCTCCAATTTGATCCAAGCTTCCCTTGTCTTTTAATACCTGCAGGTGATGTATTGGTTCATTACTCAAACTCATACCTATGGTAGACAAAGCTTTTTTATTTCTAGAAATAGTTGTTGTATTAGATTTTCGGCCTTGACTTCATGTTGAAGCCCCTTTTGGTGTTGTAGGAATAGTTGCCCCAATAGTTGCCCCTCGTGCTTGGGAACTTCCACCTCCACTTGAAGATGATGAAGCACTTTGAGCACTTTGAGATTTTGACCTATTAAATTTTTGAGGAGCTTTCGTATATATCCAATACCTCCTCCTTCTAGGTGCTTCACTTTTGCCTCAATCTCATCCCATAGATGTGTGTTCATGAGATGATATTGGAGACGTGTTTGCGAGCTATGGAAATTACTCATTAAAGCAATCTACTAATACCATGGAGGAAGTTTCCAAAATCTCTCAATCTAAAGCTTAAGCAAGTAGGTTGCCAAAGCAAATACTCTACACACTCTTGCTCTGATACCAATTGCTGGTTTTTAGGCCCACAATTTATAGAGAGAGAGAGAGAGAAAGAAAGAAAGAAAGAAAGTCATATTAACGTCTTCTGGAGGCCAAACTTGGCCTATGAGACAAAAACCATGTACAAGTGTAGTAACCCTGTGTAGAAGATAAAATGAAATAAAAAGTATATCGCTACACAAAGCTATATAGGGCTGGAAAAGGCTGGGGAGATGTGGCTCTGACTCTGCAGATAGTGGCCACCTAATACATGGGGGGGGTCCAAAATGTGAGTAAAACGCCCTAGCTACTGGTGATGGGTGGAGGTGGGTGTAGTATGTGGTACATCGGTGGTCGTCTGAGTGCCTCCTGAAGGAAGACAACCCAGGGGGTGGTGGTACGCCTATGCTCCATCATGTGGTCGTAGGCAATCCTGATGCGTGAGATATCCTCCTGATATAGTCGTGGTCGACGATATCCGCCCATGCGTGGTCGGCGCTGTGCTCTCTGTGCTGCTGCCTGGTGGAGCGTGAGCCCTATAGATGGACCTCTCTGATGTAGCTCAACTCGCTGAAAGAACTGGGTAATGGTCTGCTGGGTACTCACCCGTGTCTGATGTATGGGCTGTAGTGACTGCTCTCGCCTCTCGTATGCTGCCGTGAGAAAGCGTCCCAAGCGTCTCTGGTCTCCCATAGTCATGCACAGCTGGAATGACTCCTCGATCTGGAACTGTGCTCGTAGGTCTATGTATGCTGGACATCTGATAACAAAATGCTCTTCACTCTCTACCTCTGTCTGGCATACTGGGCACCACCTCTCCTCACGGGGGACTCCCCTGGACCGACCCCTCTCAATCTCGAGCTGATGTGATGAAACCCGGAGCTGCCCAATGACGACTCGTGGGTGGTGGGGAAGGTAGGTCTGCATGTATCTCGGAATCTCGATGAAGCCCGTGCCCGATATATGTAGAAAATGCTCGCGGTAGTAGAGCATTTTCGGTGGCAATGTACCCCTAGGGCTCACCCATGTCCTCTGTATGTATGTATGCCATATCTCCTGACGAATGATCCTATTCCTCTCTTGATGAGAGAGCGAGTAGGTGGGTGCATGAGAGTCGTACTGTAGTGGTGGTAGCCTGTCTATGTCAAAGCCATGGTGGGCAAGCGAGTCTCGTGTCTGTGCATACCATGAGGAGGTGTCGCCTGCTAATGCCATATCACGTGATGCCTCGAAAGCACGATAAGCAATGCGCTCTGTATCCATGCCTCGAAGTCTGTGTAATAGGCATACCGTCTGGAATAGTGCCTCAACTAGCATCGGTGGTGCAGCGAGCTCTGCTCTAATGATATCATGTGGTACTGAAGGCTTGCTGCGGATAAGTCTGGCAATCATGAGGATCTGTGGCCTCTCTAATGCTGTCCATACTGATGTAGCTAATCCTGGTCCCCATATGGCTGCCCCATACATGAGCGCTGGCGTAACCAAAGTGTCAAAGAGCCACCCCTTTGTGCGTGGCTCCTGAAAATATGCCTGGTGGCACTGTCTCTCCATCAAAGCTAGTGCTGCGTACCCACGTGTGATGCGGTCACGGGCTGCCTGAGCCATAGAGAAGACCCCTGATGCTGCTGTAAATGTCACCCCCAAGTAAACATATGATCCGACCACCTCGATCGGTCCACCTGCTGCTGTGAACAAACTATGTCTGCGTACCTGTGCTGATGTATGAAAGATCAAGACCTTGGTTTTACCAAGGTTCACAGATAACCCTCCGTGTCTGCAAAAGTCATCTAGGCCGTGTAGATGATGCTGTAGACCTTCTGCAGACTCTGAAACCAATACAATATCATCAGCGTATAAAAGAATATGGACAGTGGACCCGTGTACCTCAATGCCATCTCCCCCCTGCTGCTGTATGAAATCCACTATCTCATCAATGTAGAGACCAAAGAGGGTGGGTGAGAGAGGGCATCCTTGCTTCACCCCGATAGTGCTAGTAAGTGGATCAGATAAGCCCCCTGGACATCTGACTCTACCGGATACTCTCTCGTATAAGGCGTAGATCCCCCATATCATCTCCTCCGGAGCTCCGATGTCAAGGAGTCGTCTGAAGAGTCGATCCCTGGGAATAGTGTCAAATGCTTTGCGAAAGTCCACAAAGCAACAATATAATCTCCTCTTCCTCACCCTGGCTTGGTCGATCAGGCATCTCAGAGTGAAGATGTGGTCAATGGTAGAGTAATCTCGTCTGAAACCTGCCTGTCCTGGAGCCCTGATGCCCTTCCTCTCAGCGAGAGTACTCAACTCTGTCTCTAGTACCGCCCCATATAACTTGGCCAATATAGGGCCAATCATGATCGTCCGGTATGTACCTGGATCCATAGTATCACCCGACTTATGAATGGGCACTATGGTGTGCTCAGTCCATGAGTCTGGGAACCCTTCAACCAATGCACGGTTGAAGAGATGGGCAATGAGCGGTGCGAGAGTCGTGCCTCCATAGATGAGGTGCTCTGCCTGTAAACCGAAATGATCATGGGCCCTGCCATGCTGCAGCCGGGCAATAGCGCGTCCCACCATAGTGGGTGTGAAGAAGTCAGAGGTAGTAGGACGTGAGCTCTGCGGTCTGGGAATGGGAGGCTGGCCTGGGATCTCGTATAGGCCCCGTGCATAGCTATGCCAAGTGCTCGGGTCTCGGATAGGTGTCTGCTGTCTCCTCTCTCTCAAATGTCGCCATGCCACTGCACTGTCTCGACTCATGAGCAAATGGTAAATATCCCAATACTGTCTCTCCTCCCAGTCCCGCCGTTTGCGGCGAGTAAGGCTCTGCATGCGACGCTGTGCCTGTGTGTGTGTAATATCTCCTCTATGCTCTAAAATCCGTAGGTGCTTCCGTAGCTCACGACAATCTGCATCATACCAGCGGTTCTGGGGCATGGATCCTGTGCGTGGAGGGTGCCTATGTGTGCGGTGTGGGAAGCTGCGGAGAGCTGAGTCCTGTAGGATGGAGGTGATATGTGATGTAAGTGTGTCCAAAGGTGAGAATGGATCAAGGGAGAGTAGGCGGGTTTGTAAATGGTGTGCATAAACATGTGAGAGCTCGTGTGTGAAGTGTATCGTGGTATGTATCTCAGTGGGTGAGGGAGGGTCTAATGGAATCGGAGATGAGAGTGTGAATGTGATAAATGTGTGGTCAGCACCGAGTGGGCGTCGTCCAATACTAAGTGAAGGGATGAGTGAAGCTCCAGAGGTAGTACCCAAAATGTAGTCGACTGTGCTCTCACCTCCCCCGTGAGGGAAGCAAGTAAATCCGCCTGAACCTGGCCAACGATTCATCCCGTTATATATAACGAGATGATGTCGGCTGCCTAGCTCGAGTAGATGTCTGCCATAGCCGGTGGTGTCCTGACCCGTATCTGCTGATACCCTGCTCGTGCTAATCTCATCGGGGTCTCTGGCCCTCATGATCTGTGGGTGGTCCATGTCGTATGCCTCGCACTGATGCGACTGAGTGCGGCCATTGAAGTCCCCCATAAGGAAGACTTCACCTAGTGTGCTGTAATGTAGTATCTCATCTGAAAGCGCTGTGTATGGTGAGTCTCTATCTCGGATCGGTCCCCCCAGATCCTGTCCTGCGTATCGAGATCCGCCTGGTGGGAAGTAGCATATAGCAATGTAAATCGAGCTCCCCTGTGCTATCTCCATGCGAACCCACATGTATCGTGCCTCCTCATCTCTACCTATAATATGGATCCGACTCTGTATCTCCTGTCGAAATACGATGGCCACTCCTCCCGATCCTCGTGCTGTACTCTGTCTCATCGTGGTCCTGAATGCAGATTCCCCATGAAAACTTGCAATGCGTGGTAGACCTCTCTCTGGGCTCTCGTGTGTCTCTGTGATGCACGCAAAGTCATGTGATGCGAGGATCTCCTCGACTCTGTCTGGTCGCGTCCAGAGTGCCCCGTTGCAGTTCCACACTGCTCCTCTGAGTGGTGTCTCCTGGTGTAGTGATGTCTCATAGGCCGCATGGCCCTATTTGATAGGGCGTCCATCTATGAAGACCTTACCATCACGGTAAAAGGCCTTCCTCCCCTCTCGACGTGCCTGGAGTATCTGTGGCATGCAAGCGCGTCGGTGTGCCACCTGCATACGCGTGAGGTCCTCGTCCATGTAGAGGGTGCCGCCGGGTAGTCCACGTAGTACTGATCGACGTCTAAAAAAGGCGGTCCGTGCCTCCTCGGAACTCATCTTGAGGATGAGTGCTCGCAAACGCGATGTATCCCTCCCCACCCTCCATGCGTCTGTGTAGGGCATGCTCTCGTATCCAAGTCGACGGCAAATGTCAGTGGCATCTGCCTCCGGTGATACCCCTTCGGGTAGGCCTGTAATCCGAATGTGAAGTCTTCGAGTGTGTCGAAGCCTCTCCTCCTCAAGTGTATCCTGGACTCGTGTGAGCTCTTCTTTTTGCACGTCTTCCCTTACTTCCTTCTTAACTCTTTTGTGTACTACTTCCACCCATGACTCTCGAGTAGATTCTACCTCCGTTTTGATTTCCTTCTTTATTTCTTCCTTGAGTATCTCCACGTTGGAGATCTCCCCCTCTTCTTTCATGTGCTCATAAGCTGTCCTCCAGTGGTCTCGTTCTTCTGTGAGAGTCTTCACTTGTTCTTCTAGTCCTTTAACTTTATTCATTACTTGTTCTTCGAGTCCTTTGAACTTTTCCATCATCTTTCGTATCTCCATATTGAGGTTGCGGTCTGCTTCCTTTTTGGCCTCTTTGAGAGCTTTAGCGATAAGGTCGTCCACTTCCTTTCGGTCCATGGGAGCCATTTCAATGTTTAGGATTAGAGAGAGAGAGAGAGAGAGAGAGAGAGAGAGAGAGAGAGAGAGAGAGAGAGAGAGAGAGAGAGAGAGAGAGAGAGAGAGAGAGAGAGAGAGAGGGATGTGGGGGTTTCTTAGGGTTTGGGATTAGGGCTAAGGTTCAGGTTAGGGTTAGGGTTAAGGTTAGGGTTAGGGTTGGGTTAAGGTTAGGGTTAGGGTTAGGTTTAGGGTTAGGTTTTCAGGAGATTGCATGGGCATGAGGAGGTTAGGTTACGATTTGGTTAAGTTAGGGTTTCGATTAAAGATCGAGGGTTAGGGTTTCGATGAGGTTAGGGTTTCCATGGGGTTAGGGTTTCCATGGGGTTAGGGTTTCGAAGGTTTCAGACCGACTCCGGGCACTGATTAGGTTTCCAGACCGTCAGTGAGAGAGTGATGCCGAGTGATCTCGCAGGAGTGATGGCGCTGCAGCTAGAGAGAGATGGTGATGGCGCAGGAGGGATGATGGCACAGCAGTCGCTTGATACTTCCATCAACAACAGCAGCTCGAGAGGGAGCAACAAGTTGACGGGATGCTTCAGCAGGAGCTCGAGAGAGACCAGCAGGGCGACGGGCTGCTTCAGCAGGGCGACGGGCTGATTCAGCAAGGCGAGCTCGAGAGAGACCAGCAGGGCGACGGGCTGCTTCAGCAGGGCGACGGGCTCGAGAGAGACCAGCAGGGCGACGGGCTGCTTCAGCAGGGCGACGGGCTGCTTCAGCAGGGCGACGGGAGAGAGAGAGAGAGAGAGAGAGAGAGAGAGAGAGAGAGAGAGAGAGAGAGAGAGAGAGAGAGAGAGAGAGAGAGAGAGAGAGAGAGAGAGAGAGAGAGAGAGAGAGAGAGAGAGAGAGAGAAAGAAAGAAAGAAAGACTTTTTAACGCCTATTAGAGGCCAAAATCGGCATATGAGACAAAACATATACATCAGTATGATCCAATCATCCAATCCACTGTGATCCCAAAAGGAAAATAAAGTGTGAGTACCGCAAACAGGTGTAAAAGGAGTGGATAGTAACTAGCATAAAGGGTGTGGGGTGCTATGGGTATGCACTCTATATGCTCAATGGGTGAGATACAAATATGATATGCATAGGGAGGGGAGGCTCGATGGTATCACAACCCACTAAATGCCTGGAGTGGGTGTAGGATATAATGCATCGATGGGTAAGGCATCATGGCGATCCTCAAAATGCTCTGAACGTCCAAATCGATAGGGGTGCGCTGCTGACGTCTCCGTATCTCCATGTCATGGCGTGCGTGAATCGCCTGAATCTCTCTCTGATGTGGACGGGCTCTCCGGACTGGGGGTCTCGGTCATCGACGCTGTCGTCTAAGCTCCTCTGCTCTGTGTAATGTGACACCCCGCATCGAGCTGGGTCCTCGAGTGGCTTTGGGTCTGAAAAAATTTGTAATATAAGTCTGAGGGGGGGGGTCAGGTGTATCTCCATCTGCTGTTGGAGGAGTGATGCACGGCGGTGTTGGAGCTCTACTAGGAAACGACCTAGAGGGCGCTGGTCCTCTGTCCCCAATAAAGCCCTGATCTCTCTGGGCCCCCTGAAAAGTTGTGGGTAGCGGTCTCTGATGTCCTCATATGCTTGGCATCTACATGTGTAGTGCTCCTCCTCCTCCACCTCCTCTCTACATATCCTGCATAATCTCTCATCCCTCGGGGTATGTGTGGCTCGCCCAACCTCTATCTCGAGCTGGTGTGATGATACTTTGAGCTTCCCAATGGCCACTCTCTCAGCTGGTGTCATATATGTGTCCATGTATCGTGGTCTCTGAATGAAACCATCCGCTGTCACAATCAGGAAGTGCTCTCTGTAGTGTTGCCTCTGTGGGAAGAGGCTCCCGTGGTGCTATCCATGTCTCCCTGACGTGTATCTGTAGTAGGTCTTGACGGATGATCCTATTCCTCTCCGAACGAGAGAGGGTAATGTGGGGGGAAGAGAGGTCATACTGAAAAGGGGGGAGATCCGTAATGCTCATGCCATGGTCTGCTAACCATCGGTAAGTCTGTGCATACCATACTCTCTCATGCCCTGTCTCTTCCAAATGTCTAGAGCTCTCAAATGCAAGCCTGGTGAGTCTGCTGGTGGGGAGCTCTCTGACTCTCAGAATAAAGGTCACCTACTGGAAGAGGGCCTCCACTAGCATCGGTGGTGTGCCAAGCTTAGCTCGTATAATGTCATGTGGAACGGAGGGCTTGCTACGCAGCAAGCGTGAGATCATGGTGACCTGGGGCCTCTCAATCCGCGCCCACATCGCCTCTGTGATCCCTTGTGCCCATACTGCCGCTGCGTACATCAATGCGGGTGTCACTAGAGTGTCAAAGAGCCACCCCTTCGTCCGGGGCTCCTGAAAATGTGTCTGAAAGCAGCGTCTCTCCAATCCTGCAAGTGCCGCATAGCCTCGCGTCAATCTATCTCTCGCGGCCAGTGCCATGGAGAATACCCCTGTGCTGCCCGAGAAGGTGACACCTAGGTAGACGTAGGAGTCCACTACCTGTATCTTTCCTCCAGCTGTCGTGAAAGAGGCACGATGGCGTACTGTCCTTGAGGTATGGAAGATCATGACCTTGGTCTTGCCAAGGTTCATTGTGAGTCCTCTCTCCATGCAAAAGGTATCGAGCGCCTGTAAATGTGACTGCAACCCCTCCTGTGACTCTGAAAGCAGGACAATGTCATCAGCATATAATAGGATGTGTACTGGCGTACCTCCGAGGTCTCCTCCTCGCCCTCCTTCTCGCTGTATATACTCCGTGATCTCGTCGATGTAGAGACCGAAGAGAGTGGGTGAGAGAGGGCAACCTTGTTTCACACCAATGGTGCTAACAAGGCTGTTTGATAGACCGCCGGGGCAACGTACCGTGCCTATGACTCGTGCATACAAAGCGTGGATGGCCCATAGCATGTCTGATGGTAGCTGTAACTCCTGGAGCCTCCGTAGTAGTCTCTCTCTCTCTCTTATGAGTCGAGACAGTGTAGTGGCAGTGCGACATTTGAGAGAGAGGAGACAGCAGACACCTATCCGAGACCCGAGCACTTGGCTCATGAGTCGAGACAGTGTAGTGGCATGGCGACATTTGAGAGAGAGGAGACAGCAGACACCTATCCGAGACCCGAGCAATTGGCATAGCTATGCACGGAGCCTATACGAGATCCCAGACCATTTGCTCATGAGTCGAGACAGTGTAGTGGCATGGCGACATTTGAGAGAGAGGAGACAACAGACACCTATCCGAGACCCGAGCACTTGGCATAGCTATGCACGGAGCCTATACGAGATCCCAGACCAGCCTCCCATTCCCAGAGCGCAGAGCTCACGTCCTACTACCTCTGACTTCTTCACATCCACTATGGTGGGACGCGCTATTGCCCGGCTGCAGCATAGCAGGGCCCATGATCATTTCGGTTTATAGGCAGAGCACCTCATCTATGGATGCACGACTCTCGCACCGCTCATTGCCCATCTCTTCAACCGTGCATTGGTTGAAGGGTTCCCAGACTCATGGATTGAGCACACCATAGTGCCCATTCATAAGTCAGGTGATACTATGGATCCAGCTACATACCGGACGATCATGATTGGCCCTATATTGGCCAAGTTATATGGGGCGGTACTAGAGACAGAGTTGAGTACTCTCGCTGAGAGGAAGGGCATCAGGGCTCCAGGACAGGCAGGTTTCAGACGAGATTACTCTACCATTGACCACATCTTCACTCTGAGATGCTTGATCGACCAGGCCAAGGTGAGGAAGAGGAGATTATATTGTTGCTTTGTGGACTTCCGCAAAGCATTTGACACTGTTCCCAGGGATCGACTCTTCAGACGACTCCTTGACATCGGAGCTCCGGAGGAGATGATATGGGGGATCTACGCCTTATACGAGAGAGTATCTGGTAGAGTCAGATGTCCAGGGGGGCTTATCTGATCCACTTGCTAGCACTATCGGGGTGAAGCAAGGATGCCCTCTCTCACCCACCCTCTTTGGTCTCTTCATTGATGAGATAGTGGACTTCATACAGCAGCAGGGGGGAGATGGCATTGAGGTACACGGGTCCACTGTCCATATTCTTTTATACGCTGATGATATTGTATTGGTTTTAGAGTCTGCAGAAGGTCTACAGCATCATCTACACGGCCTAGATGACTTTTGCAGACACAGAGGGTTATCTGTGAACCTTGGTAAAACCAAGGTCTTGATCTTTCATACATCAGCACAGGTACGCAGATATAGTTTGTTCACAGTAGCAGGTGGACCGATCGAGGTGGTCGGATCATATGTTTACTTGGGGGTGACATTTACAGCAGCATCAGGGGTCTTCTCTATGGCTCAGGCAGCCCGTGACCGCATCACACGTGGGTACGCAGCACTAGCTTTGATGGAGAGACAGTGCCACCAGCCATATTTTCACGAGCCCCGCACAAAGGGGTGGCTCTTTGACACTTTGGTTACGCCAGCGCTCATGTATGGGGCAGCCATATGGGGACCAGGATTAGCTACGTCAGTACGGACAGCATTAGAGAGGCCACAGATCCTCATGATTGCCAAACTTATCTGCAGCAAGCCTTCAGTACCACATGATATCATTAGAGCAGAGCTCGTTGCACCACCGATGCTAGTTGAGGCACTATTCAAGACAGTATGCCTATTACACAGACTTCGGAGCATGGATACAAAGCCCATTGCTTATCGTGCTTTCGAGGCATCACGTGATATGGCATTAGCAGGCGACACCTCCTGATGGTATGCACAGACACGAGACTGGCTTGCCCACCATGGCTTTGACATAGACAGGCTACCACCACTACAGTACGACTCTCATGCACCCACCTACTCGCTTTCTCATCAAGAGAGGAATAGGATCATTCGTCAAGAGATATGACATACATACATACAGAGGACATGGGTGAGCCCTAGGGGTACATTGCCACCGAAAATGCTCTACTACCGCGAGCATTTTCTCGGGCACGGGCTTCATCGAGATTCCGAGATACATGCATACCTACCTTCCCCACCACCTACGAGTCGTCATTGGGCAGCTCGGGGTTTCATCACATCAGCTCGAGATTGAGAGGGGTCTGTCCAAGGGAGTCCCCCGTGAGGAGAGGTGGTGCCCAGTATGCCAGACAGAGGTAGAGAGTGAGGAGCATTTTGTTATCAGATGTCCAGCATACTTAGACCTACGAGCACAATTCCAGATCGAGGAGTCATTCCAGCTGTGCATCACTATGGGAGACCAGAGACGCTTGGGACGCTTTCTCACAGCAGCATACGAGAGGCGAGAGCGGTCACTACAGCCCATACATCAGCCACGGGTGAGTACCCAGCAGACCATTACCCAGTTCTTTCAGCGAGTTGAGCTACATCAGAGAGGTCCATCTATAGGGCTCACGCTCCACCAGGCAGAAGCACAGAGAGCACGGCGCCGACCACGCATGGGCGGATATCGTCGACCACGACTATATCAGGAGGATATCTCACGCATCAGGATTGCCTACGACCACATGATGGAGCATAGGCGTACCACCATCCCCTGGGTTGTCTTCCTTCAGGAGGCACTCAGACCACCACCGATGTACCACATACTACACCCACCTCCACCCATCACCAGTAGCTAGGGCGTTTTACTCACATTTTGGATCCCCCCATGTATTAGGTGGCCACTATCTGCAGAGTCAGAGCCACGTCTCCCCAGCCTTTTCCAGCCCTATATAGCTTTGTGTAGCAATATACTTTTTATTTCATTTTATCTTCTACACAGGGTTACTACACTTGTACATGGTTTTTGTCTCATAGGCCAAGTTTGGCCTCCAGAAGACGTTAATATGACTTTCTTTCTTTCTTTCTTTCTCTCTCTCTCGAGATGGCAAAGGAGCTAGAATTGCTCTAAAAATAACTAGATTATAAAAAAAACATACAATTGCTCCATACTCTATACACTCTTGCTTCGATACCAATTGTTAATGAGATGATATTGGAGATGTGTTTGCCAGATACGGAAATTACTCATTAAATCGATCTACTTATACCATGGAGGAAGTTTCCAATATCTCTAAATCTAAAGCTTAAGCAAGTACGTTGCTAAAGCAAATACCCTACACACTCTTGCTCGGATACCAATTGTTGGTTTTTAGGCCCATAATTTAGGGGGCGGAGAGAGAGAGAGAGAGAGAGAGAGAGAGAGAGAGAGAGAGAGAGAGAGAGAGAGAGAGAGAGAGAGAGAGAGAGTTTTTATGTCTATGACATATTAAAATTGGTCTATGAGACAGAACATAGGACACATGACGAGGATGTCATCTGGTTGTCAAAAAGATAAAAGAAGATCATAAAAAGCTAATACAGTTTAGTTTGAAACATGAGTGGTGAAATACTAAGGGCAATGGAGCCTAGTCTCGCGGGGTATATGCATGTCTATATGCTGAGGGTAGTACAAACATGAGAATGCATCCGTCCACTAGCTCCATCTAGTGGCAATTGGGGGGGGGGGGAGGATGTGGTCCATAGGTGGACCGGGTGCTAGGGCTTCTTGTATGAAAGCTATAGAATGTGCTCTCATATGGGCTACTTGCTCTGCAGTCGCTTGGCGATGTCAGGCTCAAATCTCCTCTATCTGGCGATGGTGTAGCCTCACTCCTCCGAACCCTATGACTCGTGGTCATCATCTAGCTAGGCTCAGCTCAGCTTGCTACAGTGTCACTCCTCGCTCGGAATCAAGTTTGGGGGGATTGTGGTCCTTTGGAAAATATCAGTGAGTTGTAGCTCTCTCCTCTCCATCTGAGTAGTTGTAGAAGTGCATCCCTATGGCTCTGTATTTGTGTTAGGAAACACCCTAAGTGTCTCTGATCTCAAGAGCCTATAATCTCTCGTAGGGTGGCATGTCCTCTAAACAGAGTCTCATACCTGTTTCTAATTTGAGTGTATGCTTTGTATTAACATACGAAATGGTCCTCACTCTCTACCTCCCCTCTACATGGTCTGCAGATCCCCTATGCCCTAGGGACCCTGTTGTGTCTCCCACTCTCGATCTCTGGTCTGTGTGATTCCACCCTCAGCTAACCAATCACCACTCGTGAACTGCGTGGCATATAGATGTCCATGCAATGTGGTGTTTGTATGAACCCATCTGACAAAAATGGTGAGAAACTAGTCTCTATAGTCTGACATCCTCCCCTCTAAATTCGATGATCTCCATGCTCTACTGACGTAGAGCCTCCATAGATCCTTTCAGTACCAAATTCCTTTCGCTGTGGAGGAGGTGAGAGGAAGGTGAGTTTGGGTCATACTAAATAGGTGGTAGGTACTCCATATCTAGCCCATGTGTCAGGGGTTCCTAGAAGTGTGCTTGGTTTCACCTCCGCTCTAGTGTGGCTAGGACTGCATACCCTCGGGTGAGTCTGTCAATGGCTGCCTTCCTCATGGTGAAAGGTCCTCCTCGTAGGCAGGTGAAAGTGACTCCGAGGTAGACATATGAAGTAACCACCTTGGCCTTCCTTCCTCCTATGGTGAAAATGGATGCACTCCTCATTGCACTAAATGTGTGAAAAATCCTGACCTTCGTCTTGCCAAGGTTCACAGTCAATCCTCTTGCCATGTCGATAGATCCACTTTCCACTTTCCTCTGCATTAGCTTCTCTCTCAATTTTGGCACTCGAAGTGAAACCCCTAACTCCCTCAAAGGTTAGGTGGTTGTTATTGGACAATGAAACCACCAAAGGCTTTCATGACTTCGATGATATCATGAGTAAGAAAATAACCTTTCAATGTGCCATTAAAGGTTGACATTTTCGAATCTTGTAGCTAAGAGAGTACCTACACATGAGGCAAAGTGGTTTGTTGCACTTGCTGAGTGGAAACCGATTTTCTCATCGAATGATTTAGTTCATATTACATAAGTGTAGCTTTCATATAAGTGGCCTTTAACTTTTCCAATACATCATGGGTGGAGGTTAAGTCTTTCAAATCCAGAGGGGGTTTCATTATATACAATCATTTTAATGTATGTAATGCCTTTCTTGTTCAAGTCCAAACAAGCTCAATTTGTCATGGTGGCAAGCTTCTTCCTTTCAAGTGCACCATCATAATCTTTTAGGAACAAGATGCCTTGCATCCTATCGTTCAAAATATCAAAGCCATTCTCCTAAAATCTCTTGATTTCAAAGATTTTTGTGACATTTGAGGTGGCCAATTTCAAGCAAGGGGAAAACTAAACCAAAAAAACACAACATTTTAAAAATTTATAAAGGAATCAATAATTTCAGAATTTCAAGCAAAAGTGCACAGAAAATAGAATTTATTCTGAATCTTCTATGTGCAATTGCCTAATAAATCTATGAACAAAGTACCACAAGAAAAATCTCAAAAATGGCAAAGTCTTTCATTTTTGTAATATTTCTCAAAAAAATTCCATGAAGCATAAACTCTAGAATTTCACCAATATTTAGGGGATTTCATCTCAAATTTTATGCATTCCACAAGAGGCATATATTAACAAGCATGTGACACAAAAACTTTGATTGTTGAGATCTTGTTGACATTCAAACAAGTTTGAAGTTTCTCCAAAACAGGAGAATATAGAAATCAAATTGTGATTTTTTGGATCCAAATAAAAATTGTTTAAAACATCCTATGATATAAATCATGGGAATGATTTTTATGTAGCTTTTTTTTTTTTTAATGCAACATAATAAAATTGGGGAGGGCAAGTCTTCATATGTATTGCTGGTTGTACAAGTGCCAAGACTGAGATTGCAACTTTTTGTACTCATATATATATATATATATATATATATATATATATATATATATATATATATATATATATATATGTGTGTGTGTGTGTGTGTATATATGTATATATATATATACACATGTGTATATATATACACACACACACACATATATATATATATATATATATATATATATATATATATATATATAGAGAGAGAGAGAGAGAGAGAGAGAGAGAGAGAGAGAGAGAGAGAGAGAGAGAGAGAGATTGATTGATTGATTGATTGATTTTAAGCCTTGGCCCAACTTCCTATTTCGATCTTTGATATGGTCGCACTCCTATTGACATTCAATATGATGTCAAGATCATTGGACCTAGTACTTGGGAATGCAAGCATTGTAAAGGCATCTACACATAGTGCATCTTGTATCAAGGCGCACCTTTTTGGTTTGCCGGGTGCTGGCATTGGAAATTGGAAAATGTCACTCTGCGCCTCATCAGATGATGGAGGACTTGACTGCGAAGTCATAATTGATTCAAGGTGTTTTGTACTACACATTTGAGTGAAGCTTCTATTGAGATATCACAAGTGCATCAGAATGTTGGAGGGTCTTCTGCAGGACCTTCCAAAAGGGCTTGTATTGATAGTGTAAGCTCAAGTGGTTCATCGGAAGATGCTACTCGAGTTCCACGACTGCCCTCTAGTAGTGTCTTATACTTAGGAACTTGCCAGAGAGTAATGTCGTGTGAGAAGTAGCATGAAGGCTCTATGCAAAAACAAGCAATGGAGCAATCCATAAAAGAAGTGAGCAAAATGTTTCTGTGTGGCATTTCATCCAATGTAGCCAATACTCCTACGTGGAAGAGAGCAATGAAAGAGATACCGGAGGGATCAAACTAAACGAGCCTCTCCTGTGAATATGCACTGCTTGGGAAGGACCATTAGGGAAAGTTCTACATGCTAGTGAGCTTACCAAACAAAAGATTGCAGCAGAAATTGAGATGATGTCATTGTGTGTCGTGCAAGAAATATGTCTGTTACTATTTTGTGTGATGGATGTTGTGATATGCACAAGTGGAACGCTTATAACATGCCATATGGCTGCTGTATGAACAAATTATGATGACTCGAGCATTTATGTTGTGATAATGGAGGGTTGCAGAACTAATATTAGCAAGAGTTTCCTTGTCAACTGAGGTTGGCTGTGATGATATGTTGGTAGGTAGGCCATTATCATGTGTCTACCTAAGCTGTAGTAATTGAAAAAAAAAAGATTATAAAATTTAAGTTTGGTTCTAAATTCAGGTGGGACCTGAGATTTGTTTGCTGAAGACACACGTGGACATCTATCCTGATTTCACTCCTGATTTTGGTGCAAAGCTGAGGCTGGTATGATAACGTTTCTTTTGTTTTTATTTTACTTTTAGGCAGCTGAATGCTTAACGTTTGAGTCTTTGATCTTTCTTTGACATAAGATTGCAGACAAGCACAACTTTTTGATTTTTGAGGATAGGAAGTTTGCTGATATAGGTAACACAGTTACCATGCAGTATGAAGGGTATGATCATTGCTTGTTTTGGTACAGTAATGCAATTAATAGATATTTTCATGAAAGTGTTTCTATCACCGTTATTTTCCAGTGGTCTTTTCAAGATTGTAGAGTGGGCAGACATTGTAAATGCACACATTATTCCAGGGCCAGGGATTATAGATGGCTTAAAACTCAAGGTAAGTGGAACAATGTTCTTTTTTATTACTTCAATAATTTGGAAAAATGTAGATAAAAGTTTATGTGAATCACTATTTACGTTTTGTAGGGCCTGCAATATAATCGTGGATTATTGCTTCTAGCAGAAATGAGCTCGAGTGGAACACTTGCCAAGGGAGAGTACACAGCAGCAGCTGCAAAGATGGCCTCAGAGCATCGAGAGTTTGTGATTGGTTTTATCTCAATCAACCCTGCAGCATGGCCAATGGGACCTGGAAACCCTGCTCTTATACACATGACCCCTGGTGTGCAAATAGGTGGTGGTGGAGATTCTCTGGGCCAGCAGTACAATTCTCCTGATAATGTAAGTTTCTATTATTGTTTGCAATAATGGCCTTGAGATTCAAGTCAAACAAGGTGTGTGCATTATTGTACCTTTAATTATTTTTTCTTGAAAATATCCCATCTGGATATTTTCAAGAAAAGCAATTAAAGGTATAATATGATTGATAGGTTTCGATATGATAATGTTCAGAAGTTACATCTGTCGATCGATAGGTTCCAATATGATAATGTTATTTTGACATCGACAGAGTTTGTGATACAGCCACTTACCAAAGATGATGGTCAACGAGAGTTTTTGGTCCACCTGTTGTATTGTTAATGAAAGTATCAGAGTGTAAGCGTGTTCCCTCATAGCTGACCCTGATATTTAGAGGCAAACATACAACTTGTTAAGGGATTTGCTTGTGTCAGTGTAATTTGACTGAAGTGGGTAGTCCTACTTCAAAACGCCAATTATTTCCTTCATGCGCATGTGGATAGAAGGTCAAACATCTGAAGTCAAGGTCAGCAAGTAGGTTGAGGGAAAATGACTTTTATTTTATCAAATGTTTCTTTGACTTGCACTCTAATCTAAGGCCTTCCACTCCTGAGCAGGTGTTATAGGTGTATTCTTTGACTAGCAGTAACTGTAGGTATATATTGTCTATGTGTTGAATATATGTTTGATGTTTATTACAGTTTAGTAGTGAATCTGATAGGTTTTGTTCAGGATTCTCGAGCATTCGTCTTTCACTTGGTGAATATATGGAACCATAAAATGTTTTTTTTTCAGACCAAGAAGTAATACATCACATCCATTTTTCAAATAAAGTGGTTCTTTACCGGGAGTTTCTATTCAGTGTCTATTTGAGCTTAAATTTGGGCAAAACTGACTTGGATTCCCTTAGATCGTCAAAATAAAGAGAGGGAGAGCGATACTAACCAACGTGGATTCCCTTTCATCAGGTCATAGTGGAGAGAGGCAGTGATGTCATCATTGTTGGTCGAGGCATTCTGAAGGCCAAAGATCCATTGGCAGCTGCACAACAGTATCGTGGGGCTGGATGGGCTGCATATGAGAGGAGTTTGAAGTCCTGATTCATGAAACTGAGAACGAAGATTGATCGTCGCCAGTTTATATATTGGTAACACTTCTAGCACATGATGCCAATCAACATATGAATAAAATGGGAAGACGATTTCCATTTCACAGTGAATCGTTCCTGCCCCCTTTTTGCCTACTAGCCAGTTCTTAAACTTGTGATCCATGATTTAACATCTATTCAACTTATGTGATTATGGCTTTTGTGTTTCTCTTGGTCCTGATCTTTCAACCTTGGGCATCAAAGGACCTTTTGTCACCTTAATAGAGTCTCATTGATAAATTCCACTCGAAGTTTCTGGTGTATTATATAGAATGCCTCCATTCAAGCTCATTGATTTTTAAGGTTCGATGAAATTCTCAATCATGAAACTCCATCCAGAGAGTTTGTCTCACCACATGTGCCTCTCTTTTTTTAGCGAAGAGATGTAAGAGTACCTAAAAATGTCTCAGATAACAGATGCCATTGCTAACTAAGGGGCCTGCTAACATCTAGCAATAGCTGTTGCTCGGTTTTCCCATTTTGAAAGTCATAATGGATGCTTATTTGCTAGTTGATGAGTAATAACCAATGGAGTATGCTAAGCGCAGATTAAGTCCAAAAATTGGTTCCGTTTTCCACTGCGGATCCTGGTTAGGAAATTGCGAATCATTAAGTTATTTATTAAACCACTATTCATGAATCTTTTTGTTGAATTTTAAGGAGTGGAGATACACATAAGTATCAAGGAGAAGCAGCTTGGGAGCACAACACAACGTATGGTTGATTGTGGAATTAGTATCCCATTGCAGTTGTGTATTCACACACATCAACACTCAAATATACTAACAAACACCCCTTGGGAGTGATGTGACGAACGAAGAGCTTGCACACACATGAGGCGAAAAAATATGTGGATTGGATCAACCCACAAAAATGAAGTCCAAAGTTTTGTGAAAATTCTCAAACTTCTCATTAGATAGAGCCTTTATGAAGTGATTTGCAACATTATCCTATGTGCGCATGTGAGCAAAACTTGTAGCTTAGACACTAAGTTGCTCATTGACATAATGATAGTGCCTCTCAATGTGCTTAGTGACAGCATGGAACATTGGGCTCCTTGTGTTTGAGAGCAAATAAGGTTCTTTGTAATAAGATTAATCTTTGATTGCATAGTAGCCATTTTCATAATGGAAACATGCTCATTCCCATTATAAAGTTTAGAAATAGCTGTTATGAATCAATCTGATGCAAAAGAAGCACCATGAGAGCTTGGACAAGTACAAGGAAAAACAACATCGAAGTTATTGTCTCTCAAATTGCACGCCAAACATTTTGGCATAGAATTTTTATCACCAGCCACTTTGGCATAGATTTTCCATCATCAATGTTTGCTTTACAGTTACTAGGTGTGTTATGTATATTTGCATCAAAGCTGAAATTATCTATATCCTTGTTTAAAGCCCCTAGAGGTTGAGAATTGCCTTACAAGGAGATACATTTGACTTTCCACCAATGAAAATAAACAACAAAGGTGTCATACACATCCTTTGGATTGATTGAAGTCTTCTTGATACATGAAAGTAGAGGCTGAACTACATCCTCCATAAAAATTATATCTTGGCTAAACAAAATACATTTACATGGGTGATGAATGATAGCCTTTTGCTTTCAAAACTGTACTCTACAAAATTACATTTTAAAAGCTAATTATATAATTCCTTACATTGTCTCTTAGGCTTTGATGCATATGCCAAATAATTGAAAGCACATAGGTCAATAACAAATGGCTTGTGGACATGCATTTCCTCATAAGGAATGAGAGACTATAATGAATAAATGGGACACTTGCTAAGTATATATGCAATACACATCATGGCATGAGAAGAGGAGGTACTATACAAAGGATTGTTGATCGAAGAGAACAATTGGGAATGAGATACTGGTGCACAGAAGCTAAAAGAGGCTGTGGTCGAGGGTATCCTAGTGGTACTTACAATGTCTTTGGACCTAGAGGGTGAATGGGGCAAGGTGTGGAAGATCAGTTCCTCAAGTTGGGTTATCACTTCGGTCATGGTTGTGGTTTGGAGTTCTTGCATTCTGGTCGGGGATGGAGGGTGAAGAGGTGAGACTGGGGATGTTTGGACAAAGATCTCTACGATGAGATCAATGGTTGCTATCAAAGTAGGGGTAATGGATACGGTCATCACCTCTTGAATCGTTGTGGCCTCTACTTGAGTGGTGTGGCCGCTTCGACTTGCATGATCGGTATTTGTATATTTTACATTGTCTTTATCTAGTGTTGACATGTTTTCATCATCTTGTGGGTGGGATTTTTGCAACAAATAATCAATGGCTTCAACATTCCCACAAGTTTCTATTAATAATCATAGGGGCTCAATGAGTGGGGGATCCACTCCTTCTTTTGCCAAGATCTGATTCATCAGCAAGCGGCTTCTTTGCATTCATCGTCTACCTCTAGATTGTACACTCTCCATTGTCTCTCATGGTCGTTGGAGTTCCACAATGTAAGTTGGTATGCCTTCTTCTTCTTTGTCTTCCTCCTCTTCTTCTTCTTCCTATCTTTCTTGTTGCTATTCTTGTTGTTGTTCTTCTTGTTGTTGATGTTGCGGATGTCCACCTTGTTCATCTTTTGAGTCGAAGTCGACTTCTTGGAGAAGTTGTTCGAAATCAACACTCCCTAATTCATCTAGGATAAATGGCCTTATAAATTCCAAGCCTATAGGGAGTGGAGGTACCACATGTTGAGATGTGGATGCTCCATGAGTGCTTCGTCTTGGAAGTCGGATTGTAAACGGAATGCATTCTCCTATTGGTGATATGTCCAATTATCCAACCTAGGCATTGAAAATCTATTTTTTATGGTTACCTTGTTTAGTGTTGTAGAAGTAATACATAATTGCATAGGGCCATCTTTCTTTTTAACTAGGAGCATTGGTGATGCCCATGAGGAATTACTAGGCTTAATAAATCCATTGGCTAAGTAATCCTCAATTTGGGTCTCTACATCCTGATGCTAACATGCACTAAGCCTATATGGTGGTTTACAAATAGGTTTGGTGTCATCTACAAGGTTTATGGCATGGTCAATGTCTCCTCATGAAGGCAGTAATCCATCAGGCAAATACATCAGCAAAACATCTTTATATTGAATATTAACTATTTCAAATACTTAACTACACACATCTTGAAAAAAATAATAGTAAAAAGTCTTTTCCATATTTACATAATGATCATAAAAGATAAATTTGATTTTTCATAAGTATGCAAAGATTGATGAATATATAACTATATAAAGCATAAACATCCTATATGTCATGTGAATCTTGTATAAGTATTGCAAATATTGATCAATATATAACTATATTAAACATAAACATCTTGTATATCATATGAATCATGTATATCCTATGAGAGTTAACCATTATTAACAAATTCAATAGTGTTCTAAATGTGCACCCTAAATTCCAAAGCTATTCTTTGCCTAACACTAGATCTATCCGGTAATCTATAAGTCTAAATGATTCGTAAATAATTGTAGCTCAACCTCCAAATTGGATGACATTGTGTCCCATATCCTCTATCTTCACCCTACATCATAGATACAATATGTCTATGTGCACTAAGGTGTTGAGAATTCTTAAATCTTTTGACAAAAGTGTAATATACAAGGTTGTGAGGAGTTGAGTCATCAATAATGACTTGTACTTGGGTCCCATATATAAGACCATGGACTTTGACCAAATTATGTGCACCAAAAGGTGTTGGCCACAAATATTGAGTGAAATAACATGTATATAATACGTCCTCATGCATCATTTAGAGAACCTTGGAGCTATTGCTATGATGAATAGGAAGTGGCTATACTAGGTGGATTGCATTCTTGCCCTTTTCCACATTTGTAGTAGTTTCTCGTCTTGATTTCTTGTCTTCTCCCTTATATATTAGGGAATTCCTCTGTGATTCATTAGGAGATAGACACCTTAAACACAAGGTTTCCTTTTTGGATCGTTCTAATTGATCTGTGCTCATTCTTGACCCTTGAAATTTTTATTTTCTAACTATGAATTTGCTTTTACCTGGAACTACCCCTTTCTTAAATCTAGTCATGCAAATGGGTCAAAGAGGTTGATCTGTATCCATAGGTGTGCAACTCTGGTTATCATATATTTGAGCATACTTAATAACTCCTTTCAATGTCTTCGGATCTTTCATTCTAACCTCAATCTTTATGGATTTATCAAGCCCTCTCACAAAACCTCGAGTCTTTTGGAAATCATCAAATCCTTTCAATTTAAGTATGATCTCTCTATAATGTGAAAGGTAAATAGACAATGGTCTTCCTCTTTGCATCACTCTATCCCACTCATCCCAAGTACACTCTTACCACATTCTTAGGTAGAAAATATTTTAAGAAAAGAGTAAAAAAGAGTCCAATCCATAGGAATACAATTAGTTTCCTTAAGGCTCATCTAGCATTTGTACACACATGGTCCAAGCGAGAGACTAGCTTTGAGCACTCGGTACTCATGTGGGGTTCCCTTTAAATGATGAAAATTTGTCTACTTTTGTACATAAAAATTAGGTGGCTTTAAATCTTTAAGCAAAGGTGCATCCCTAGGATTCTCTTGCTTCGAAGTGCTAAGAGACCTAGGATCTCTCCTAACCATTTCTAAAGTTTCATGAGAAGAAGCTTCTTTGTCATGTTCTCTAATTGTGACCAAAGAACTTATGTGAGTATCAAGAGTGATGAGTTGAGTGTTTAATTCTTCAAAGGCTGAGGTCATACTTCCTAAAACAAATTTTGATTTGTTTTTCCTATCAAGAAGCTCACCATGTTGATATGAGTAATAATTTCATTATATAGATCAACCTCTTCCTCAACATCTTGCAAATCTAACTCTTAGGTTTTCTCTATTTTCTTTGAAGGATTTTTTGTGTGTTTGAGGAGGACTTTCCTAGGATTTCTCTAATGTTTCATATAGTCGACTTGATCTTCAAAGATTTTAGTCTTTGATCCTAATTCTCAACAATCCCAAAACTGATTTGGAAATGTCCCATTGAATTATAAAATGTTAGAAAGACTTAAAAAACTTGTATTATCCCACATATGCAAAGAAACATGTAGCTCCAGTCCATGTAAGGTGCTTCAGAAGATCTCTACTTCTGAGCTTCGTAGCTCTCCCTTGGCCAATTCACAAGTGGCTCTTGTACTTCTTTGTGTGTGTGGGCACTCTCTATGGACTATTGTAGACTTGGGTTTATGCGTGCATAACCTGCCTACTCTAATACCAACTATTGAAACCCTCTATCTCAGTGATCTCCTCTTCTTTTGTTAGAGGATATCCCTAGGCTTTTGAGAAGACAAAAATTCCTAAAATGACCAAAATGATAGATGTAGGATGAACTTTAACCCTACATCGGGGTCCATCAACTAATAACACCAATCCTTCTCATTTATCCATGCAACTACCTAAAATGATAGTCGACAAAAGTGCCAAATGGCCTCATGCACTAACTCTAGCTAAGAGGACTCCCACCTCTTTTCAGTGTCATCATAGTTCACTATGTAGAATCTTATGCCTCATTTACTAAGCGGCCAAATGCTCCTTTGCATGTCTTGCTTTTAATAATGGTGATATGTCATGAGCAAAATTCCATCTTTTGAGAATGCCAAACATGCCCATGTGTATACAACTTATTATGAATTAATGCAAAATCGTTACATTTTAACAAGAACATTCTCTTTTTCTATTATTAACATGTGAGATAAAAAATCACCTATGGAGATTACTTTTATAATATCTTGAGATCACTCACCTTCAACATCTATGTTGAACATTTGTTGATCTATTGATCCATCGTGAATTCTTGTGGTTGGTTCACAAAATAAAATCCTTGAGAGTTCATAAGTTGTGATGTCCTCTTTCTTGATTTTATTTTTATTTTCAATTCAAAATCATAAAATAATATTCTTTGTCTCCATATTCAAACCACTAGAGGTGGTTTGTTCAATAATTAATTCAAGGATTAATGATATAAAATTATGAAAACCTTCATTCCCAACAAATAATGATGAAATCTTTGCAATGAAAATATTATTGCTAGCACTTTTCTTTTTGTTGTGCCATAGTTGCATTCAACCCTATTGAGAAGGTGGTTAACATAGCATATGTTCCATCCTAATCAAACTCTTTAGGAGGCTTGGTTAATACGATTCCATCATCTACCATGTTGGCATCAATATGCACATCAAATTTTACTAAGAAATATGGAAGAACAAGAATGGGTGTAAAACATAGCCTTATCTTAACATATTTGCTCCACTCGAAAGGTTCATTGCAATGGGTGAGGTGCGAGTGGCTTGGTCTTCCTAGGATACATTCATATGAATCACCTATAGTACCCTACATGTCCCAAAAAACTTTGCACTCCATGGAATATTCATCTTTGCTATTGTCATTAGCTTTTTGGGATCCACAATGAGTCCTTGTGCAAAGACTATGTCCCAATAAGATGCCTTCAATTACCAAAAAACGATAGTTGGGTTAAGTTTAAGAAAGGCTTCGTTGCATAACCCAAATATCTCTTGAAAATGGTGAAGACAACCATGGAGACCATCTAAAATTGTGTTGCATCAATCACCAAAGAATGTTAAGAAGTCATCCAAAAAATCCCAAGGAACTTACTCAACAAGTTATCTAGGACCAACTACATAATTCAATGTTAGAAGATGATGCATTTTTAATGTGAATGTCGTACTTGTGAACATGTATGTACTCCATGGTATCACAAAATCAATCTTCTCTTGGTCTATAATTTGGATGGCAACTCGGTTGTAGTTGCTAAACCCATCCATGAATTTGTGGAATCTTGGGTATAGTGCATTGGTGGGAAATCGAATTTGGTGATGATGGTTAATTCCTTTTGCAACCACCTAATTTGATTCTCTTCTAGAGGTAGATCTAAGTTAGCATATCATATCCTTTGTTGAACTCGATTTGAAATTGGTTGACTTGTGTGCATCAAAATTTTGAAGGGAAGAAGTTTGAAGAGAAAAGCAGGAAAGCTCCATCCACATGTGGCTATCTTATGAGAATGAAACCCATCATGAAAATGCATCCTTCCACTCCATGCTTAACTTTTCGATCAATACAAATGGATGGACTCTTTGTTGATGTACCAATGTATTTATGAAGGGGACGAGCCTAATAGAGTCAACCTTAGTTACTTCATGAGGCATTAGGTTGATGCCAAACCCACTATCCATGATCACACCTGTTAGATTTTTGCCTTGGATGGCAGCAATAAATTTGGAGCTCTTGTCCTTTACTATGGGTGTTGGTCGAAAATCAATGAGCAAACCTTGTACAAGGGATGAGTCCCTAGACTTTGTTTGCAGTAGTTGTTCTACCCAAAAGAGCGAATTATATGCAAAAACAACTTCTCATAGATGCATTGATATGAATCAAATGACAGGGACTAACCTTATGAAAGGTACTCTTTAAGAAGGTGTGCAGGTCTTTCTCTTCATCTTATCAAATGATAACACCAATTTAGTTGTTGCTTTTGTGAAAGCTAATTCAAACTTGGCCTACCATCCTAGTGTTTAAACATGAGGAATTAAATTCTTTGGCTCTTATCATTTCTATATGTCTCTAATTTCTTATAAATGTGGGTTGTAGTCCCTTTTGAATGTGGGCTTCACTTGACATCCTTGACTTGATTATGATAAGATATCATCTAGAAAATACGTTGAGAGATGTCCAATAACGGAGAGAGCCTCATAGCAAAAGATGAAATCCCTATTTCTAGATGGATTGACTAATGGGACACTAAGAACCTTAGTCTACGTAAAACGGTTGCAGACATTGAGCGAGTGTCTTCAAGAATGCATTGACTTAGAAGACAATTTAGCAGATGATCTCAAAAATACACAAAGCTCCACTCAATCAGAAGACACAAGGAGTATTGTGACATCTAGCTCAAGTAATGTGGAGGAATTAGTAGAATTGGTGGCAATTAGGAGTGCACGGATAGAGAAACTATCAGAACCCCCCAATGAGAATGCCAATGTTGAGAAGATGCACCCTGTGCAGTGGAGACCATCCGCCCCATGCCTACATGAGAGGAGGTTTAGGTGTGGCAACAACCTTATCCATACAATAGGCAGCCACCTCAAGGACCCAACCTGTATTGTCATATCAAGGAAAAATTTACCAACTTCAATTCCACAAATTGCCCATTTAACAGACTATCGAGGCCAGCAACTCAACCCCAATACAGACCTTATGGATATCCTCCTTGTTGGTGATTAACTCGCTCTGATACCACTGATGGTACTGTAACTACGACTACCACTTTCGGTATGGTAGCACAGATACCACTGTTATGGTCGACGCGGCAAAGACTCGAACTTTGTCAAGTCTACGGAATTCGCTGTGCCACCGAAGAGGGCTAAGCTAGAGTGATATTAGAACACCTCTATAATCAACAGTAGCTTAGTAGAGTTTCTGTCACTCAACTATATAAGAATGTGTTTTTGAATTCACTGAAATTCCACTGGAACTTCACCAGACTGTCACCGTAATTATACCGGAATCTTATCGGAATCAACTCCTATTCTGTTTGTAATTACTTCAAGTGATTGTACAAGAAGTAAGGAAGTGATGCGTGAACTTCCTTTACTGAGTGAACACATTCTGAAGTTTAAGAAAAAACTTCTCCGATTCAGAATGTCTCTTTTCGGTCAGACTCTGTACTATGTGTACATATCCATTTTATCGAAATCTTTGATGAACTAATAGTAGAGATGTCTAGCTATAAGATAAGCTATCTCTCATACAAAACTTTAATTTATTCTGCGAGATATACTTCGTTGTTCTACTGGAAAACACGTTTACTGAGAAAAACTATAACTGACCGAAAAATACGTTTACTGAGAAAAATTACCATTGATCGAAACATTCGTTTACTGAGATAACTGCAATTGTTAACTAACTTTATACCGTAACATGAAAATACTCAGAGTTCTTCACATACGAACAGTGCGCGCAAATTTCCACATGAACATGTGTTTTCTATTAGAGAAGATGTGTACAAACTAACTTGGCCTCTTCTTGCTCAAGCTATAGAAACTCTCATACACTGAGTAGTTTCTTCTTACCATCTCTCTTAGATGAATACCTGACATTTCAGGTTTCTGTTATTCATCTTTACATACGCGATCTCTGGCATCTTCTAAAAACTCTCTCTTCTCACTCTTTCTGACCTCTATATGCGCTCTATTTAAACTGCGCGCTCTACTCATGCAGGTTCTTGTTCGCACGCTTCCTCTATAATTCTTATGCACGTTCTCTCTTTATATACAGTTTGATTCGGTGTAGCGAACTCTATCAAACTCTGATTCTGCAAGATTCTGCGCTGTACATAACGGTCATGAATTTGTCCCTTCACTAAGACTTTTGATTTTCTGAATATTTTGATTCCGCTTCTCTTTATCTTTCTTTGTCTGTTTTTAGACTTCATTTGACCCATCAAATAAGCCCTGGAACTTAATGTTTAACTATGCCAGACACTAGGTCTAGATAGGGCCAAAGCTAGTCAAAAACTAAAAAAGAGCTAGAGAGCTCATTTTTAAGGGTAGCTTGTTAGTGATTTGAACTTGTGTAAGAGAATTTTTGAGTAATACAAAGAACTCCATTGTTCCTCTCTTTGTTCTTGCCTTGTGTGTGTGTGTGTATGTGTGTGCATGCTTGTGTGCTTCTCACTCACGCATTTGTGCCATCACTTGCTCATAGAATAAACGCATTTTGGTTAGCCATGATGTTGTTTTTGTGGAAGATGCTATTCAGCCATTACTTTCATGTACTAAGGAGACGTCAGTTAGCTTCAAAGACATGTATGACACCTTGCTTCCTCTTTTTATAGGTGGACAATCTAGTGTTGGTCCAAATGAGGCAACTTTTCAGCCTTTATAGGTTTCATGTGATGATGTAGATCATTCCATTTCTAATCTAGATTTACATGATGCACTTGTTGATGAGAGAATTGATATAGAGATGGAAAAAACTATGCCTAAATGGTTGGTGCAGACTTTGCGAGATAGCAAATTAGATGCATTTGTGTCATATCATACTCGTTCAGGCTCTCACGATGCTTGTTTTGCATTAGATTGCTATACTATGGCTGCCTCTTGTCTTTGTGATGAGAATGAGCTTGTTTCATTTGATGAAGCACAAAAATTTGAAAATTGGATGACTGCTATGCAATTAGAATATGATGCTATTATGAAAAATGGTACCTAGTCTTTATGTGACTTGTCTCCTGGCACGAAGACCATTGGCACTAAGTGGGTATACAACCTGAAGCATAAGCTTGATGGAACAGTTGAAAGGTATAAGGCTCGGCTTGTTGCAAAGGGTTATGCTCAAGAAACAGGCATCGATTTTGATGAGACCTTTGCTCCTACATGTCAAATGACTATTGTTCATAGCATATGTGCACTTAGAGCTCATCATGGTTGGAACGTACATCAGTTGGACATTAAAACTCCATTTTTGAATGGTGACTTGCATGAAGAAGTGTATGTTTTTGAACCTAGTGGTTTTGTGTAGAAAGAGCATGAAAACCAAGTGTGCAGGTTGAAAAAGGTGTTATATGGTTTGAAGCAAGCACCGCATGCTTGGTATGAAAAGATACATGCCTACCTCATTGCACATGGTTTTGAGAACACTCTAACTAAGAGCACCTTATATGTTAAGCGTGCAAATGATGTGCTTTTGATCATTGTTGTGTATATTGATCACATGCTACTCACTATTCCTCATGAGAAGCATATTGTTGATTTTAAGGTTGATATGCATGCCTCATTTGAGATGTCAGATTTGGGGTGTTTGCATCATTATTTGGTCATTTAGTTTATGCAAGTTGATGGCAAAATAGGTTTTGTCAAAAGATATATATTGACACATTATTGTAGCGTTTTGGCCTTGAAGACTGCAAACCTATTGCCACTCCTATGGACACAGGTTTATGATTGAGTCTTCATGATGTTGAAGATCTATTAGTAGGATGTTGGATGCTTGATTTACTTATGCATTACTCAGCTAGATATTCAGTTTGCTATCTCACAGATGAGTAGGTTTATGCTTTGTGTAGGTCTCAAGCATTGGCAGGTGGTTAAGTGCATCTTTTGCTACCTGAGTGGTACCCGGCTACTTGGATTGTTTTATCCCAAGGGGGGGTCACTACCGCCAGATTTACATGCTTTTTTTGACTTTGAATGGGTTGGTTACTATGACACTTGTGTGTCCACCAATGTTTTTTCTTTCATGCTTCGTAGCTCATGTATATCTTCATTGAGCAAGAAACACCCTACTATGGCCACTTTTAGTTGTGAGGCTGAGTATAGGGAAGCTTTCACAATGACTGTTGAGTGTGTGTGGCTCAAACGCCTTATGGCTAATTTGGGTGTTGGTCACTCTTCTGCTACCACCATCTTCACTGACAGTCATAACACATTGCCAGCTGTGAGGAACCCTGTGTTCCATCATGCTCGCACTAAGCACATTGAGGTGCACTATCATTATGTTAGGGAGAGGTTCTCTACTGGAGAGATGAGTCTGGCATATGTGCCCACACAGGAGAACATTGGAGACCTTTTCAGAAAGGCTCTGCCTAGGGAGAAGTTTGAAGCTTTACACAAAGCTTTGAGCTTACTTTCTTTTGTGGATTGATTCCACATAGTTTGGCACTTCCTTATACTTCAGTGCCAGCTCCTTGTTCACCGCATCACTCCCAGGGGGGATTTTTTGATATATTTTGGCAGTGGTGTGTGTGAACATACTAGGACTGTCGGGGCACTTTTTTCCCTCTTTAGGAGGTTTTTTTCCCCCGGCTTGTATATATGCCTATAGCCCTAACATATGACTTATCTTTGTGCACTCTAGTGGTAATAAATTCAATATTGTGTGTTGTGCTCCAAGCTTCTTCTTCTTTTTCCTTGTGTCATTCACGTGCTTCTGCAGACCTCAAACTCCAAGACTCCCCTTGTCACATATCAAAAGGTATAGAATGAGATGTTCTATGTGTTAATATGCTTAGAATTGTAAAATAGATAAGTTGTAGTTATAAACATATTAGCACATAGAACATATATCTGCTTGTCGCATATCAAAACATCTAGGATGAAAAGATCTATGTGCTAATATGTTTAGACTTGCAAAAAAAAAAGACAACTTGCAAGGAGAAAAAACTTTGAAATTCTGGAGGGAGGAACTTTACCTTATACCGGAGCTCCCCATGCATGCACCAAGCCACACATGCATGGAAAAAGGTCTTCAAAGTCTGCATATCCCCTTGGGACACTGATTCCTTGCCATATTGGCCTCTAAGGATCAAGGAGCAGAGAGTAAAATGCATGATAAAGGAGAGTTACGAGATTTCCAAAGAGTTCTCACTTCAAAAATGACAAAAGTTTACAAAAATGAGCTCTTTGTGAGCTTTAAACAAAAACTAGTAGCCTTGTCCAGACCCAAAAGGGGTCACTATAGTTAAAAATACTCCTACACTAACTAAAGAACTATTTTAATTGGGTTATTGAGCTATGTAATGTATTTTGAGTGGAATAAGAATGAATGTAAGCTTTCCATGATCCTAGGAATCACCAAACTTAATACATCTATAAAATTATGAGGTTTAACCTAAGCGGAAAAATTAACAAAAAGTATGTGGATTTTGAAAAAAATTTAAACCTTCTATAAGCCCTTTGTTTCTTCTTACATTCTTGTAGGAGCTTATCTTTCTATATTGACTTTGGACAATACATCATAGGACTTGGTGATCCTAGAGTTCCTTTGAAACCTATGTTTATTATAGTAAAAACTACAAAGATGCCTATATGTTGATAAAGCTATGGTTTTATATATGCCTGATACAACTACTACATAGGGAATGGAAATACCTACAATTGTCATAAGTGGAAAAGATAACCCAAAAAATGGAAGCCTAATGAGGAGAAATTTCCCATGTTTACTAGAACCTTATGAGTGATTAAAATCTTACATGGCAGACTAATAACTAAAGCTTACTATGTGTCATATACCCAAGAGTTGTTTTGGACATTTATTTTGTCTTATAGAACAAATATAAACCATATGGATATACACGTGTTTAAGGGCTCTAAGACTAAGCTTCTCCTACATATGAAGACACTTCAAAGCATGTTTATCACCCTTTGTTGCAATAGTACTTCAACAGATATATCTGCCATGGATCTCGAATGTTTGTCAATGGCTAGGAGGGTGAGCATCCCAACTTGTGGTTATAATCCCTAGACCCCTCATATCAAACAAATTCCTCCGATAGTACATGTAATCCTAGTGAATCCATTGACACAACCTATGTAGATCCCACTAGTGCTAGTGATGAATGCACGAATACAAGTGCCATCTATGAGAACAATACTTCAACTAGAAGTACCACCTACATGACTTCAAGTAATACAAAATGCATTAGCTAAAGAAGGATTCTAATCGATCGCTTTGGAAGTGGGATACCCCATATTTAGATCATACATAAGAAGAAAAGTTCTCCCATCCAAGGTTACAAAGTGCATGCATAAGTATTATAAAGGGCAAGGTAATCCATGAAAAAGAAGCTGAATTTATGTTGATGTAGATTGTTGAACAATTTGATGAATTCTTCACAAATTTTAATTCATTTGGGTTAACTTTAAGAGGTACATTGCATGCTTGGCTCCAATTAAAGATTGAACATTTGATAAGTTTGGATGAAGTCCTACAAGCATTCATCACTAAATTTGCAAGGATAAGAGTCAAACATGTCATTTGAGACATGGTTACTACTTTCAAGCAAGAAATCATCGAAACAATTAGGCTAGACACAAGGATATTCAATCAATGTGTGGCATGTTGTAGACATGAATACTTTCCTAGTGATGAGAAGATGATGGCACATTTATTTTGGATAGATAAGTGTGGAGTTAAGAATGGTTTCTTTTTGCATGCAACTCCTCTCTGTAGTCGATTGCACTCAAAAGTACACGAGTGTAGAAGAAAACCTAGGAAATAATTTGAAGCTTTAAAACTACAATCACATTAGAGTATTATTCCAACACCAAGTCTATGACTTCATTATTTGTAGGTGAAATGGTGGAAGTAGTGGCCAAAAAACTAGGCTTAAATCAAATCAACTAAATTCAGCCTAGTGCATGATCCATCCCTCCCAAGTATCTACAATGTGGAGGGGAGCACCCTACATATTCCTCACTTTCACCACCCCCACCTCCAAAAGGAATCAACTATGACAATAGGATAGATTATGCAATCAAATAGAAAATGAAAAATAATGCTATGAAAGACCACTTTTCAAATTCATAACATGCACAACTACATGCATGTGCTCCTCAAACCTAGTATTTGTATCCCACCCAATGAACTATGAGTACCACACCCTGATATTCATAGAGATATGCATACACACCTAAGCCACAATCATACATTGACAATGAACCACCTAGACCTAGTAGGGAATATACAAGCCAATATCCACCACAACCCATGTTAAGACAACAACCTCATTCTCAACACATGGTCCCAATGAAATATAGACTTGTTGAGGAGGACCTTGAACAGTCAATAGTGACTTCAACACCCTTTACTATTGAAACTAGAAATCCTAGAGGTCACAATAAAATGGAACTAGTATATGCACAACCATAATATTATGAAGATCCATCGAAATTCCAACATATTATCCATACCCTATGGAATATGAGGATGTGGGTATGGTGAGGTGGAGTATAGCCAATTGTATTACACAAATCCATGCTAGCAAGTAGTGGCTTGACCTCCCATTAGATCCATGTAACATGGGGAACTTTGCTACCATTGCAATGAGGACCATTTTATCATATACTATCCTGACATTCAAGAATGAGCTCTCCCACCACAACCGAAGTTTCAGTATAGACATTGTGAAGACTAGGGTAAGCTTCATCTTTTCTAATATTTTCCAAAATATTCTGAGAATTGCACCATTAAATATGGTTAAGAAAATCCCTTTAGGAGTGAAAAAGTAGAGGACACCCAATCATGATACAATCACGAGCCTAAGCTAAACATTAAGCTAAGGACAAATTCAATCAAGGATGTGCTTCATAAATATAGGATGTGCTACAAAATCAAGATACATCTTGAAAAAACAAAAATCCAGTCTCTTTGTTTAAGTAAAAATGACACACTTGGATGGTTAAGAGAGAGAAGAAGGCTAAGAATTCGCAAGATAAAATTTTCAAGTTGGAGGAAAATGTACAACAACCTCAAGGTGAGCCCACTAGCAATCAAAATGATACTTATGTTGAAAATTATCTTCTAAGTGTAGAGAATATAGAATCCCATTAAAACTAGAAAAATGTGTCTTCATGGTAAGACAAGAATTCAATTTTGATGGATGACGACAAAATCTTGGCAACAATGAATGTGCCAAAGCCTAGGAATGTCAAAGAATTACAGGTTTTCATGGGCCATTGTGGATATTATCATAGGTTTATCCACATGTATGTAATCATAGCTAGACCACTATATGGCAAAATTTGAATGGACAAAGGAGAGTAACAAAGCATTTGAAGAGTTGAAACAAAAACTAGTCACAACTCCCATACTGAAAGTGACACACTAGAATAAGGTTTTCCATGTACATGTTGATGCATCTAGCTATGTTATAGGTTGTATATTAATGTAGTCTACTAATGAAGGTAAGTTTGACTTTCCTATTGCCTATGTTAGCCAACAACTCAACAATGCAAAGAAATAATATATCACTACTCAAATATAAGGCTTAGAAATAATATATATGATCGAGAAATTCAGAAATTATTTTCTTGCAAATAGCTTTAAGCTTTGTGTCGATCATCAGGCCCTTCTTTACCTTGTGAATAAACCCTACAATACAAGAAGATTGGTAAGAGGGTTTCTTCTTATGGATTCTGACTTTGATTAACCTAGAGATAGTGTCAAAATGGGTGGAACAACATGCTCCCATGCTCACATATGGTCGTTTCACCACTACCTTCCATCAGATTAAAAAAAAAAGAATAGAGAAGTGAGAGAGCTTCAAATAATTGATGGAAGCATTTATAGGAAAGATGAACAAGGAATTTCGTCTTGTTGTGTGGAAGAAGATGAGAATTCACTATGGGATCTTATTACACAAGCCCACGTTGCTAGTTTGGGTTGGCATTTTCCCCCAAACCAAGAATTTCCAAATCTGAAGTGATTAGAAGCTTACTAGCCACACATGACTAAAGATGTTCATGAATATTGCTCAAATTTTCAGATTTGTGTGGAAAGACCAACTACTTAAGATTCGACTCTATATCAAGTGATGATAGCACCACAATGGAGGAAGCTTATCATAGATTATCTTCGAAAAGGAATATTTTTAGAAGGTATTAATCCTACTAGATGAAACTCACTTGAAGAAGGTAGTAAAGAGTATTATCTCATATGAAACCAACTCTATAAGAGAGGTAAACACAATTTTTTGTGATTGTGCATACATCAAGGTGAATATTTCCCTATTCTAGAAATGGCTCACTCAAAAGTTTGAGTAGGACATTTCTCGCTTGAATGAATAGCCAAACATATCCTTTTTGTTGGGTTATGGCGGCCTAAATTGCACATGGATTCAAGAAGTTATCTAAAAAGATACGACAAATATCCTTTGTGAAAAGATCAAATGCCACTCAGAGCTATGATGAGTAATAAAGCATTTACAAAGTGGGGAATCTATTTTTCTAGGCCTATTAGTACATCAACTAAAGGCTCTCATGGAGAGTATATTATAGTGGTGATAGATATTTGGCTATGTTGGTAGAAGTAAGAGCTAAAAGACATTGTGATGCTCAAACCATTGCAAAATTTTTATTCGAAGAGTACTTCACTAGATATGGCTTACCTACTGAAATACTTAGCAATCCGGGAACTCATTTTATAATGAATTTATTCAACACTTATTAAAATAGTTTATAATATTGCACAAGAAATTAACTCCTTGTCATCGCCAAGTTAATGGTCGAGCTCAAAGTACTAACAACATTGTATGTACAGTACTCATGACACTAGTGAACAACAAACACTCTCATTGGGACAAAAAATTACATCATGTAGTTTGTGCCTACAAAATTGCTTGCAAAATAGTTCTAGGAATTGCACCATCCAATCTAGTGTATGGAAAAAATGCTATATTACCTATAGAATTTCTCGTTCCTACACTGAGAGTTGCACAGACTTACAAGTGGATCATTCATGAGTTATCCAACCATGTGGAGTTACTTTAGAAATTATAGGAAAATCATTTGAGAGTTGCAACTAGCATTTATGCTACTAAAATATGACACAAAGTTGATAATTCACATATTAAAGATAAGGTTTTACGAGAAGGAGACTACATTTTAGTATATACATAAAACAAAATGACAAGAAGCTTTAAAGAAGAGTCCATAACCATTTGTAATCAACAAAATCTCCACTAGAAGTGCGGTCCAGTTAGCAACTTTGAAAGGTAATATTTTACCTAATTACATCAGTGCATGCCATTTCAAGAGTATCATGAACCCTTGATAGATTATATGATGTAAGGACTCCAAATTGATAAAGATCAAAAGGCCAAGGACTTAAGAATTAGAGAACAATTTCAAGAGGATGCTAGGCAAATGATCCTTCAATGTAAGCGATTGATGCAAGGTCTTTCTTTCCCTCTTCCTTCCAACCCTATTCAAGTATTTACACTCAGAGTATGAAAAACCATTCGAAAACACACCATGGTTATGTGCCATGTTGGGACTAGAGTTTAGAGAAAGAATGTTGGTGCACATATATCCAAGCATAACTAAGAGTGTGATATGCATGGAATTATCTTGGGCTATATTAGAAGCCATTCTTCAAACAAATGTTGACATTTTTTTTTTTTGAGAGAACAATGAATTGGAAATACAACCTCTTAAGGTAGAGGCACCCCTCATGAAAGACTCATGGACGTGTCCAACCAGGACTTGAACTCAGGACATCTTCCTAAAGCTTCAAGGCGTCAGCCACTAGGCTACGTGGGCTCGGACAAATGTTGACATTATTGATGTATAAGGATGAAAATTAACTTATCTTGGAGAAACTATGATTTTAATTAACATTGAAGGATTAGTTCTTTTAGAAGAAGTTTTAATTGTGCATGAACCACATATGAAAGAGAAAATCATACTAGATCAAGATTTTTTGAACAAACATTCTATGGCTATGAGTCACTCTTTAGGATGTGTGTTTATTCATAAAGGACATGTGCATCGAATGTTATCATTTTTTGATATGTATTGCTTCACACCTAAACATGAATGTCTAATTACATCTCATCATTCTAATTCTTCAATGAATTCAATGAACACATTGTGTGAGGAGAATACCATTAAGAGTGAAAGTGAGGACAAGTCTCAAGAACATAGAGAGGCGAGGGTAATGGAAGAGGAAAACAATTCAACAGAAGTCATGATCTCTACACTTGAGGAAGATCACGAGAAGGTAATCAATGATCCTCCTCCCAGTGCTAAGGAACAACACCCTCTAGAGAAAGATCAAACATATCATCCTCCTCCATAAGAAAATAATTAAAAGGTTTGGGTCCCTAAGGCTCTACTTCATGCTAAAAATTTAACAAGCTCAAATCTATATTCCTAAGACAATATCGAGTATGAAGCATTGAGTGCAGTCATGATAAAAAATGACTCCAAGAAGCCTATACCAAAAGCCACACCTCTAAAGAATCCTAAAGCCAATCCCAGTATACCTAAAAACACAAGGTCTATAGTGACCCTATCTACCAAATTGGTTTGGAAGCTAAAAGAAAACACCAAACAAATACTCAAAGCTGCAAAGAAAACTAAAAATCACCACACCCATGAGATCTAAGCGGGTAAAAGAGCAAGATCCCATCTGTAAGACTATTAGACATTCTCTTAAATGGATACCCAAGCCTAGTAATGATCCATATTCTTTAGATATTCCCATAATAGGAGAATTCCTAGAACCCCTAAAGAGATCAAATTACTCACATAACCCTCTTTTTCAAGTGACTTAACCATTAGGAAAACCCTCTTTGTGAAAAATCCTCGATCTTACTAGACCAACTTTGTTGTTTGCATCATAAGTTCCTTAATGCAATCCTTTATCTCACATGAGCACTGTTGTGAATCTTAGGCATTAGAGTTTTATACATATACACCACTATATATATTTTGCATTTCTTTCTAGCACTTCTAACTGCACAAACCCAACTAGCATGATTTGGAAAGAGTTGTGCTAATATCATTGCTACATGAATATTGCAAGAATGGATGCTTCATCATCACGAAGACCATGGAAAGAATCAAGAAAGGAAACTCAAGGAGCTACTCTACCAATCAACGGTGTTAGAGCCATTCTTGCTTCTTGGATAACCAATCCACAAAAACCACCATTACATGAGGTTGTTGAACACATTTACATAAACCACCATGGAACACCCTAGGATCATGTTAAAGTGTTATAGCTCACTATATAATTCAAATCTATTCATGCACATCCAACACTAGTTTGCAGCCTAGAATGATGTATGAATACAAGAGTTCTTCAGTCGTCCATTTGTTCATGTGGACACAGATAGATTCATAAATTTCCTATCCACATTCAAAAGTAATAAGAAGCTTCTAGGACTAGCATTGTCACAAATTTCTTAGGAGAAAGGCAAGTGATCAAGGTTAGAAGGAATGTTATTGCTTGTGCTTTGAAGTTTCTGGTGCCAAATGTTAAAAACCCCATTAGAAAGTCGAAGCCTACTTTCAACACCTTCAAGGAGATGCAATGTGAGGATATAGAGCTAGCCATCATATTATTACATGCTCATTTTAGTATAAATTAGGTGAATCACTACAACATGCTAGCTAAGAGCATTGCCAATGTTTTCATACATGCTTTTGACCACCATGCATACTACATAGACATAAATCAAGTGGTGTTTAACCATCTCAACAAAGGAAAAAGTTCATTTTAGGCATATAAGTTCTTTTGTAGAGGATTCATGCTAACTAGAATCATTTACCAATGTCTCAAGAGAGATGGTGACCTCCTACCTGCCATAACTAGCGAAATCATCCCCTCACATTGTATTGATCACATGTCTATATTCAACACAAGGGGCCCTACACTCACAAGAAGAAGGAAGAAAAGCAATAGCAAAGAAGTGATCCTAGATAATTTTGAGCGTTTTATAGTGCATATTCCATGCAAAAGGAAGCAAACAACCTCTAAAGAATAGTATGTTCAATTGATAGAATTATCACATTCATGCAGTGTAGGATGGGAAGAAAAAATGTTTGCAATATTTGCAACTCAAATTCCTTAGACAACATTAGATCCTACAATCATGCATTACAAGACTATTTCCACCAAGACTAGGCCAATCCCTCCAAAGAAGTCTTTGAAGAAAAGAGAATGAAGGGGAGAAGGAAAAGAGTTACACTCTAGCAACATCTCTAAGTTCATATTCCTCCTGCTCTAGGGCATAGCCTTGGTGTCAAGCATTGGCATACAATTAAGCAGATTTTTCACTGCTTAAGGGAGGATCATTACCTCTAGATTTACATGCTTTTTTTTACTCTAATCGGGCTGGTTGCTATGACACTCATGTGTCCACCAATGGTCTATGCTTCATGCTTGATAGCACATGCATGTCTTGGTTAAGCAAGAAGCAATCTAATTTGGGCACTTCTGGTTGTGAAGCTCACTATA
Source organism: Ceratopteris richardii (assembly GCA_020310875.1). Taxonomy (NCBI): domain Eukaryota; kingdom Viridiplantae; phylum Streptophyta; class Polypodiopsida; order Polypodiales; family Pteridaceae; genus Ceratopteris; species Ceratopteris richardii. The sequence continues at coordinate 141,137,498 of CM035432.1, forward strand.
GGGAAGCTTTCATAGGTATCGTTGAGTGTGTATGGCTTAGAAGCCTTTTCATTGATTTGGGTGTCGGTCAGAGTTCTTCCACCATCATCTTTAGTGGCAGACAGAGTGAGGAACCTTGTGTTGCATGCTTGCACAAAGCACATTGAGGTGTACTATCATTATGTCAGGGAGAGTCTCTTTGCTAGAGAGATGAAATTGGCTTATGTGCCCACATTTGATAAACTTGTAGACCTTTTGCACAAAATCTCTACCTAGGGAGAAATTTGAAAGTTTTCTCAAAACTTTGTGCTTACTTACTTTTGTGGATTGATTTCATTCCACATAGCTTGGCACTTTGTTATACATGAGTGCTCGCTCCTTATTCACCGCATCACTCTTAGGGGTTTTGTTTATAAATATTTGTAGTGAGGTGTGCGAACACATTTAGGGCTGTCTAGGCACTTTTTTTCCTCTTTAGAAGCTTCCCCCCCATCTTGCAGATAATGCCTATAACCCTGATGGGACACTTACCTTTCATGGCTTCACTTGGTAATACACTATAGCTTGTGTTGTTCTCCAAGCTTCTTCTTCTTCCTTGTGTTGTTTGCATGCTTCCACAGACCTTAAGCTCCAACATGTATGTGGTGTATATGTGTGTGTATGTATGTCTATGTGTATATGATGTGTGTGGCTATGTATGTGTGTACGTGTGTTGTGTATGTTTCCTTGTGTATGTGTTCATATTTGTGTGTATGCATATGTGTGTGTTGGTTTGCGTATGCATACATGTGTATATGTGTGTGCAGATCTATGTTTTGTGTGTATATGTGTGCATGCATGCATATGTATGTGATGTGTGTGTATGTGTATGTATGTGTGTGCATGTGTGTGCATGTGTGTGCATGTGTGTGCATGTGTGTGCATGTTGTGTATGTCCTTGTGTGTGTATGTGCACATGTGTACACATATCACGCTTACTTAATGGTTTTCTTTAGCCCCTAATACCTTAAGGGGCGAAGCTAAGCTCGATAGGTATTAGTATGTTCATGTGTATGTATGTGTATGTTGTATGTTTGTGTGTATGTGTACGTTGTATGTTTGTGTGTGTGTGTGTGTGTAGATGTTTGTATGTGTATATATGTCTCTATGTGTGTATGTGTTCATGTATTTGTGTATATGCTTATGTATGTATATATGTGTGTGTATGTGGTGTATCTATGTGTGCATGCATATGCTTCTGTGTCTGTGTATGTGGTGTATTTGTGTGTTTGTGCATATGTGTGTATGTGTATGTTTTTGTGAATGTGTTTGTATGTGTGTGTGTGTGTGCGGATCTATGCCTGTGTAGATAATTGTATGTGTATTTGTGTCTTTTTGTATGTGTATTTAGATGTATTTAATGTGTGTATGCTATGTACATGTGCACATATGTCTGTATGTGCTATGTATGTGCATGTATGTGTGTGTGTTTGTGTATGCATGTGTATGTGTATATGTGTGTTCATACATGTGTGTGTATGTTTATGTGTTGTGTGTATAGATGTGCACATGCATGCGAACATGATGTGTGTGTGCTATATCCATCTGTATGTGTGTATGACTTGTGTATGTGTATATTTGTGTGTGTGTGTGTGTGTCTATGTTGTGTTGATTCTATGTGTATATGTGCACATGTATCAAATGTGTGTGTGTGTGAATTTGTGTTTATGTGTATGTGTGTGTGCATCTATGCATGTACAAATTTCTATATGTGTATATGTTTTGTGCATATGTGTATTTTTTCAGGTATCTATGTGCACTGTGCTTATGTATGTATATGTGTCTGTGTGTTATGTATATGCATGTGCATGCATGCATATTTGTGTATATGTATATGATGTGTGTGTGCCATGTACATGTGTGTGTATGTGTTGTCTATCTGTGTATGTGTTGTGTATGTTTTTGTGTGTATGTGTGCATGTATGCATCTATGTGTTTGTGTGTTTATGTACACATAGGTGTGTATGTGTTGTATGTATATGTATATATGTATGTGTGTTTGAGTGTATGTGGTGTATATGTGTGTGTATGCATGTGTGTATGTGTATGCATGTATGTGTGTGTATACGTATATGATGTGTGTGTGACCTATGTCTTGTGCATGTGTGTGTTTGCATATACATATGTGTGTATGTGTATGTGTTGTATGTATATGCATGTGTGTCTATGCTTATGTGTTATGTGTATATATGTTTGAATGCATGTATGTGTATGTGATTATGTGTAGGTGATTGTGTGTATGTATGCATGTCTGTATATGTGGTGTATATTTGTGTGCATGCATGCGTGTGTGTATGTATATGCATGTATGTGTGTGTATGTACATGATGTGCTTGCTATGTATGTGTGTGTACATGTACATGATGTGCCTACTATGTGTATGTGTGTATATGTATTGTCAATGTATGGATGTGTTGTGTATGTGTATGCGTGTATCTGTTTTGTGTATGTTTCTATGTGTATGTGTATATATGCATGTGTGTATGTGTATGTGTTGTTTGTGTATGTGTATATATGCATGTGTGTATGTCTATGTTTTTATGTATATATATGCATGCATTGGGTTGGTTTTTGTGGCACTCGGGTATACATAAGTGGTTTTTACTTCATGCTTGGTAGCTCATACATATATGTGTTGAGCAAGAAGCAGCCTACTGTGACCACTTCTAGTTGTGAGGCAGATTATAGGGAAGCTTTTGCAACTACTATTGAGTGTGTAGGGCTCATATGTTTTTTGGTTGATTTGGGCGTTGATCAGTCTTCTTCCATCTCCATCTTTACTGACATCAAAGCACATTGGCAGTTGCGAAGAACCTTGTGTTCCATGCTCACACTAAAGACATTGAAGTGCACTATTATTATGCAAGGGAGAGAGTATATACTGGAGATATCAGTTTGGCTTATGTGCCCAAACATGACAATGTTGCAGACCTTTTCACAGAGGCTTTACCTAGGGAAAATTTTGAAGCTTTTCACAAAGCTTTGGGTTTACTCCCTTTTGTGGATTGGTTTTAATCCACATAGTTTTTCACTTTCTTATACATGAGTGCCAACTCCTCCGAGAGAGGATTTGGTAGTATATTTGAGTTATGATGTGTGGGAACACACTAAGGATCTTTGAAGCATTTTTTTCCTTCGTGAAAAGGGTCCCCCGACTTGTATATACACATATAACCCTAACAAACTACTTATCTTTCATATGTTCACTTATCAATACACTTAGGGTTGAGCTCCAAGTTTCTTCTTCTTCCTTGTGTTGTTTGTGTGCTACCTCAGTCATCGAGCTCCAACACTACTTGCTCTAAGGTTCACTCTCACCTTTGGACTACGAGTTTAGCATTAGAAAACCATTGTAAAGTTTATTTCACATTTTGTTGAAGCCATTGCTCCTAAGACAACATCATTTGATAGAGGCGAAGTTCTATGGATTTCTATGAGCCGGATGTTGAAGACAAAGTTTTTGTGTTCACATTGCCCTATGAAATGTATATAGAAATAACCATGACTTATAAATTGATGTTTGGTGCGGCAAGGCCTTAGTGATAGTGAACCCTAAAGGTTGGGGGGTCAACTCATAATCTTACTACCAAAGGAGGTCTATATGATAAATCCACCTACATAGAGGCTTTTTCCTTATTATTTTGGAAATAGATCAAATATAAGTGAAGAGGATTTCTTTTTGCATTTTATGAGAGTTCGCTTATGAGGAATAAGTTCTTACAAGATGGATTTGATTTAATATTAGTGAAAGTCAAGAGTTAAATGGATAGAATATGTATATGTATGATGCTATAAAGTCTTTATATATGTATGATAAGATATCAGACAACAGCAACCAAAAGGGTATAGAATAGAGTAAATCATATCCAATCTGATGGGGCCATAATGAATTTTACATAAAAAGATGGACATGGTGGATATATTATTCATAAACATTGATGAGTTGAATTAAATAAAAAAGAAGAAAAAACCTAGAGTGCAACTTGACATTAAGCTTCTAGAAAATAGAAGGATACAAGAGGTTACAAACTGTGTTGACTTGTTCATTTCAATTTCAAACATAAATCGATGGAAGGTCGGTCTTCTAGAAAAAAAAGTAAAAGCTCTTTAAAAAAAGAGATGTTTAGTCTAAGCTTAATCTCCCTTGCTTAAATTGATTGAAAGAACAACTCTACTAGTGAACGGGTATAGTACTCGAGGTACTTCTTGTATCCCACAAAAGAGGGTATAAAACTACCCAAAGGTGATACAACGATGACAACCCAAAAGTGGTAAGGAAACTATTTGAACTGGTGTAAGATCCAATACATGTCAACTGCGGATAGTAGGGGTTGAACCCCTAACCCCACCTCAAGAGATAAGAGCTCAAATCAACTGAACTAATGCACATCGATGGTACAAGCTCATGCAGTAAAGTAAAGAAAGGTCAATGAACCTTTAAGTCACAAGAGAATGAGCTTTTACACAACCAAACAAAACATAAACATTTTTTTAATAAAGGAAGTTCGGCAATAGCTTACTCTCCCAGATTTTAATTAATAAAAAGAAAAATTGTACAAGTGAACGGGCGTAGTACCCATGGGACCCTTTGAACACCACAAAGCACGAGTTACTTGAAACTTGCTAGAAGACATTACAAAGAAGGTTGATAAGCCTTTTGTCCCCCTCATGTGGGGCCCACTTGCTTTTAATCTTGTTGCTATCAAGGAAAAACACTCTATGATGTCTAAAAGGGGGGGGGGGGGGGAGGGCTTCTTACAATTGGAAATTCTTTTGCCTAAAAGGAAAAGTGATTTTTGGATTGAGCATTCTTTAGGAGGGTTCTTAAGTTGGTGGCACATCTCTTTTTCCAAATCTTCGAGAGGGTCTCATCTCTTATGGCATTCCACAATGCTGAGGAACAATGGATGGCTTCATCCAATAGCGTATGCTTCCAATTGATTTGACCCTGTAGCAACATGATTCTCTCAAGGGCCCGCCAAATCGACATTGACTTAGAGCATGAAAAGAAGAGGTGTCCGAGGTCCTCATTGCCATGAAAATTGATCTTTGTATCACAAACATCCATGTCTCTCAATCACAAACCATCTCACCTCAAAAGTTGTCCCTACTTTTAAAAAACAAAAATTAAAAATCCCATTGCTCTTAGACCATCATATGCCTTCGTATCGCGAGAAAGTTCATTGAAAAAGAAAAGCAAAAGGATGGAGTTGGTTGGCATTGGATTGTAAATGTGATGTGGCACGTGCAAACGGGAGCTGTAGGCCGTACGATGTGTAGTGTGTATGATCGGCTGTGATCATTGATGACTCATGAGAAGATGGTGTTACAAAATCCATTCGGGGCTCGAGAGTGTAGATTCTAAACGGAAAGCAAAGCCCTCACAAGTCACGAGTCGAAAGTCACGAAAAAGGAAGGGCGCCTTTTGTCACCATTCTCGAGTCCTTTGAAAAAAAAAAAACTCATCAAAATTCCATTGGCTTTGAAAACGATAGTTGTTTTTTTTTCTTTCCCATTCTGCAGACGACCATACGGCACCTTTTGCCACGTGGAATGCTTGCTCTATTGTTTGCTTCCTTGCGCACGTGTTTTAAACTCATTCACACGTGTCGCTTTTTGGCTCGTCACATGTGATCTAACAACTCCCTTTCTTTTTTCCTTTATTTTACAATAGATTCTATTTTTTCTTGACCGGGTCACCCCAAGTAATAGTCCAACCATTTTTTGCCCAACTCTACAATTCCATGAGTTGCCTTCTCACATTAGGCGGAAGCCCCTTTACTTACTCAAGCCATGTCATGGAACATTATTGTGGAGTTTGAAGGGCGGCGGCCCTTCAAACTCCATTTTTCATCAACTCTACAATTCCATGAGTTGCCTCTTCACATTGGGCGGAAGCCTCTCTGCTTACTCAATCCACATCATGGAACATTTCTCTATGAACTATTGTGACCCCGCCTGCCCCAAGCTATTTGAGCTGCCAACTAAGCTTTTCAAATGTCTTTTTTTCCTTCTATTCCGGAGTTTGTGTGAATAGAGGGCAACAGACTCTCAACAATTTTCATTGTTCCAGGTGGAACAATGCCTTTTCTTACTATAGTTCGAGAGCCTCAGTCTGAAGCCACCCTTAGAGAAATCCATTGATGTCTTTTGGACACTAACTATATTGAGAGTTATTGAGAAAGCTACAAAGTCTCCTTATCATTAAATAGTTTGATCTAATAGAGGTGTTGTTTTTTTTCTGGAAGTTTTCTGTTCGACCTACTCTTTCATTTGAGCCTGAATTTGAAATAAAAAGCTCACGCAGCAGCATCAAGTTTTGAACCCTAGACTTCACAATCCATAGTCAAAATGCTTAGCACTACATTATGTATCCCGACAAGAGGCATTGTTACCACATACAATAATGCATCACTAAGTGGATCAGAGCCATTTTATGAAGGGACACAGGTGCTCTATACGACTAGAAGTGAAGTTTCTCTTGTTAACCTCCAATGAAGGTTGTGCATGAGAGCTCTTGTGGAAGGAGTGAATAAGTGACCAAGTCTCCCTTTATGGTGTGAGGCATAACCTCAATAGGTTACCTTCTTTCTTTCACAAATCTTAAACCTTTTTTTTTGGGGGGGGGGGCTCACTCCTAACTTGCAGGTATATGATTTCCTCCCCAAAGGAGAGATATCATATGATTCCTAAGAAGAGGTCAGACCACTTGAGTCCTTAGTCGTGACCTTTCGGTTCCTCCTTCCTTGCACACAAGAGATTATAGTTTTTTGTGCGATCGAAAGTTCAGTTGTACCCGCGATCACTCCAAAATTGGACTTGCAAGCAAAAGTTCAGCTGTCTGTCGTAACCTACTTGGTTGGGTGGTTGGGCCTTCCGCCTCTTGAGGCGGAGGCGAGGGTTCAACCTCCACGGGCAACATGTAAGGGACATGTTAACTTGGAAACTTTGTATTGTGGCCGATGTGCCACCGTTTATCCTGCTATGCGGTAGATGTGACCGCAGTCTAACCCAGCTATATAAACCCTTGTTCTTGTGGGATAAGGGGGGTCCCATGGGTACTATGCTCTTCCTTGTACAGGTGCAATTTCAAAGTTAAAGTCGGGAGGAATAGGCCTCGGCTGAACCTCCATTTACAAAAAAAAAAGTTCAGCTGTATCAGGATTCACTGATCACTCCAAATTTGGACTTGCACAGATTGTCTGTTATTTGCTGGCTTGGCCTGGAGAGAGCTAAAACGGGCCCAACACTTCTGGACTGACGAATCAGGATCAATAGTATGACTTAATCGCCGTGGCGGGGTTCATGCGGTACTTCAGAGTGCGACTGCAATCTGCAGTGCAGATTAGCTGCCTCGAAATCGCCCGTATGATTCGTACTTTCAGCGGACAAGCCTTCTCCTTCGTGTCTCTTGGAACAAAACGCTGTTGTATCCTGCGTGTTTCGTTTTTCTGTTAGCGTTATTAGTAGTTTTGGGATAGACCAAGGGTCCTTCTTCCAGAGTTCACGGTACCATGGGCGCATTAGCAACATCAACAAATGCTGCTCTTCGTATTCCGAATCGAGGGGACTGAAACAAAGCTATCTTTGTCCCATTCGCGTGCCCCAGGTTAGAGGTTGGCCCAAAATAATCAGTTTACGACGTAAATGCTCTTGTCAGGTCATTTGGAAGGGCGCCATGATCCATGAAGATCATGACAATGCCGAAACCCGGTTCAGCTGCCTCCACGTTTACGAGCATGAAAGTATACAAGACGCGAACGGTAAGTGTGTGTGTGAGTGTGTGTGTCACACACACACACACACACAGACACACACAGACACAGAGAGAGAGAGAGAGAGAGAGAGAGAGAGAGAGAGAGAGAGAGAGAGAGAGAGAGAGAGAGAGAGAGAGAGAGAGAGAGAGAGAGAGAGAGAGAGAGAGATTCAAATTTTCTGATTCTGCTCATGATGATTGCGGCATAATTTATGGACAGTTTCGCTTACGTTTATGAAAACATATAATGATACCTTACCTTACCTGAAGGGTTCGTAAGACAAGTCTGTTTTTCTGTCAGAGCTTGTCAAGATCTGCTGCCATAGTGGTAGGATGATCATACACCTAATTAGGTGTGGATTTTAGTTCAGAATGTTAGGCCTTCTAATCTTTCCGTTTGTCTCTCCCAACTGTACTTAATTACATGTGCGCTTCAGCTCCCATATAAATTATGGTGCAGCAAAAGGGAATGCTTTGGATTTATGTTTTCTCCTTTTTGGTTTGTTTTTGCCTTTCAGAGTTATTACCTTATTGGAAAAGATTCAAGTCATAGTCACCGGAGAGTATTGAAGATTGATAGGTCAGAACCGGCAGAACTCAACCTTTTTGAGGACCCAGCTACCTACACCAAAGAGGATGTCAAAGATCTCCTTGGAAGATTAGACGAGGGGAATCGGTTCTGTGGTGGACTCAAGTTTGTGATCAAGGCATATGGCTTAGTTGGTGAGTAGTTATCTGATTTACCGACAGGGCAGATTCTCTGAGTGTGTGCATATTTACACAGGCTTCTCTATTTGATTATGGTGTAGGCTTCATCAGACTCTTGAAGCCATATTATATGATTCTTATCACAAAACGCAAACAACTTGGCAGCATTTGTGGGCATCCTATCTTTGGAGTACAGGAAAGTAAGCTGTTCAGGATTCCTCATCATTCAGTATTGCTTAACACAGTACCCTGGAAGATCGAAGAAAGGTCTGGTCCCTGTCCTTTTTGCCTCCTGTATTTCATTTAAATTAAAACCTCTTGTATTTCTATAAATTACAACTTCATGCAATCTCTGGATTGATGTACTTCTGGGCATTTTTTCCTATTTGCAGATACATAAAACTATTTAATTTGGTTGATCTCTCTAAAGGCTTCTTCTACAGTAACTCTTACCGGATAATGTGGAGTTTACAAAGGAATGCGCTTGAACATGATGCGCAGAACGTGCCATTTGATGATATGTTTGTGTGGAATTCTTTCCTTACTCGCGAGTTTCGAACGAAGATTCATACCGGTCATTGGACAGTGGCTCTCATTCATGGGTTCTTCAAACAAGTAAGCTGATTTAGATACTATTTGTTCCAAATATGTTTTGTCCCTCTACAAATGGCAGTACTAGCTCTCATTCCTTGTGCCTTTTTGTGCATGTGTAGGGAGTGCTATATTTTCTATCTTAAACACCAAATAAGTAGACTTTGGACTAATGGTGACTCGATCTGATTTATCCTTCCAAAAATCACTAAAGTAACATGGTTAAGCAAGAGCTTCAAAATAGGAATCTCCCATGACTACGGTGATGGATGTGTGCATCTCTGGTGATCCACTTAAGGAATAGTATTCATTAGAGTGACTTGAGGGCAAGACCTCAAGCAATACTATTTGCTGAACCAACATAGGTGTTCCTTTGTATAAGACAAAATAGGTAGTGGTTTTTGAACCTCTAACTTAATAGTGCTCAAGCTTGAAATCTTAGGGCATGTCACCTCTTTTGGGATATTTATAGTTTTAAATGTGAAATTTGCATGGTGCTTATTTGGCATTTTGGTTTGTCCTAAGAATATGACATTGGGTGGATCTTGAGTCACACAATGCCTTTGAGTGAGTGTTTTTAGGCATGGAGAGAGAGCATTTTTATCTTTGGGGGTACATGAACAAGTATTGAGTGGGGATGTCATATTATTTAGTCGATACTATGCATAACGGAGCTGATGGCTGTATAGTCTTGTGGTTGAATACCATGAGTCTATAGTTGCACTTGCATTTGAGGGTGAATCTCGGGTTCGTCTGGATTCATACTCGTAAGTATATTTGTCATACAATTGTCACTCAGGGATCCGTTAATGGGTGTGTATACCCTATCAACTATGCATTTTATTGATATTTTTGATCTTTTGCTTGCATTTTGTGCTAATCTTTATTACTTTGTCTGAGTTCCGACTGGTTGATAGGTGTGTATACCCTACCAACTATGCATTTTCTTTGACTTTTCCAATCTTTTGCTTGCATTTTGTGCTCAGTTTTATATTATGGCTGAGTCTACCCATCACTTTTGGAAGTGACCAGAACTCAGTTCACAGAGCTTCTCATGAGTCCATTGATGTGGTGTATGTACATTGTGGGGTGTGTGTGAACATGTGTTCGTTCCCAGCTATATACCCGTGATTGGGCACGGAAGATGATAGTGGGGATGTCATAGTATTTAGTCGATATCATGCATATGGAGCTGAGAGCTATATAGTCTTGTGGTTGACTACCATGAGCTTATAATTGCACTTTCTTTCAAGGGTGAATTTGGGGTTCGCATCGATTCATCCTTTTATATATGTTTGTTGTATTAGCGGATGCGTACTTTTCACTCGTAGACTCTTCATCCGAGTTGCGATTAATTGATATCCTCTACCAAATCCTAATCCAACATTGTTGCATCTGCATAGGTATCCTGATGGCCATGCCATCCATGATCACATTGCCCCCAAAGAGGGCATGATCATGCTCTCGAACATACCTCCATGGTCTCTATTGTGTACTTTGTCTGACCCTAGGGAATGACCTTCTTCTACTTCTTCTATTACATAAAGAGAATATGCGAGAATGACTTAATACAACAATACAACAATACATTATATAAAGAGAAGTACATAAAGAAAACCCTAATGTTCGCAAATGAGTGAGTTTGCAAGAAACAAATATGCCATCACTCTTGATAGATAAATTTGGTAAGGCTAAGTGAAAGTATTCCTTACATCTATTGGCGTAACGACTATACATGTCCGAAAAATGAAAAGTGTTATGTGTCATCCTCGATCATTACATGGTGAGCTTGATATCTCAACACTCCCCCTCAAGCTAAACGTCATGTCCTTGAATTCAAGGGTTTTCCGAAACTTTTTCAGCTTCTCTGCTCCAAGTGCTTTAATGAACATATCAATAACCCGCTCATCCATAGTATGACTGAGAGATTTAAATCGAGATTTAATCGTTTAAATCATTGAGATTGTCGAAACCCAAAAAAAAATCGGGGTTTTTATCCACTCAAAGAGTTCCCCTCCCCCTCCCCCCCCCCCTCCTCTTCCCCTTCCCCCCATAGAAAGTATAGATATACTGTATAGAAATATAATTGTATGAAGCTTCAAGCATAGGCAATTAGGCAATACATAATAATGAATCAAATGTAAAACATTCATCATATCATCAAAATTCATAAGAATGCAAAGACATGAGTCAAGAAGCTTTTACGTACACTCTACAAGTTACAACTTATAAGTTACCACAAGTGACAACAAACATGATCTATGAATGAATAAATCTGTAAATACTTCAAACGTAGCATAAAGAGTCAAGAATAATATGGAATCTCGAAAATGGAATCTGAATACATCACGAGTCATGAACAATAACAATAAAATGTAAAGAGTCGAGCATCGGAAGTCAAGGCTTGGACTCATCATCTACAATATCATCCATTCCAACATCCTCATCAAATGAACTAGCCCATGAGGAGGTAGATCCACTATTACTATGAAGATCCATGACTCTCTCTATGTTCGCAAGTGAATAATCATCATCATTGCTAGATGGTGCTGATCTATGATCTCTGCTCCCAATCCTCTGGTAGACTAGTGTCCGGATCAAGATGGATGCTCTTTAAATAGCATGGAAAAGATATCCTTCTCTTTTGTGGGGATTTGAAGGATATATTTCACTTTGGAAATATTAGTGGAATCCACATTCACCTAAAAATCCAATAAAATATATGTTTATTCAATGGTCAAGAGTTTAAGCTAACAGATTGCAACAAACCATAAATACTTGTTGTGGTGCAATGTGGGTTCCTTTGCTCTCCAACAACTTGAGATTACAGTATGTGTACACTAGTTTCTCAAGTTGTTGTGGGCTCAATCTGTTTCTCTTATTTGTGTGAAACAATGCCCAGGTGCTCTATTTCCTTTTTGCTTGGTTGGTTCTACAAGCTTGAGATAAAATCTATACTGCTAATTTCCTCTATGAAAAGGAATTCGAGTCATGACAATTTATATAGATAAGTGTAATGATTTCATCATAGTAATTATAGAAAAGAAATCATATCTTTGGAGAAACATACCAATAGAGGAGTATCAACACCATATATTTCCCACCGAGTGATAGGGGAAACCTGATTCTCTCTCAATCGCGTAGTGGGCTGTCCAAAATACCTCTCCATGGACCGAAATTGGAAACGTTCTTTCTACAACTATGAATACAATGCCATATCTCTTTCGGTCCATTGTCCCATGTACTCTATCCAACTATTCTCTAAAGTGATGTCTCTATCGTGGGCCTCATATCTCCATAAAGGGTGGAGTATGTGAGCAACTACGTGGATTATTTTGTGAAACCAATCCCATCTCTTACGCATCGCTTCACACAAATCATGATACCTGCAAAAGTTTTAACAAATAAAAAAACACAAATCACGATGATATAATATGAATAATGGTTCATGAAATAAATCACTTACTCTGTATGTGAAAGACCTGATACATCCGCAATGCATCCTTGTATACGACTGACATACTCGTATAGAAGTTCGAGTGTGCTTCCCTCCATGTCTATGATACGAAACACGGAATATACTGGCTCAAGGGAAGCAATGAGAACCTTCGCCTTCAACCAGAAGGCATCCTCTCCCATGACAAGTGATGAAAATTGCATAAATAGGATGTGAATGGTCCTATGAGAAGAGATTCTATTTAAGGTTACAGATATTTTGTCACATTTATCGATGATTTTTCGAGATATTCATGGATTTATGGTCTTAAAGTAAAGTCAGAGGTCTTTCCTACTTTCAAGCTCTTCTTAGAAGTTAGCTATTGTTGAAAATGAAAGTCGGACAAAAATTCAGATTTTGAGAAGTGATAGAGGAGGAGAGTACATGTCAAAGGACTTCAAATCTTTTCTTGAAGACAAAGGTATCTCTCATCAACTCACTATTGCTTACATTCCAGAATAGAATGGTGCTGCAAAGAGAAAGAATAGGATACTTATTGAGATGGTAGCATGGTGTCATCCAAAAAACTTTCTCCTAAATTTTGGTTTGATGCAATACATACAACTAATCACATTTGAAGATGCGTTCCACAAAAGCTTTAAAGGACATCACGTCTTATGAAACGTATTATGGTAAGAAACCTAATGTGAGTTACTTCAAAGTTTTTGGTTCTCCAACTTATGCTTACATTGATAAAAGGAGTCATGGTAAGCTTGATGTAAAAGCCCCAGCAGAAAGAGATTCTGAAGAACAAGAAGATATTGCACTAGTTTTGAAGAATACTCCAAGATGGTTATATCAAACTTGGAAGAACAGTGGTATAAAGAACTTCATAGGTAGAACAAGAAGTTAGATAAGGAAAGGACAAGTAGATCAGGTAAATTATGCATAACATTTTGAGAATCATAACATTTTAGCACTAACTTCAGTTGAGAATGAGCAAGCTAATATTAAAGATGCACGATAAAGTCTTGTTTGGAAGAAAGCTATGTAAGAAGAGATTGATTCTATATATAAGAATCGAACATGGGAGCTTTGTGAGTTACCAAAAGATAGAAAAGCGATCGGTGTTAAGTGGATCTTCAAAATCAAAAGGAATGCAGATGGTACTATTGACAAGTATAAAGCAAGGTTAGTTGTCAAAGGTTATGCACAAAAGAAAGGAATTGACTATAATGAGACTTTTGCACCTACTTCTAGAATGATAGTAATGAGAACAATACTCTCTTGTTGCATTCTTTGGTTGGAATGAAAGTGGAACACTACGTTAGGCTCAATACGTACGGTTCACATATGGTTTGAGATCGGAATGGAATCTTGAGGTACTATATGTTGTTTGCGATAGATATATATAGATATATATATATATATATATATACACACACATACATACATACATACATACATAGTACAAAGTAGAGATTTAAATCGTAGATTTAAATGGGGATTTAAATCGTTTAAATCGTAGAGATTTTTAAAAATAAAAATAAAAATCTAGGTTTTTATTCATCAAGAGTTTTTATTTTTTCTTGTATCTAAGGTATGCACAATACCTATTCAACTCATATATACTCCAATATTGGACAGTAGTGAAAGTAATGAAAAGTTTATATGACCTGGATGCTTGTTAGTTGTTGTACTTCAGTCATATGTGAGATGCCAACAAAGAGTTTTAGAAAACATTGCAGTCATATAAACTCTATAATGTCATTCAGCTATAGGTTGGTACATATTCATATTGGACAGGGACTTAATTTGATGCCAAAAAATGTACATACACAATTGAAGGAACTTGGCTTTGAGCATTGATTTTAACTTAATTTAGTTAGTCAAATCTCTAATAGGCAAGAAAATAATATAGTTCTATCTAGAGAGCAAAGTGGTAATATATGATAGACTATTAGCAAGCATAGGTATCACAGTGATCAAATTTTAATTTTAAAAAGAGATCTACCATATGAAACCCGGAATAAAAATCGTTAAAAACGATTTAAATCGCGAATGCGATTTTTACGATTTTTATTTTATAAAAATCGAGCGATTTTTTTTACTATCCATACATACATACATGCATGCATACATGCGCACATACATACATACATACATACATACATACATACATACATACATACATACATATATATTATAATGTATATAATACATATAATAGTGGTGATACTTCCACTTTTCATGCATCCCTAAAGAGAAGAACTTCTCAAGGGCCTTTGCAAAAAGCTTGGGAAGCTCAAGCAAGAGCTGATGTAGACAAAGCTCTTTGTAAGTTATTTTTTGCAGAAGACATACTGTTTTGGAAAGTAAGAAGCCCTTACTTTCTTGATATGGTTAATGCAATCGGTCGTGTGCGCTCTTCCTATAAACCACCATGATATCATCATTTGCATACATGTCATCTTTATGATGAAGTGAGGTTCATAGAAGGTGACTTGCTGAAATTCTGTGAGAAGTGGAAATGTTTTGGATGTAGTTTAGTGTGTGATGGCTGGTCCGATGCTAGTCACGATCAATCATTAATATTATGGTTAGTTGCATTTATGGATGCATGCTTTTGAGATCTGTGGACACTTCAGGTGAAGTGAAAACAAATGAGTACATCTTTGAGATTTTGAAAGAATCTATCAAAGATGTTGGACATGAAAATGTTGTCCAAGTATGCATGGACAATGAAACAAATTGTGTAAAGGCGGATTATTTGCTTGACCAAGAATTCTCACATATTTTTTATACAAGATGTACATGCCATTGCATTGATTTATTGTTTGAGGATATTGGTGGGCTTGCTTGGGTGAAGCCAATATTAAACCAAGCTCTAAAAGTCACAACTTTTGTAATTATGAAGCTCAATATACTTGCTTTGTTTAAAAAACATTCTTCAAAATATCTTCTTAAACTTGCATAAACTAGGTTTGCTTACAAGTGTATAATGGAGTGAGATCCATGGTGTTTTCCATTGAGTATAGTAGAAGAAGAGCATGCCAAAAAAGAAAAGCTGAAGATGTATTTGATATTGTTCTAAGTGCATTTTTTTTGAGAAGTGCATGAGAGATTATAAACATATGTGCCCTTATTTTGAAGGTATTGCATTTAACAAATAGAAAAGGGGCTACCATGGGTCTAGTTTATGAATTGACAGATAGAATGAATGAGGAAATTAACCATATTGATGGTATTGAGAATGCAAGGTTAGAGGAAGTGAAGTCTTTGTGTGTGAAAAGATGGGAGATGATGCATTCTCCATTACATGATGCAGCCTATGTTCTCCATCCTATTTGGAGAGAAAAATGCCCAAATGATGATGGAGAAGTTAATGATGGTTGGATGGATGTCCTTGAGCATTATCTTCTCCTTGTGAAAGAAATTGGAGTACTTTCTCGTTGATACTTACAAAGTTGAGAAATAAATTGCTTCTAAAGAACACAAGAAGTTGGTTATCCGTACCAACTTATGACTTGCAAATAAAATTAAAGAGAGGGTTTGAGAAGATAGAAGTCACACTTGATATGATTGAACATGAAAAAGATGATGATAGATTTCTCACATTGCAAAAGAGCAAAGAGCATGAGGGAATGCTTGACTCTACTACTCCCATACTTGAGAGACTCACAGTGAGGGATGATGATCCTCTTTTTGTACATGATGATGATGAGGGATGATGATGTTGTTGATGATGCTCCTGATGATGATGATGGAGGAGAGGAGGATATTCAGCTTGATGATGATTGATGATTGATATACTTTTGGCATAGTAGTTATTAGTCTTTTTGGTTATTAGTTATCATATCTTTTTGTAGCATGTTACAGTTAACTCATTATGATGTCTTTTTATTATTTTTTGTCTATGAATTTGTAAAAAATGTTTATTTTGTTGAAATATGTAATGTGTACCAAAAAATATTATATATTTCGATTTTTTATTTAAAAAAAAAGGCCGTGCCAGAAAACGTTAGAAATGTTTTATCGTACCCGTCAGAGGTTGGCTAAACGTTAGAAGTAAGAAGGAAGAAAAACATGTCACATAGGGTGTGTGAACACATACGAACACATACGTTGTGTGAACAACCCCTTGTTTAGAGCTTTGATATCTAGTGCTGCATGGCATATGATGATAGAGCTTTCTTGATTGGGAAGGTAGAAGACTTGAGGAACGGGTATTGTTAGATACGCGTGAGAAAAAGGTTGGGACATGGTAGGGTGGTATGATTAGGAAAAATCTCTGTGTTTGTTGGCTTAAAATGGACTAATTCGAGCAGAACGCAATGTAACAGATGTAATAAAACATCTGTAATAACCATGCACACACCCACACACACACACACACACACACACACACACACACACACACACACATATATATATATATATATATATATATATATATATATATATATATATATATATATATATATATATATATATATATATATATATATATATATATATATGCACACCCCCCCCCACACACACACACACACACACACACACACACACACACACACACACATATATATATATATATATATATATATATATATATATATATATATATATATATATATATATATATATATATATATATATATATATATATATATATATATATATATATAAAATCTCCTCCCGTTTGAGAATGGAATCCATGTAAAATCTTCAAAGAAACATTGAGAGATAATTGAGCATCCCTTTTTGTGTAAATACTTGGCATGTGGTCCTAAGTCTAGAGCAAGTTGTCGATTCCTTGGAAGAGTCAAGAAAGGATTTTCGACACCCAAAGAGTTTGGCGAAGATGGAACCACATCATTCTTTTGCAATAAAGGCACTACTAACTAGCTTCTTCCTTGATTGTATGAATAAGGTGGAAGTCTAAGATAGCATGCGTAAAGGAGCATAGGAGAAGATTTTGGACCACTCATCTAATTCCAAAGTGCCTTTGAATCGGACCTCTCCAATGGTGACAATAGACTGGAGAACTCCCCAATTCCCCCTGTGAGTGTGGTTGAGGGACAATAGACCATAGACAAGGAACTGTTGCTCGATTACTTTGTTTTTGCTAGAGGAATGTCTTAATGGCCAAGTCAAAAGGTTTGCAAGATGAAGACGTTCATCCGAGGAGGATCAAGTAGAACATTATGTAGGGATGAAGAATGGATTGAATTATTCGAAGTCTAAAGTGAAATGGCCATTCTCAAGCTCTACATCGAGCACACTTTGCAAGGACTCTTTGCAACTTCCAAGAAATCTATTGCTTGGAAGTGATGTCCACACCCAAAAAATAACTTAGATGACGAAATATATGACCTTTTTGAACTTGTTGACCATTCCAAAGAAGGGAATCGAAGCCTTCGGTCGCAATCCCAATAAGTTTAGATTTAGCCATATTCATATGTAAACAAGAAGTGTCTCGAAATGTTTGTAATGTCTCAAAAGCAATATTCAAATTAGGGTGCGTTGCCTCCAAGAATAGTAAAGTGAGGTTTGTGAATCCAATTTCCATCAAGAAATTGTTGTTGTGATGAAGACAATGAAGGCTACTAGTAAACAGTAAAGTGGATGCGATGCAATGGCAAATAAGAGGGGACTGAGGGGGCATCCTTGATGTATGCTTCTACGAACATGAATTGCCTTAGTAAGCTTCCCATGAACAAGTATAGAAGTAAATGTGTTTTCAGTAAGCAAGGGAATGACTTGAAGCATTCATGTTTCGAAACCCATACATTGCATGGTAGAAGTAATAAATCCCTAATAAACTGAGTCTAAGGCCTTCATGAAATGAACTTGCATCAAGACCGAATTGATACCCTTGTGTGCATATTCAGATGCTAGCATAACAACGAGAGTTTTATTGGAACTCTACTTTTGAGGGAGGAATTCGTATTGGGCTTTATGAATATGTTGATGCTAAAGGAGCTTTTATTCTCATGGTTAATGGCTTCAAGAGAATCTTGTAAAGAATATCAAGCAGAGTGATTGGATGCCAATCAGTAAGTGATTGGATGCCAATCAGTAAGGGATTGGATGCCAATCAGTAAGTGATTGTGGTATGTTTGTTTTTGGTAAGAGCATTGCTATCCCTTCCTTAATTGAAGCGGGTATGTAATGAGTCATCCACGTGTCATTATTAGCATCAGTAATAATATCTTTTAAGTTCTCCTAATAATGAAGAATAAATTCCTTTAAGAGGCCATATGATTCTTGTATTTTGTTGTGACCTAACTTTTGAAGGGCTCTGGGCAAATGGACATCATCAAATGGCCTTTC
>CM035432.1:141161339-141203839 GCA_020310875.1 Ceratopteris richardii
CCACCCCCTCTCCGACAGACTTCGCATCCTCGTGAAGTCCACCTATGGGCCCTAGAATGATCCTCGTTTGCGGTGAAGTCGAAAGGGTGACAAAGTGATGGCTTTGTGAGACTTTGCATGGTGTTGTTACCCTTGAATTTAGGGCACTGTCCTTAGTACCATGGGTTGTCGTGCGAATGCATATCTAAGGGAAACTTAACTAATGCACGAGAGGTGCTAACCTAACATCGCGGGTTTGGCTCGAAGCAAAGGGACTAACAAAAGGGACGGCTTGCCCCACTCCGACTCCATCGAGACAAGCCAAGCTTCACATGAGCCAAATCTTGCATAATTGCGGGACCTCGCAGTTTGGGTCATGGCACGTTTGCCTCTTATTAGGCTGAATGTGCCGGTTCCGATCAAGGACTTCCAAGAAGATCCTATTGCCAAAAGATGGCAAGTCTTCTAAGTCAATTCACAACTGGACGTCCATTTGCCCTTTGTCGTCAAAACGGCTGATTGGGCCAATCCGCTCAAGGTCGGAGCCAAAGTGAAACACCAAGGCCCTGAACTGGTTCTAAGTTTAAATTTTGCCCCGTCTTGGGCAAATATAGCGTTAGGGTCCATGCCCGTTTTGCGATGGGAGGGCCTCATTGCCACTCCATGCACAAGCATTGTTTCCATTCCGACGCTCCATAATTATCAAAGCGTGGCAAAGCCCATACTATATGCATCGGCCAAGGTAATTCTCACCTGAAAATGGGCCTATCGGCGGCCCTGCGGCGTTTTGCACATAGCCACGAACGTGCGGCGCATAAAGCGACTTACCTTCATGTCGGCCGTTTCTATTTGAAAACAGGCCTATCGGTGGCCCTCACTTCATTTTGCACAAGAGGCTCGGACGTGCAGTGCATAGAGCGTCTTATCTTCACGCCGGTCGTTTCATTTCCAATTTTTGCCCCATCCATGAAGGGACTCGCGGGCGGCATCCATCTAAGGCACGGATGGGAGGGCAAGGCCCCACACCCACCGACCGAGTTACTTGTTATTTTGCCCCGGCCTCAAAGGGACCCGCAGGTGGCACCCACACACAAGGCGAGGATGGGAGGGCAAGGCCACACACCTGCCGACCACTTACTTCATACTCTTGCCCCGGCCTCGAAGGGACCCGCCGGCGGCACATCCAAGGCACGGATGGGAGGGCAAGGCCACACACCCGTCGGCCGCATGAAATTGGGCCTATCGGAAGCCCTCACTTCGTTTTGCACATAGGCACACACTTGCGACGCATGGAGCGTCTTACATTCATGTCGGCCGTTTCTACTTTGAATCTTTGCCCTAGCCATGAAGGGACCTGCAGGCGGCATTCTCATAGGGTGCGACTGGAGGGCAAAGCCATGAGCCCATTGGCCATCGTTTTTCCCATAGTGCGTTCCCCGGCCTCGTACAACCTGACGGGAAGCACGACACTTCATTTTGATGAACTCTAGGCACGCCGGCCAAAGAGTAAAAGATAGGTAACTTTACTCCAATCGACGAAAATTTTGGCCTCAGGGGGCTCACTACCCTGGCTGATGCGATGCCCTCGTGGGAGAACAGTGCTTGTTTGCCTTTTGCTTCCGAAATGTAGCTTGGCTCGGGCACTTGACAAATGATCTTATAATTTTTTTTTGCAAAGGGACAGATCCTACGGACGGCAAGTGGGTTATGCGCATTTCGTTTCGGCACCGGAAGCATCACCGTTTGACGTAGCACTCTACCCTGCCAGCCCACTCGCGGTGGAGCAGGGAGGGACTGCCCTATGTCGCTCCTAGATTTCAGTCTCGCGGATGGGGGCCCCTCCCCCAAAGGGACGTGACTTACGGAGGCACGATGCGACTTACGGTGCTACCCTAGCCCGAAGAACAAGGCAGCCTTGCTGACAAATGGAGGGCATTCCTTGCTCTTCCTTGCGGTTGCCATGGAATGATACGTCACGGGTCCACCGAAGAGGGAATAAGCGAACAGGAGTGGGCTGACGAGCGGGTCGAACCCATAAACACATTGACGGGCGAATCATCGTGCCTTTCACAAGTATCATAAAAGATCGGGGTGGCCTCTCATGCCAACCCCTGAACCCGTGCCACTTAGGCCTAAATATCTGATCCACTACCATTTGCCGATGATCGATGCAGTGGTCGACGGCGGATGTTGTGACGTACATAAAAATTTGATGCTGAAAACGAGCTTGAGGTCCAAGCAGGGACCAACCACAAACGTATCTCATGTAAAAAAGAAAATTTTGCCCTTTTTGCCGATGGGTCGACGCTCGACACTGTTGACGGCAGATTCACCGGCCGACCGAGAGCCGAAGCTCTGATACCAAATTTGACGGTCCAAGTCCAAGGGGGGTTTTAGCTTGTACCCACAAGGAGAAGGACGGCCATGAGTTAAAGGGGCAATCCCCTTGAGTAACGTGGAAGCCAAGGCGGGACATGGTGTTGAGATGGCCCGAAGGCCGGTTGAAGCGGAAGACAAGGACTTAACCCGAAAGATGTGAGAGACTGCCGTCGAAGGCGAGCTGGCTTGGCGGTACGTTACCGTCAAGTCCATGGTTTCCGTTTGCCAAGAGGCATAGTGGCTCTCCTTTGCCACACACGTCCAAAGCCCCTTTGAGTGAGCGGGCAAGATGAGGGACGGATGGCCGGTGCCGGCTGTCCTTGCCGTTTACGTGTGAGACCCGTCATGAATGGACGGGGGGCATTCCCGTTGCCGGGCATCTACCCACGATACAAGGGACAACAAACGTTCCCAAGAAAGGTGAGGAAGGGAAGGCTCAGCACTCACGCCCATGGTGCTTCAACCGACTGTCCGTCCCTTCCATTTATGTGCGAGACTCGTCATGGATGGACGGGGGGCATTCCCGTTGCCGGGCATCTACCCATGATCCAAGGAACAACTGACGTTCCCAAGAAAGGTGAGGAAGGGAAGTCTTCCAAAAGGCAAAGCTTGGCCTATGAGACAAAACCATGTACAATTGTGGTCATCTCTGTGTAGAAATGAAAAGAAAAATAGTCACTACAAAAAAGCTGTGTAGGCTGAAAATAACAAAATGATGATGTACCTAGTAATGGAGGAGTAGTGGGATAAAGTAGTAATGGTGGTGCGTGGGGGGAGCATGGCTCTGACTCTGCAGATCGTGGCCACCTAATACATGGGGACCTATGTGGGAGTGAATGTGTTTACCCTAATTGCTAAAGATGGTTGGAGGTGGGTGGAGTATGTGGTACATCGGCGGGAGACTCAGTACCTCCTACAAGAGGGTGCCCCAAGTGGTGGTGGTGCACCGTCGCTCCATCATGTGGTCGTGGGCTATCTTGATGCATGAGATATCCTCCTCGTGTAGTCGTAGTCGTCGGTACCAACCGTATGTGGTCTGTGCCGCACTCTCTGTGCCGCTGTTTGCCCTAGCTTGAGCCCAATGCCTCTGGAAGGCTGGTCTGTTTGATGTAGCCCTATGCCCATCCGTGTCTGGTGTGAGCTGTAGCATCTGCTCTCGTCTCTCATATGCTTCCATGATGAAGAGACCCATCCTCTGCCGGTCTCTTGTGGTCATGCACAACTGGAGTGACTCCTCAATTTGGAATTGTGCTCATAGGTTTGAGTATGCAGGGCATTCGGTAATCAAGTGCTCCTCACTCTCTATCTCTATATAGAATATTGAGCACCACCTCTCCTCTGGAGGGACATCTTTGGCCCTACCTCTCTCGATCTCTAGCTGATGCGATGAAACTAGAAGCTTCCCAATGATGACACGGGGATAGTGTGGTAGGTATGTGTGCATGTAGTGCGGGGTCTCATTGAAGCCCTAATCTGAGATCTATAGGAAATGCTCATGGTAGTAGAGCATTTTTGATGGCAATGGATCTCTTGGGCTTACCCATGTCCTTTGTATGTATGTATGCCATATCTCTTGACGGATGATCCTATTCCTCTCCTTGTGGGAGAGAGAGTAGGTGGGGGCGTGGGAGTCATGCCGCACTAGTGGTAGTTTGTCTATATCAAGTCCATGGTGGGCCAGCCAATCTCGTGTCTGTGCATACCATGAGGAAGTGTCTCCTGCCTGCACCTGTTGCGTGATGCTTGGAAAGCTTTGTAGTTGATTTGCTCTCTATCCATTCCCTAGCTCCTGTGTAATAAGCATATTGTCTGGAAGAGTGCCTCTACTAGCATCGATGGTGCAGCAAGATCTGCTCTTACGATATCATGAGGTACCGAGGGTTTGCTTCGGATGAGTCTAGCAATCATGAGAACCTGCAGTCTCTCCACCGCTGTCCATGCTGATGCGGATAACCTTGGTCCCCATATGGATGATCCATACATGACTGTTGGGGGTAACCAAAGTGTCGAAGAGCCACCCTTTTGTGCATGGCTCCTGAAAGTAGGTCTGGTGGCATTGCCTCTCCATCAAGGCTAATGCTGCTTATCATCGTGTGGTGCAATCTTGAGCTTCCTCAGACATGGAGAAAACCCCGGAGCTTGCTTTGAATGTCACACCCAGGTATACATATGATCTAACTACCTCGATGGGTCTGCCTGTTGCTGTGAAAGGACCGTCTCTTCACTTGCACTGATGTATGGAAGATTAGAACCTTGGTTTTACCAAGCTATCACTGATAGCCCTATATGTGTGCAAAAATTATCTAGGCCGTGTAAGTGATGGTGTAGAACCTTTGGAGACTCTGAAACGAAGACAATATCATCAGCATATAAAAGAATGTGGACTGTGGCCCTTCGTATCTCAATGCCATCTCCCCCCTGTTGCTGTATGAAGTCCACTATCTCATCAATATATAGCCCAAAAAGGGTCTTCTTTATTTCTTCTTCTTCTTCTTCTTCTTCTTCTCTCTGTGTGTGTGTGTGAGAGAGAGAGAGAGAGAGAGAGAGAGAGAGAGAGAGAGAGAGAGAGAGAGAGAGAGAGAGAGAGAGAGAGAGAGAGAGAGAGAGAGAGAGAGAGAGAGAGAGACGAGAGAGAGAGAGAGAGAGAGAGAGAGAGAGGAGAGAGAGAGAGAGACTTTTTAACGTCTATTAGAGGCCAAAATCGGCCTATGAGACAAAACATATACATCAGTATGGTCCAATCCACTGTGATCCCAAAAGGAAAATAAAGCGTGAGTACAAAAAACGGGTATAAAAGGAGTGGATAATAACTGGCATCAAGGGTGTGGGGTGCTATGGGTATGCACTCTATATGCTCAATGGGTGTCATACAAATATGATATGCATAGGGAGGGGAGGCTCGATGGTATCACAACCCTCTAAATGTCTAGAGTGAGTGTAGGATATAATGCATCGGTGGGTAAGGCATCATGGCAATCCTCAAAATGCTCTGAACGTCCAAATCGACAGGGGTGCGCTGCTGACGTCTCCGTATCTCCATGTCATGGCGTGCGTGAATCGCCTGAATCTCTCTCTGGTGTGGACGGGCTCTCCGGAATAGGGGTCTCGGTCGTCGACGCTGTCGTCTAAGCTCCTCTGCTCTGTGTAATGTGACACCCCGCATCGAGCTTGGTCCTCGAGTGGCCTTGGGTTTGAAAAAATATGTAATATAAGTCTGAGAGGGGGGGGGGGGTCAGGTGTATCTCCATCTGCCGCTGGAGAAGTGATGCACGGCGGTGTTGGAGCTCTACTAGGAAACGACCTAGAGGGCGCTGGTCCTCTGTCCCCAATAAAGCCCTGATCTCTCTGGCCCCCCTGAAGAGCTTTGGGTAGCAGTCTCTGATGTCCTCATATGCCTGGCATCTACATGTGTAGTGCTCGTCGTCCTCCACCTCCTCTCTACATATCCTGCATAATCTCTCGTCCCTCAGGGTATGTGTCTCTCGCCCAACCTCAATCTCGAGCTTGTGTGATGATACTCTGAGCTTCCCAATGGCCACTCTCTTAGCTGGTGCCATGTATGTATCCATGTATCGTGGTCTCTGAATGAAACCATCCGTTGTCAAAGTTAGGAAGTGCTCTCTCTAGTGTTGCCTCTTTGTGGGAAGAGGCTCCCGTGGTGCTATCCATGTCTCCCTGACGTGGATCTGTAGTAGGTCCTGATGGATGATCCTATTCCTCTCCGAACGAGAGAGGGTAATGTGCGGGGAAGAGGTCATATTGAAAAGGGGGAGAGAGAGAGAGAGAGAGAGAGAGAGAGAGAGAGAGAGAGAGAGAGAGAGAGAGAGAGAGAGAGAGAGAGAGAGAGAGAGAGAGAGAGAGAGAGAGAGAGAGAGAGAGAGAGAGAGAGAGAGAGAGAGAGAGAGAGAGAGAGAGAGAGAGAGAGAGAGAGAGAGAGAGAGAGAGAGAGAGAGAGAGAGAGAGAGAGAGAGAGAGAGAGAGAAAGAAAGAAAGAAAGAAAGTGTTTTTACGTCTATTAGGAGGCCGAACTCGGCCTATGAGACAAATCGATGTACATGGGTGTATCTTTTGTCAATTAGAAAAGATAAAAGTGCTGAAAAGAAACTTGTTAAGCTGATATAGATCTCCGAGGTATGCATGTGGGGATACCCATGAAAATGGTGGGGGGTGTATGGAGTGCGATATCTATGATAGTCTATATGCAAAGGGGTAGTACAACAACCATGAGAATGCATGAGAGAGAGAGAGAGAGAGAGAGAGAGAGAGAGAGAGAGAGAGAGAGAGAGAGAGAGAGAGAGAGAGAGAGAGAGAGAGAGAGAGAGAGAGAGAGAGAGAGAGAGAGAGAGAGAGAGAGAGAGAGAGAGAGAGAGAGAGAGAGAGATGAGGAGGTGTCCCCCTCTAACGCCATGTCTCGTGATGCATGGAGAGCTCTGTAAGTGATGCGCTCTCCATCCATGCCCTGGATCCTCTGTAATAAGCATACTGTCTCGAAGAGTGCCTCTACTAGCATCGGTGGCGCAACAAGCTCTTCCCTTATGATATCATGGGGTATCGAGGGTTTGCTACGGATGAGTCTGGCAATCATGAGTACCTGTGGTCTCTCGAGAGTTGTCCATGTTGATGTTGATAACCCTGGCCCCATATGGCTGCTCCATACATAAGTGCTTGGGTGACCAAAGTGTCGAAGAGCCACCCCTTTGTGCGGGGCTCCTGAAAGTAGGCTTGGTGGCACTCTCTCTCCATCAAAGCTAATGCTGCATATCCTCGTGTGATGCGATCTCGAGCTTCCTGAGACATGGAGAAAGCCCCGGAGGTTGTTCTGAATGTGATGCCCAGATATACATATGAGCTGACTACCCCGATGGATCCGCATGTGGTTGCGAAAGAACTCTGCCTCCTCACTTGTGCTGATGTATGAAACATCAGTTACTTTGTTTTACCAAGATTCACCGATAGCCCTCTATGTGTGCAGAAATCGTTTAGACCGTGTAAATGATGCTGTAGACCCTTTCCAAACTCTGAAACCAAGACAATATCATCAGCATATAAAAGAATATGGACCATGGTCCCTCGTACCTCAATGCCATCCCCTCTTTGCTGCTGTATGAAGTCCACTACCTCATCAATGTATAGCCCTAAAAGTGTGGGCGAGAGAGGGCACCCTTGCTTCACCCGATGGTGCTAGCAAGTGAATCTGATAGGCCGCCCGGACATCTCACTCTACCTGATACTCTCTCATATAGGGCGTAGATCCCCCATATCATCTCCTCTGGAACCCCGATGTCGAGTAGGCATCTGAAGAGTCTCTCCCTTGGGACTATGTCAAAGGCTTTGCGAAAGTCCACAAAGTAGCAATATAATCTCCGTTTCCTCACTCGGGCTTGGTCGATTAGGCATCTCAAAGTGAAGATGTGGTCTATGATAGAGTAATCTCGTATGAGTCCTTCCTGTCCTAGAGCTCTGATACCCTTCCCCTCGATGAGGGTGCTCAATTGTGTCTCTAGTATTGCCCCATATAGCTTGGCCAGTGCGGGGCCAATCATGGTCATCCGGTATGTAGCTGGATCCATAACATCGCCTTACTTATGTATGGGCACTATGGTGTGCTCGGTCCATGAGTTAGGGAACCCCTCAACCTGTGCTCGATTGAAAAGATTTGCTATGAGTGGTGCTAGAATCGTGCACCTGTAGATGAGATGTTTTGCATGTAGACCGAAATGGTCACGGGCTCTACCATGCTGCAGGTGAGTGATCACACGGCTCACCATCCGGGTTGTAAAGAAGTGAGAGGTGGTAGGGCGTGAGCTCTATGGCCTTGGGATGGGTGACTGGTCTGGAATGTGGTATAGACTGTGCACATATCTGTGCCATGTGTCCGCTCTCGAATGGGTGTTTGCTGTCTCCTCTCTCTAAAGTGTCGGCATGCTACTGCGCTATCTCGGCTCATGAGCAAGTGATAAATGTCCCAATACTGTCTCTCCTCCCATTCTCGCCTCTTTCGACGTGTGAGGCGGTGCATGCGGAGTCGTGCCTGTGTGTGTGTAATCTCCCTGGTATGCTCTGCTGCTCATAGCTGCATCCGTAGCACCCGGCACTCATCATCATACCATCGGTTTTGGGGCATGGACCCTCTGCGTGGTGGGTGTGCGTGTGTGTGGTGGGGAAAACTGTGTAGAGCTGAGTCGTGTAGGATGGTGGTGATCTGTGAGGTGAGTGTGTCCAGAGGTGAGAGTGGATCTAGTGAGAGTAGGTGGGTGTGTAGATGATGTATGTAGACATGTGAGAGCTCGTGTGAAATGTATCGTGGTATGTGGCACAGTAGGTGGGAGAGGGTCTAGTGGAAGGGGAGATGAGAGTGTGAGTGTGATAAAAGTGTCATGAGCTCTGAGTGGACGTCTACCAATACCAAGTGAAGTGTTGAGCGATGCTCCAGAAAGGGTACCTAAGATGTAGTCGACTGTGCTCTCTCCTCCTCCATGTGGAAAGCATGTCAATCTGCCCGATCCCGGCCATCTGTGCATCCCGTTGTAAATAACGAGATGGTGTCGACTGTCGAGCTCGAGTAGGTGTCTACCATAGCCTATGGTTTCTTGGCCCATGTCTGCAGATATTTGGTTGAACCATGTCTCCTCTTGTCCTCTGCTCCTCATGATCAATGGCTACTCCATGTCCTATGACTCTCATCGGCATGACTATGCGTGTCCATTGAAGTCCCCCATTAGGAAGACCTCACCCAGAGTGCTATAGTGTAGTATCTCCTCTGAGAGTGCAGTGTAGGGTGAGTCACTATCTTTGGGCTGCTCCTTTGAGACATGTCCATAGTATCGGGATCCTCGTGGTTGGAAGTAGCAAATGGCTATGTAGATCCACCTCTCTACTGCTATCTCCAAGTGTACCCACATGTATCGTGCCTCCTCGTCAGGGCTGGTGATGTGGATCCGACCCTGTAGCTCACGTTTGAATATGATGGCGATACCTCTTAATCCTCGTGTTGTACTCTTTCGCATCGTGGTCCTGAATGTGGATGCCCATTGGAAGCCTGCTATATGAGGGAGCCCTTTTTCTGGGCTCTCGTGCGTCTCTGTGATGAAAGCAAAGTCATGTGTCTCCACGATCTCCTCAAGTCTGTCTAGTCGTGTCCACTCCTCTGAGTGGTGCCTCCTGGTGTGGTGATGTCTCATAAGCTGCATGGTCCTATTTGATAGGGCATCCGTCTATGAAGACCCTACCATCACGGTAAAAGGCTTGCCTCCCCTCTCGACATGCTTGGAGTATTTGTGGCATGCAAGCACGTCGGTGTGCTACTTGTATCCTCGTGAGGTCCTCATCCATGTAACGGGCGCCGCCGGGTAGTCCACATAGTACTCATCGACATCTAAAGAAGGCGGTTCGTGTCTCCTCGGAGCTCATGTGAAGGATGAGCGCTCGCAAACGGGATGTATCCCTCCCCGCCCTCCATGTGCCTGTGAAGGGCATGGTCTCGTATCCAAGTCGACGGCAGATGTCGGTGGCGTCTTCCTCCGGTGATGTTCCATGTGGAAGGCTTGTAATTCGAACGTGGAGTCTTCGGATGTGTTGAAGTCTCTGCTCCTCGAGTGTATCTTGAACTCATGTGAGCTCTTTCTTCTTCACGTCTTCATGGACTTCCTTCTTAATCCTTTTGTGGACTACTTCTATCGAGGACTCTCGGGTGGATTCTACCTTGGTTTTTATTTCCTTCTTTATTTCTTCTTTCAGTGTCTCTATGTTGGAGATCTCTCCCTCTTCTTTGAGGTGCTCGTAGGCTGTCCTCCAAGTGTCTCTCTGATCTGTGAGGGTCTTTACTTGTTCTTCGAGTCGTCTGAATTTATCCATCATTTTTTGTTCCTCAGCATTTACTTGTTCTTCGAGTCCTCTGAATTTCTCCATCATTTTTCGTATCTCCATGTTGAGGTGGGGTCTTCGAAAGGCCAAACTTGGCCTATGAGACAAAACCATGTACAACTGTAAACCTTTGTGTAGAAATAAAACGGAATAGTACTCGCTACACAAAACTGTGTAGGCTGAAAAAGGTTGGAAACAACCACAAGATAGTGTACCGGGTGATGGAGAGGTAGTGGGAATAATGTAATAATGTAGTGGTGCATGGGGAGATGTGGCTCTGACTCTGTAGATAATGACCACCTAATACATGGGGGCCCATGATGGTAGTGAATATATATATCCTAACTATAGATAATGGGTGGGGGTGGGTGGAGTATGTGGTACATCGGCGGCGGTAGGAGTGTCTCCTGAAGGAAGGCTACCCAGGTGGTGGTGGTGGTGGTGGTGCACCTCTGCTCCATCATGTGGCCATGGGCTATCATGATGCATGAAATATCCTCCTGGTATAGTCGTGGTCATCCGTATCCAGGCCTATGTGGTCGACGTCGTACTCTCTGTCGCTGCCTGCTCGAGAGTGAGCCCTATGCCTCGGGAAGGCGGGCCCGTCTGATGTAGCCCATCTCGCTGAAAGAACTGAGTAATGGTCTGCTGGAAAAAAATACATTTTTTTTTTCTAGATGCGTGGGCTGTAGGGACTGATCTCGTCTCTCATATGCTACAGTGAGGAAACGTCCCAACCTCCGCTGGTTTCTAGTGGTCATGCACAACTGTAGTGACTCCTTTATGTGGAACTGTGCTTGTAGATCTGAGTATGCTCGACATCTGATAACAAAGTGCTCCTCGCTCTCTATCTTTTTATGGCATACTGGGCACCACCTCTCCTCTCTAGGGACTCCCCTGGTCCGACCACTCTCGATCTCGAGTTGATGTGATGAAACTCGAAGCTGCCCAATGACGGTGTGGTAGGTACGTCTACATGTATCGTGGAGTCTCAATGAAGCCCTGGTCTGAGATATGTAGAAAATGCTCACGGTAGTGAAGCATTTTTGGTGGCAATGTACCCATGGGGCTAATCCATGTCCTCTGTATGTATGTATGCCATATCTCCTGTCCAATGACCCTATTCCTCTCTTGATGGGAGAGCGAATAGGTGGGGGCTTGTAAGTCATACTGCAGTGGCGGTAGTCTGTCTATGTCAAACCCATGGTGGGCCAGCCAATCTCGTGTCTTTGCGTACCATGAGGAGGTGTCTCCTTCCAATGCCATGTGATATTAACGTCTTCCGAAGGTCAAACTTGGCCTATGAGACAAAATTGTGTACAACTATAGTAACTCATGTGCATAAATAAAATGGAATAGTACTCGCTACACAAACTGTGTAGGTCGAAAAAGGCTCGAAATAACCAGAGGATAGTGTATCGGGTGATGGAGAGGTAGTGGGGATAACATAGCGGTGCGTGGGGAGATGTGGCTCCGGCTCTGAATGGCCACCTAATACATGGGGGCCCCATGACAGGAGTTAATATGTATATTCTAACTACAGATAATGGGTGGAGGTGGGTGGAGTACGTGGTACATCAGTGGCGGTCTGAGTGCCTCCTGAAGGAAGGCTACCCAGGTGGTGGTGGTAGTGCACCTGTGCTCCATCATGTGGTCATGGGCTATCCTGATGTGTGAGATATCCTCTTGGTATAGTCGTGGTCATCCGTATCCAGCCCTATGTGGTCGACGTCGCACTCTCTGTGCCGCTGCTTGTTCGAGCGTGAGCCCTATGCCTCTAGAATGGAGGCCCCTCTGATGTAGCCCATCTTGCTGCAAGAACTGAGTAATGGTCTGCTGGGTACTCACCCGTGTCTGATGCGTGGGCTGTATCGACTTCTCTCGTTTCTCATATGCTGCCGTGAGGAAACGTCCCAACCTCCGTTGGTCTCCTCCGGTCATGCACAACTGTAGTGACTCCTCTATATGGAACTGTGTACGTAGATCTCAGTATGCTCGACATCCGGTAACAAAGTGCTCCTCACTCTCTACCTCTGTATGGCATACTGGGTACCACCTCTCCTCTCTAGGGACTCCCCTCGTCAGACCACTCTTGATCTCGAGCCGATGTGACGAAACTCGAAGCTTCCCAATGATGACTCGAAGGTGGTGTGGTAGGTATGTCTCCATGTATCGCAGAGTCTCAATGAAGCCCTAGTCTGAGATCTGTAGAAAATGCTTGCGGTAGTGGAGCATTTTCGGTGCAATGTATCCTTGGGACTAATCCATGCCCTCTGTATGTATGTATGCCATATCTCCTGTCTAACTACCCAATTTCTCTCTTGGTGGGAGAGTGAATAGGTGGGGGCTTGTAAGTCGTATTGTAATGGTGGTAGTCTGTCTATGTAAAACATGGGCCAACCAATCTTGTGTCTGTGCGTACGATGAGGTGTCTCCTGCTAATGCCATGTCGCATGATGCCTTCTCTGGATCGTATGTAAAAGGCATACTGTCTGGAACAGTGCCTCTACTAGCATCGGTGGTGCCGCGAGCTCTACTCTAATAATATCATGCGGTACCGAAGGCTTGCTTCGGATGAGTCTGGCAATCCTGAGAATCTATGGCCTCTCCAATGCTGTCCATGTCCGATGTAGCTAATCCCGGCACCCATATGGCTGCTCCATACATGAGCGTTGGTGTGACCAATGTGTCGAAGAGCCACCCCTTTGTGCAGGGCTCTTGAAAGTGTGTCGGTGGCACACTCTCTCCATCAAGGCTAGTGCTGTGTATCCACGTGTGATGCGATCCCGGGCTGCCTGAGGCATAGAGAAAACCCGAGAAACTGTTGTGAATGTCACTCCGAGATAGACATACGATCCGACTACCTCAATCTGTCCGCCTGCTTCTGTGTAAGAACTCTGTCTCCTCACTCGAGCTGATGTATGAAAAATCATAACCTTGGTTTTGCCAAGGTTCACAGGTAGCCCTCTATGTATGCAGAAGTGGTCTAAGCCATGTAGCTGGTGCTATAGACCTTCTGCGGACACTGAAACCAGCACAATATCATCAGCATATAAAAGAATATGAACAGTGGTCCCTCGTACCTCAACGCCCTCCCCTCCCTGCTGTCGTATGAAGTCCACTATCTCATCAGTGTATAGGCCAAAGAGGGTGGGTGAAAGAGGGCACCCTTGCTTCACCCCGATGGTGCTAGCAAGTGAGTGGGGTAAGCCACAAGGACATCTGACTCTACCAGATACTCTCTCATATAAAGCATAGATCCGCCATATCATCTCATCTCGAGCTCCAATATCGAGTAGACGTTTGAAGAGTTGCTCCCTGGGAACTGTGTCTAAGGCTTTGTGGAAGTCCACAAAGAAGAAGTATAGTCTCCTCTTCCTCACTCTTGCCTGGTCGATCATGCATCTCAGAGTGAAGATGTTGTAGAGTAGTCTCGTCTGAAACTTGCCTGTCTTGGAGCCTTGATACCCTTCCTCTCGGCGAGAGTGCTCAACTTTGTCTCTAGCACTACCCCGTATAACTTGGCCAATATGGGGCCAATCATGATTGTCCGATATGTAGCTGGATCCATAATGTCACCTGACTTATGCATGGGCACTATGGTGTGCTCCGTCCATGAGTCAAGGAACCCTTCAATTAGTGCACGGTTGAAGATGTGGGCAATGAGCGGTGCAAGAGTCGTACATCCATAGATGAGGTGTTCTTCCTGTAAACCAAACCGGTCATGGGCTTTGCCATGCTATAAATGGGAAATAGCGAGGCTCACCATAGTGGGTTTGAAGAAGTAAGAGGTAGTGGGGCGTGAGCTCTCCGGCTTGCAAATGGGAGGCTGGATTGGAATCTGGTATAAGCTCTGTGCGTAACTATGCCAAATGCTCAGGTCTCGAATGTGGGGGGGGGGGGGAAAGAGAGAGAGAGAGAGAGAGAGAGAGAGAGAGAGAGAGAGAGAGAGAGAGAGAGAGAGAGAGAGAGAGAGAGAGAGAGAGAGAGAGAGAGAGAGAGAGAGAGAGAGAGAGAGAGAGAGAGAGAGAGAGAGAGAGAGAGAGAGAGAGAGAGAGAGAGAGAGAGAGAGAGAGAGAGAGAGAGAGAGAGAGAGAGAGAGAGAGAGAGAGAGAGAGAGAGAAAGAGAAAGAAAGTCATATTAACGTCTTCTGGAGGCCAAACTTGGCCTATGAGACAAAAGCCATGTACAAGTGTAGTAACCATGTGTAGAAAATGAAATGAAATAAACACAAAGCTATCTAGGGCTGGTGAAAGGCCGGGGAGACGTGGCTCTGACTCAGCAGATAGTGGCCACCTAATACAGGGGGATCCATAATATGAGTGAGTAAAACACCCTAGCTACTGGTGATGGGGGGAGGTGGGTGTAGTATATGATACATCGGTGGTGGTCTGAGTGCCTCCTGAAGGAAGATAACCCAGGGGTGGTGGTATGCCTATGCTCCATCATGTGGTCGTAGGCTGTCCTAATGCGTGAGATATCCTCCTGATATAGTCGCGGTCGACGATATCCTAGCATGCGTGGTCGGCGTCGTGCTCTCTGTGCTGCTGCCTGGTGGAGCGTGAGCCTAGTAGAAGGGCCTCTCTGGTGTAGCTCAGCTCGCTGAAAGAACTGGGTAATGGTCTGCTGGGTACTCACCCGTGGCTGATGTGTGGGCTGTAGTGACTGCTCTCGCCTCTCGTATGCTGCTGTGAGGAAGCGCCCCAAGCGTCGCTTGTCTCCCATAGTCATGCACAACTGGAGTGACTCCTCTAGCTGGAACTGTGCTCGTAGGTCTAAGTATGCTCGGCATCGTATAACAAAATGTTCCTCACTCTCTACCTCTGTCTTGCATACTGGGCACCATCTCTCCTCATGGGGGACTCCCCTAGACCGACCCCTCTCATCGTATACTATGCTCGGCACCATCTCTCCTCATGGGGGACTCCCCTAGACCGACCCCTCTCAATCTCGAGCTGACGTGATGAGACCCGGAGCTGCCCAATGACGACTCGGAGATGGTGGGGAAGGTATGTCTGCATGTATCTCGGGATCTCGATAAAGCCTGCGTCCGATATGTGTAGAAAATGCTCGCGGTAATAGAGCATTTTCGGTGGCAATGTATCCCTAGGGCTCACCCATGTCCTCTGTATGTATGTATGCCATATCTCCTGACGAATGACCCTATTCCTCTCTTGATGAGAGAGCGAGTAGTTGGGTGCATGTGAGTCTTACTGTAGTGGTGGTAGCCTGTCTATGTCAAAGCCATGGTGGGCAAGCCAGTCTCGTGTCTGGGCATACCATGAGGAGGTGTCCCCAGCTAATGCCATATCACGTGATGCCTGGAAAGCACGATAAGCAATGCGCTCTGTATCCATGCTCCGAAGTCTGTGTAATAGGCATACTGTCTGGAATAGTGCCTCAACTAGCATCGGTGGTGCAGCAAGCTCTGCTCTAATGATATCATGTGGTACTGAAGGCTTGCTGCGGATAAGTCTGGCAATCATGAGGATCTGTGGCCTCTCTAATGCTGTCCGTACTGATGTAGCTAATCCCGGCCCCCATATGGCTGCCCCATACATAAGCGCTGGCGTAACCAAAGTGTCAAAGAGCCACCCCTTTGTGCGGGGCTCCTGAAAATATGCCTGGTGGCACTGTCTCTCCATCAAAGCTAGTGCTGCGTACCCACGTGTGATGCGGTCACGGGCTGCCTGATACATAGAGAAGACCCCTGATGCTGCTGTAAATGTCACTCCCAAGTAAACATATGATCCGACCACCTCGATCGGTCCACCCGCTGCTGTGAACAAACTATGTCTACGTACCTGTGCTGATGTATGAAAGATCATGACCTTGGTTTTACCAAGGTTCACAGATAACCCTCTGTTTCTGCAAAAGTCATCTAGGCCATGTAGATGATGCTGTAGACCTTCTGCAGACTCTGAAACCAATACAATATCATTAGCGTATAAAAGAATATGGACAGTGGATCCCTGTACCTCAATGCCATCTCCCCCTTGCAGCTGTATGTAGTCCACTATCTCATCAATGTAGAGACCAAAGAGGGTGGGTGAAAGAGGGCATCCTTGCTTCACCCCGATAGTGCTAGCAAAAGAGAGAGAGAGAGAGAGAGAGAGAGAGAGAGAGAGAGAGAGAGAGAGAGAGAGAGAGAGAGAGAGAGAGAGAGAGAGAGAGAGAGAGAGAGAGAGAGAGAGAGAGAGAGAGAGAGAGAGAGAGAGAGAGAGAGAGAGAGAGAGAGAGAGAGAGAGAGAGAGAGAGAGAGAGAGAGAGAGAGAGAGAGAGAAAAGAAAGACTTTTTAACGTCTATTAGAGGCCAAAATCGGCCTATCAGACAAAACATATACATCAGTATGATCCAAACCACTGTGATCCAAAACGAAAATAAAGTGTGAGTACTGCAAACGGGTATAAAAGGAGGGATAGTAGCTGGCATCAAGGGTGTGGGGTGCTATGGGTATGCACTCTATATGCTCAATGGGTGAGATACAAATATGATATGCATAGGGAGGGGAGGCTCGATGGTATCACAACCCCCTAAATGCCTGGAGTGGGTGTAGGATATAATGCATCGGTGGGTAAGGCATCATGGCGATCCTCAAAATGCTCTGGGTGTCCAAATCGATAGGGGTGCGCTGCTGACGTCTCTGTATCTCCATGTCATGGCGTGCGTGAATCGCCTGAATCTCTCTCTGATGTGGACGAGCTCTCCGGACAAGGGGTCTCGGTCGTCGACGCTGTCGTCTAAGCTCCTCTGCTCTGTGTAATGTGACACCCCGCATCGAACTGGGCCCTCGAGTGTATGTGGGTCTGAAAAAATCTGTAATATAAGTCTGAGGGGGGGGGGGGGGCCAGGTGTATCTCCATCCGCTGCTGGAGGAGTGATGCGCGGTGGTGCTGGAGCTCTACTAGGAAACGACCTAGAGAGAGAGAGAGAGAGAGAGAGAGAGAGAGAGAGAGAGAGAGAGAGAGAGAGAGAGAGAGAGAGAGAGAGAGAGAGAGAGAGAGAGAGAGAGAGAGAGAGAGAGAGAGAGAGAGAGAGAGAGAGAGAGAGAGAGAGAGAGAGAGAGAGAGAGAGAGAGAGAGAGAGAGAGAGAGAGAGAGAGAGAGAGAGAGAGAGAGAGAGAGAGAGAGAGAGATGAGAGAGAGAGAGAGAGAGAGAGAGAGAGAGAGAGAGAGCGAGGGGAGGGAGGGAGGGAGGGAGGGAGGGAGGGAGGGAGGGAGGGAGGGAGGGAGAGGGAGAGGGAGAGGGAGAGGGAGAGGGAGAGGGAGAGGGAGAGGGAGAGGGAGGGAGAGGGAGAGGGAGGGGGAGAGAGGGGGGGGAGGGGGAGAGAGGGGGGGGAGAGAGAGAGAGGGAGGGAGGGAGGGAGAGAGAGAGAGAGGGAGGGAGGGAGGGAGGGAGGGAGGGAGGGAGGGAGAGAGAGAGAGGCAGGCTTCTGTAGGTGAGCTTGGAATGGGATGCTGGCAAGGTCACTTTGACTCTCATAGCAAGGAGGTCTAGGCATTTTGCTGGAACAAGGTCATCATTTTTCTGAATTGTCTTTTGTTTGCAAGATTCTGACCTTCTACATTCTAGACATCAGCACCACAGATTTATCGATATTCTTATTGTTAGGTATCTTAAAAGGGGGGTAAATACAAAAGGTAGAGTTGCAAATGATGTAGAGACTGAGCAAATAGTCTATGCAGATGAGACTGATCAAATTACATCTGTTGTACAACATCGTGGTTCTATACCACTATTTTGGTCTCAAGAAACATCTGTGCTTACTCCAAAGCCAGACATTACATGTAAGTGTTTATTTTCCTCGTTTTTCTAATTCATTGCTCTAAAACTTACAGATGTTTGTTTGTCTGTTTTTGCCTTCTGATTTTTTTCTTTTGCAGTGATTAAAACGGATCCTACCTATGAGGCAACAAAATTGCATTTTCAGAACCTTGAGGCTAGATATGGAAAACCTATTCTTGTTTTGAACCTTATCAAGGTAAATTTGAGGCCTCAACATAACTGAGATATTATTGTATAGTAGTTCATGGAATACTTAAACATATTTTTTCTTGCTTTTCTACTACAGACAAAAGAAAAACGAGCTAGAGAGGTCCTTCTTTGCAGGGAATTTGCGGATGCAGTTGCACAGATCAACAATAGTTTGCCGGAAAGTAATCGTATCAAGTTTATTCAACTTGATATGCATATGTTTATGAAGAGGTTTGTTATTTGTATGAAACTACTGTATGTGCATATACACACACACACACAAAATATGCATGCAGATATTTATGTATGTGCAGGGCATGCACACACACACACACACACACACACACACACACACACACACACACACACACACACACACACACACACACACACACACAGACACACACAGGCACACACACACCCCCCAGCAAATGCCTGCATACAATGTACATGCATATACACACATACACACACACACACACACACACACACACACACACACACACACACACACACACACACACACACACACACACAGACACACACACACACACACACACACACACACACACACACACACACACACACACACACACACACACACACACACACGCATGCGCACATGCACGCGCACGCGCACACACACACACACACACATGCACATGCTCAAACACATGCACTTATGCATACACGTGTATATGTATGTGTACAAATAAACGTACACATATACATGTGCAAATGTATCTACCTCTATGTGTACATTTACCTTTAGAGTTAGATTTACATTTACTTTCACAATTACATTTATTTACATCCATATTTACATATGCATTAACATATACACATACAAACATGCAAACGTGTGTTTGCAAGCATGCACATGTACATGCATAGTTTTTTCTGTATTCGTATGATATATTTTACAGTACATGCACATGCGTGCGCGCGCGCACACACACACACACACAAACAGACAGACACACACACACACACACACACACACACACACACACACACACACACACACACACACACACACACACACACACACACACAGACAGAGACCCCCCCCAATTACATCATGATATTATGAATGTACATCATTCAATAACTGATCAATATGATAGGAACAGATGTTTATGAACAATTATACTAATTTGTTACATATTATGTATACAAACTACAATTTTGTATGATTTATATTATTTTCAAGTTTGATTTCTAATAATGAATATGTGTCTTACAGATTATAAATTATGGGTAGAGTCAAGTGTATGGAAAGGGAATATGTTTCTCAAGTCAAGGCTTTTGGGAAAGGTCAATATGCATGCAAATGCAAATATTGTCCTCATCAATGGGATTGAGGTTCAGCCCGTATTACAGTACATCTTTTGTGACTTATTGGATATGGTGTTCTTGCTTGCACATGTGTCCAAATGAAATCAAAGAAAGAGTGGGCAAAATGCTTTTGCAATTCAAAGAAGGTAATAGTAGTGCTATACACATGATAGATTAATGTTTAGGGGGTGAATTTATTGATGATATTGATGAAAGTGCTCCACAAATTTGCTCATCAAAGGCTATTGGAGAAAATGTTCATGCACAAGGGAGTGAAAGTATACATAAGAAGCACAAAGCTTCCATGTTTACAGGCCCATTGGTTAAAGCAATGAAAATCCAAAGAAAAAAGGGAGCACGAATTTCATTGCATTTTTTTTTTCTATGCAAAGGATATACTATATTGGAGACTCAAAAGTCAATAATTTTTGGAAATGATACATATTATTGAAAGAGTGGGCTCTTCACTTGTGCTATCCACATACAATGAGTTGTAGCATTCTGGCCTTGTGGATCATAGTTGTTGGCAATTTCTTCATGACTACGAAGGTAAGTGTAGGACTTTCCTAACTCTCTCAAAGACTTGCAAATGAGAACACATAATCAGTTGTGTGTGCAACTCTCTTCCCATCCATTATATCCTCTTGCACTTGAAACAATAATGATCTGGAATGCTTTAGTGTGGACATGTGGCCATCATGCACACTCATTCCCATTACCTTCCAAATACCTTAGGATATCCCGATTCCCTCGGGCTAGGGACCTTGGCT
This sequence comes from Ceratopteris richardii, assembly GCA_020310875.1. Lineage (NCBI taxonomy): Eukaryota > Viridiplantae > Streptophyta > Polypodiopsida > Polypodiales > Pteridaceae > Ceratopteris > Ceratopteris richardii. Next base: position 141,181,645 of record CM035432.1, read on the forward strand.
ATGACTAGATCTTGTCCCACGGACACATGTGATGGTCTCTGTAGACCAATGTCTAACACTGTTTCCCCCTTCTAAAGATCATTGTCCTCTCTTTATGCATTGTTTTGCATTTAGGATGAGCATAGGCATGTTACATATGCATATATGTTTGCCCATATGCTTGTTTAGCTTTGATACCAATTGTAGGACTTTCCTAAGCTCTTGCAAAGACTTGCAAATGAGAACACATAACCAGTTGTGTGTGCAACTCTCCTCCCATCCATTATATCCTCTTGCACTTGAAATAATAATGATCTAGAATGCTCTAGTGTGGACATGTGGCCATCATGCACGCTCATTCCCATTACCTTCCAAATACTTTAGGATATCTTAGTTAGCTCATAGCATATAGCTATCTTGACTGCTTCGAGTTTTTGGTACTAGAATTGAGATAGATATATATCATTGATCACTCATTTTCAAGATTTGGTCTTATATAATGTTAGTCTCATATTATTTCATCAATCCATTATCAAAACCTCTAGATTCTAAAATCAATGTCCCATAATATGATGAGTTAAGATATCAATATTTCAAAACAAATCATAGAATCTACCATCAATAATCAAACATTAATCCATTATTTCAAGAGTTACAACACAAATGTAGGGTGTTTATTATATGATAACACTCATAACATATAGTTATCTTGATTGCTTTGAGATTTTGGTACTAGAGTTGAGATAGATATCTACCATTGATCACTCATTTTCAACATTTGGTCTTATATAATGTTAGTCTCACATTATTTCATCAATCAATTATAACCCCTAGATTCTAAAGATCAATGTCCCATAATATGATGAGTTAAGGCATTAGTTTTTCAAAACAAATTATGGAATCTACTATCAATAATCCAACATTAATCGGTTATTTTAAGAATTACAACGCAAATGTAGGGCATTATGTTAGCCTACAAGACAAAAATTAGGTACTTTTAAGAGAATGCAGCCTAGTGTGAGGCTGAAGCCTTGAAATTTGAACTCTAGTATTAGTAGAGGTGTGCAAAAGAATTCACTTTAAAAGAATGATGAAAAATTCCCTTTGCCTTGAAGGCCTAGGTATGAAACACTTCTCTAAACAGTGAAAGTGCTTAGTACATTACAAAAAGAACATGGGAAATCGGGAATATGAGTCTATCTCAAGATGCATGGTCCAATAAGATAACCATGTTTAAATGAATCTCTACATTTTTATAGCTTTATAACTCGGGGGATATCCTAAGGTATTCAATGGAAATGGGGGTGAATGTTGCATGGTGGCCACATGTCGGGACTAGATCATTCCATAGCATTACTATTTTGGATGCAAGGGGATATAATGGATGGGAGGAGAGTGGCACACACATTATTCACATGTCTTACTTTTCACTCAAGAGAGATTTTAGGCAATTCTAATATTTGGTAATTAGAGCGTTCTTAGGATCTTTTGGACAAGATATTTTTCGTGAGGAAGTTGGAGGCACCATCTTCGAATCGGAGTTGATTCATCATCGCGTTCATACATCCCTGTGCGCCGTGCTCAGCTCATAGAGCAACTCGAGCATAGAGGAAAACTCATGTTCACTCTTCCTGTCTTCTCTTGGGAGCAAGAAGAGCCTCAACGTTCCTATGAAGGCACAAAACTCGGATTAAGGCTCCTATGTGGGATAAACAAATCAGCTCGTGCGCATGTTTGTGAGAGGAGAAGCTACAAAGAGAAGAAATCGACTCTCTCTCTCTCTCTTGATTTATCATCAAACCCCTTCTATTAAGGCTTATCTAGTATACCCTCTTCCACTAAAATGGCCATATCTTCCTCAATTCTCAACCAAATTGAGTGATTCCACTCCTTATAGAATCCTTACTTAGAGAGCTATCTTTTGAGTGGTTCGATACCATTTGGATTCATCTATAGACCTGTGCAGAGCTTTGAAGTTGGTTGTCCAATATCAACTATCTCCGCACAAACATATTTTCGATGCAAGGACGATCGAGGTCCACTTGGAGATGCAAGAGGAGTATATATCAACCATTTCCAACACCTTCACATACCTCCACATGGAAATTTTAAACCTCAAGATAAGTTTTCTCGTGATTTTTATGCATTTCTAGTCTCTTTATGCATTGTTTTGCATTTAGAACAAGCATAACACACGGCATATGCATCATATGTTTGTTTATAGGCTTTTTGAGCTCTTCCTTTTGTAAACAAATAGGATGGTAGTGCTTTCTTTTGCAGGTACCACCATGGAGATGTAAGAATATTCAACATTCTTATTATTTGCAAGGTTTTCTTTTTCATACAAGGGCATGTAGTACCCTTTGGTCATATTGTATACATTCTGTGCCCATCGGCACATTTGCTTGAATTTGCGTGTAGTGCACTTAGTTATAATGTTTTTGATTTTCATTTTTTTGTTGAAATGCTACCAAAATTTTCAAAATTTTTGCATGCATTATAATAATAGTAAGAAAGCATACTAAAAGTGTTCTCTTTTGTTATTTATTTATGCAAAGGCTTGTGACTAGTTACTTTGCACTTCCACTTTCTTACTTAAGGTGTACATAAACACACAAATAAAAAAAAAAAAACATAAAAACCATCAAAAGTATAAAAAGAACTTCACTTTTTCCTAGTATGGATTCAAGACCTTCTTCACCAATTAGGGCTGATACGCACATGGAAGATCACCCTCCAGATGCCATAGAGACCATGAGTGCTAGGATCTCGCAGCTAGAGAGCACACTTCATGACATCTTGGAGCACGTACGTAGCTCCAAGAAAGAGGAAGTAGTTCTAGAGACCGACTTTCCATGAATGGAGTTAAATGTTTTAGGTGAGTATCCCACCCCATAAGTTTCTAGCGAGAGTGTTCTAATAAGAGTAGCCTGATGGAAGCTTAAGGATCTTAAGCCGTATCGGGGACGATAGGCATAAGATTCAACAGGTGACTTATAATCTTATGGATGTTGCCCATAGGTGGTGGCATAAGATCGAGCAGGATAAGAAGGAGCCCACTACATGGGAACAATTCGAAGTCATGTTCTATAACAATTTCGTACAGCCTGACAAGAGGTCAAGAGCATTAGACACTCGGTTTTTCATTAGTCAGAAAAACCAAACTCTTCAAGATTATGCAGATAAGTATAGGGAGATACTTCTTAAAGTACCCGACTCTATGAAAGAGGTCGCGGAGAGCTACGTCGTGCTGTGCTCCGTTGCTCCAAATGCCAAGGGAGTGGGCTGCTCCGCGAGGAGAGAGAAAGTAGAGAGAGAAACCTGCGCAGAAATTTGGAGAAGAAGATGGAGAAGCTGAAGTTGAAGAAGTCCAAATCAAGTTGTGAGAGATTTGAGACCAAGTCTTATTGATAAGTGACTTTAAGGTCATTTGGGCATGTTCACACATGGCCAATGACCAAAAGTCATAAAAATAATGTAAGTGCCTATAACTCCCCAATTTGGGGTCCAAAAAATATAACAAAAATATGTCTGGAAAGCTCTCGAAGAGAGCTTTCAGATGGAAGAGTCAAAATATACAAAAGGAGAGTCCTTGGGGCCTTTATCCCCAACCTTTATCCCCAACAACCTCCCACTTAAAGGACCAAGGAGGCTCCTTTAAACTAAGTAACTCCCACCATCTGTATACATAGCTGATGTTGTGCCTTGGGTAGACACTTCGTGAGAGCATCTGCAGGATTCTGTGAAGTATTGACCTTGATCAAAGTGATCAGGCAATCCTCTAACACCTCTCTGATGAAGTGGTATCTCACATCAATATGCTTTGTGCGAGCATGAAACATGGCATTCTTTGCCAAACATATGGCACTCTGGCTATCGCATTCAAGAACATGTGCTTTTTCAGGCATCCCAAACTCATTGCAGAGGCGGGCTAACCAAATGGCTTCTTTGGAAGCCTCAGTGGCTGAAATATATTTAGCCTCTGTAGTAGATAGTGCAACTATCCTTTGAAGTCTAGAGCACCATGAAATAGCTCCACCTGCAAGGATGTATACATAGCCACTTGTGGACTTGCGTGTGTCCACATCGCCCGTCATGTCTGAATCACAAAATCCTTTTAACTCCAATGGACCCTTTCCATAACATAAGCATTTACTTTTGGTCCCTTTCAAATATCTCAAGATAGATTTGACTGCCTCCCAATGAGCTCTACCAGGATTAGCCATGAACCTGCTAACAACTCCCATTGCATGAACGATGTCTGGCCGAGTAGCAACCATAGCATACATAAGTGAACCACAAGCTGATGCATATGGAACACTCTTCATGTAATTGGCTGCATCATCATTTTGGGACAGTCATCCTTTGAAAGCTTAACATGTGGCTGCAATGGCATTCCAAGAGGCTTAGCATCAGCCACATTAAATCTGTCCAGCACTTTTTCAATGTACTTTTCTTGGGATACCTGCAAAGTATGCTGCTGCCTATCCCTTTTTATACGCATACCAAGAATATGCTCAGCTTCCCCAAGGTCTTTCATTGAGAATGCAGAGTTCAGCTGCTGTTTTAGAGCATTCAGAGTGCTCTTTTTCTTCCCGGCCAGCAGCATATCATCTACATACAGTACAAGAATAATTGGGCTGCCATCTTCATCCTTTTTGGTGTACAAACAATGATCTGCATGGCTTCTTTTAAAACTATGTTTGAGCATAAATGCATCAAACTTCTTATACCATTGTCCGGGGCCTGTTTCAGCCCATATAAGCTCCTTTTCAGTTTGCATACCAGATGCTCTTTTCCAAGAATGGCATATCCTTCTGGCTGTTTCATGTACAGCTCTTAATCTAAATCACCATGCAAGAAGGCTGTTTTAACATCCATTTGGAATAATTCCAAATCCAAGGCAGCTGGGAGAGCAAACAACACACGTAAAGTGGTCATTTTCACCACTGGAGAGAACACTTCTTGGATTTCCCATCAACAGTTTTGATTTTGCACACCCACTTGTTGGGAATGGCCTTCCTTCCTTTGGGTAACTCAACCAGCCTTGCCTTATACTTGGGTTTCCCATCAACAGTTTTGATTTTGCACACCCACTTGTTGGGAATGGCCTTCCTTCCTTTGGGTAACTCAACCAAATCCCAAGTATCATTTGCATGCAAGGCCTTTATCTCTTCCAGCATGGCTAACTCCCACTTCTTCTTGTGCTCACATAGCTTTGCCTCTTTATAAGTAAGAGGCTCACCCTCATCTGATAACATAAAATAATGTATAGAGGGATCATATCTATTCACTGGCCTCCTAGGATGTATAGATCTTCTTACCCAATGATCCACATTACCAGGCAATGGATCTACATCAGGAGGTACATTAACTTCTTCATTGTTAACGGGCTGCTGTACATCATTTCCAGCCCTGTTTTCAGCATGAATAGGTGGCTACATATGCCCTTCAGGAGCATCATTTTGCTGTCCAGCATCATCTGGCTCAATAACCACGGGCTCATTGTCATTTCCAGCCATATGTGGTGCATCCCGAGGGTTCATATCAGATTTAACTAGTGGCTGTACATGCTGAAATTTGACTCTTTTATGGTCATCTTTATAGGCACAATTGTTTTTGAGCAGCCTTGCCTCATTAAATACAACATCTCGGCTGCGTATTACCTTCTTGAGTTGAGGTAGCCAAATCCTGTAGCCCATTTCACCTTCATCTCCATAACCCATGAAGATTCCTTTCATGGACTTCGCATCTAACTTGCTTCTCAACTCAGGCCTTATATGCACAAAAGCATCACAACCAAAGATGCGTAGGTGGTCATATGAAGCTGGTTTACGAGACCAAACCTCTTCTGGAATGCCACCTTTTAAGGACATATGAGGGGATCGATTGCAAACATGGATTGCAGTTTTCAAAGCCTCTCCCCAAAATCCATGAGGGAGATTAGCTCTGGACAACATGCATCTCACCCTCTCATAGTACAAAGTAGAGATTTAAATCGTAGAGGTAAAAAAAAAAAAAAAAAAAAAATAAGAATCAAAATCGAGGTTTTTATTCATCAAGAGAGATTTTTATTTTTTTTTCTTATATTTGAGGTACGCACAATCCCTAGTATACATTTAGTGCCAAAAACACATAAAATACCTACTCTAGAAGTTAGATCCCTTCCCCATTAGATCATTACAATTTACAATTACATCGATGAGCCATACATCGTAGAACTTAAATGAATGATAAATCATGAACATCATATCTACATTGCAATTTACACCATAAATGAGATAGTGATCAATGACATTTCATTACATGAATGATGAAAAGTAAAAGATATACATGAATGTCAATAGCCGATGGCACAAAAACCATAAAACAAGTGGCAATGTCATACAAAAAAGCACAGAGTGATCACTATCACATGACACAAACTATAATCTAAGATGTCTAGACTCTAATGAATCATGATTCATGACTCCTCAATGTCATCCATGGAGTCATCATCTATGGGATCCTCATCAAATGTACTAGCCCATGATGATCTACTCTGAATGTCCAAACTGAGCTACAATCGCTGTAGCATCTGGGCCAAGATCATTTCCACTAGAAGACGAGGCCGAAACTCCTCCCAATCATGTGCATGCTCTGTAGAAGACCCAGGGCCACCAATATCACGAACACTAGATGTCCCACCGCGCTGTCCACGACCTCGGGCTCATCCACCTCGTCTCGAATAATACTTCCGTGGTTGACTAGTAGATGGAAATGATGGATCATCTACACATATATTTTCATAAAGCAATATATTAGAATTTAGAAAATAGAGTGTAGAATGAAAAATATTCTTATCTATATATTATAATTTGAACTTTGTACGGTGTATCTATGTGAGGTCTATCTCTTCGGGTGCGACTACGAGTATGACGCACATGCCTATCAGACTCCATCGCAAGCATGGCAAAGATCTCTCTCTCCTTGAGGGATATCTTTGACAAGGCCGATATCAATAGAATCTACATTAACCTGCAATTTAAAAATTTCAAAATTATAGATTAACCATTAGAGTATACTAAATACAAATATAAATTTTAAATGCATGACTAAATGTCAAAGAAGTTATTTACCTGTAAAGGAGCAATGTTATGTCCTTTAGACTCTCACAACTTGAGATTGCAATGGCAATACACTAACTTTTCAAGTTGCGCTCGGCTCAATCTATTCCTCTTTTTTGTATGGAATAGAGCCCATGTGCTCCAATTCCTCTCTACAGGCCCTGTACTACAATCTTGCGAAAGTATCCGTATGGCAAGTTTTCTCTGTGATTCGCACATAATTAAATTATTTACTTGATTCTTTGTTAATAAGATGAAATATTTACTAAAAAATCACTTACCAATATAGGAGTACTAACTCCATGTTTCTCCCACCATGTGACAGAAGAAAGCTGATTCTCTCGTAGCCGTGCTGTAGGCTGCCCAAAATATTTCTCCATGCTACGGAACCGCACTCTCTCATCCTCGAACTCAGACAAGAAGGCTACATCACCACTTGTCCATCCTACAATGTACTCAATCCAGCTATCCTCAAGAATCTCGTTTGTGCATTGCTCCTCACTCCCCCACAGTGGATGAAGAATATGAGCAACTGCATCCCATCGACTTTGGACAGCATCACATAAACCCTTCTTTCTATTAAAAGAATTAAAAAACATATGTAAGTAATTATCTAGACTATAATCATACAAATTACAATGATACATATAAACAATAACATCAAAACATAAACAAGTAGAAAATTGCAATAAACTTACTCTTCCTCTGAAAGTCCATGGACTCACTGGATGCAATCTTGTATACGGTTGATGTACTCGTATACAAGGCCAAGAGTGCTACCCTCCATATCTGTAATGCGGAGCACAGTGTATACAGGCTGAATAGCAGCTACCAATATCTCTCCCTTCACCCAAAGTTCATCCTCTCCCATGACAAGAGATGAAAACTTTGTGAAGAGAGAATTCCCTGCTCTAACTTCAGATAATTGATACCATTCTTCTGAAACACATGTGCGCAAAAGACCCTTCCTCACTCTCAAGACTCTATCAACGACTATGTACATGTAACAAAAACGGGTGAGAGAAGGTTTTTGGGAATCTAAGGAGGAGTGAGCCCGGAAAATGTTGAGGACTTTAGGGCGGCTAGTGATAAACTTCACTATAAATTTGGCTTTATCTAGGATGGTTCTTACCCATGGAATTCCCCCTATGTCTTCCATGAGTAGATCTAAGCTATGTGATGCACAAGGTGTCCATTTGATTTTGGGATACATATCCTGAACCGTACGCCCCATGGACACACAATTGCACCACATTTTCACTCCCCATGTCCTCAATGGCTTTTTGAACATGTGAAAATATGAATTGGCCAGTAACCACTGTGCCATGTGCATGTGCAGGTATGGCACGTAAGAACATTGTGCCCTTGCATGAGGAGACAAGAATGTTGTAAGCATTCCTCCTCCTCATGTCTGACCAACCATCACATAGAATAGAGCAGCCATACTTTTCCCATGAGCTCCTCAATGACAACATTTCTGTCTCAACTAATGTCTTTTGTTTGAAGAGCTCAGAGGTACGTAAGCCTGGCCCGGTGGACCCTCCCAAGGATAACCAATCCTACTCACAGCCTTCATGGCCCTCTTCCATGCAAGTGTGTCTGCCACATTGAATGGGATACCACATTCAATGAAGAGCTTGGTTCTCTCTCGGGTTGCTTCATTCATTGATTGTTTCTGTATTCCAGCCTTCATGCTACCTTTCACAAATATATTGCTCTCTGGAATCTTGGGTATAGGATCCTTAGAGATGTTCACTGATCTAATGCTCTCAGTGCGGGGCATTTTGGATGAACTAGGGGTATAATCAATGACATCAATGGGATTGGTTTGCTCTTCATTGCTATGTGACAATGAAGATGAACCAATTGGCATCTTACCCACCCCTTTGCTCAATTGAAGCTGAGCAGTTAGCTCCTCAACAATCCTTGGAAGAATAGAAGTGCATTTTCCAATGCCTCCACCTTTTAGGCCAAGAAGATGAGCTTTGATATGAGATGCAGTGACCGTGTAAACCCCCATGCAATACTTGCATTGCCATGTGTTATTGTCAAGCTCTTTCACATGGTTGCGAATAACATTAGGAGTTCTTCCCATGATGATAAGACTCAAAAGATATTAGTGTAGGCTTAGGAGTCAGGACTATACTTCTATTATCTATAACACTCAAGAACAAGGCTCAAGAGGGCAAATTGCAAGGGGCTGATAATTGAAGGCTCTCTCTCAACTTTCAAGAACAAGACTCAAGAGGCAAGCTTGCTGCCGAATACTCAAGAGTCAAGTCAAGCTGAATATATACTCTCTCTCTCTCTCTCATGAAGAAACCTCTCTCTCTCTCTCTCTCTCTCTCTCTCTCTCTCTCTCTCTCGCGCGCGCATGAAAAGAAGAGGCTCAACATAAAATCGGCCAAAATAAACCCTCGACGAATTTTTAGGCAAAAAAGGGAATAAAAATCGCTGTTTGCGATTTAAATCGCGATCACGATTTTTATTTTGAAAAAATCGTACGTTTTTTTTTACTATGCACCCTCTCACATAAAGTCCTATTGTACCTTTCAGCCACACCATTGGAAGAGGGGCTGTATGGAATTGCTAGCTCCCTCTTAATACCATAGCTGGTACTCGTACCAGTACAAGTAGATTCGTACGTACCTCTCGTACCGTACGTACTCGTACGTATTCGTACCAATTGGTACCAAAATTTTTATTTTCCATTTTGACTTGAATATATTAAGAAAATACATTGGTTTTGCAGCTATGCTAGTTAGAGAACAATTATCTTCATGCATAGATACAATATTATGCATATTCATGGCAAAAAGTACCCTTCATATGTGTACACTCCCACGTACATGAAAAGATGGAATAAAAAAAAATTCGTACTAATATCGTACGGATTCGTACCTCATGATTAGTACGTACTTGGCATCTTACTATTACGTACCGTACCGTACCTGTCGTACGGATCGTACCTGACCAACTATGCTTAATACCAAGATTTTCACAAAATCTATTGAATTCGGCACTTGTAAACTCACCCCCATTATCTGTACGTAAGCATTTCAGCTTTCTACCTGTTTGGGTGGTCACAAATGCATGAAATTTCTTAAATGAAGCAAAGGCTTCATCTTTAGATTTTAACAAATATACCCAAAGCTTCCTAGAGTAGTCATCAACAAAAGAAACAAAGTAAAGAGCACCCCCGGGCCCCCATAGATTTTGTGGGCATGTTATAAACATCAGAATGAACAAGATCAAGCACATTAGACTTACGAGAGACACCAGAGTAGTAGGAATTCTTTACTTGCTTACCATATTGGCATTCATTACAAAAATGAAGTTTTGAGCCTTTAGCATCAAACTTGTCCAAATTACATAGTTTATCAAGGCCTTTTTGGCTCATGTGGCCAAGCCTTTTATGCCATAATTCCATATGTGAATGGATTTCAGCCAAAGCAATAAACTTGCCCAGCAAGGCTTTACCATGCAAGCAATAAAGAGTCCCTTTCTTTGTACCTTTAACAGTCAACCTAGAGCCTTTGATAAGCTTCCATGATCCCTTCTCAAAGAGGGTACTATATCCATGCATATCCATTTGCCCAACAGACAATGAGCTTTTCTTAATGGTTAGTACATACCTTACACCATGCAAAACCAGCTCATTAGTACCATCCACTCTGAGATGCAGTGTGCCAATACCTTCAATAGAACAAGCATGGTTATTTCCAAGATATACATGTCCATGGCTTCATGCATGAAAGGTAGTAAGACACTTCTTAATAGGAGTTACATGAAACGATGCACCTGAATCTACAATCCATGTTTGTGACAAAGCATCATTCACAGTAAGCAAGGCATCAATCAAATCCCTCTTTGTGATTTGCATATCTTGTGCATGAATATTAATAGAAGCATCAATAATTTTGGCATGATCTGCTTCCATAGTAGCAGAAAGTATATCTTTTGCATCTGATAACTCCTTAATGACGACACTAGAGGCCACATTGCCCTTCTCTTTGTCCTTGTCCTTTGAGTTGTCATGTGCTTCATTCTTGGTGTTCTTTTTGTTCTTGTCACTTGTATGCTTCATTCTTTCTAGTTCAGGTTTATAGTATCTGCAATCAGGCTTCTTGTGACCTTTCCTACCACATTGATAACAAGTCACTTCAGCCTTGCCTTTGCTTTTGCTCCTGTTCCCTGTACATTTATAGTATCTGCAATCAGGCTTCTTGTGACCTTTCCTACCACATTGATAACAAGTCTTCAGCCTTGCCTTTGCTTTTGCTCCTGTTCCCTGTACATTTCCACTTTTCTTTTCTGTTTTTCCTCTAGCCACATTGGCTGAACCACTACCCTCTCCACTAGCTTGCCTCCTGATTTCCTCATTCAAAAAGGGTAAGACTGGGGCTATTCGAAAGTGAAACAACCAATGTTTCCCATGAATCAGGTAAGGTCATCAACAAGAAGATGGCCTTAAGCTTATCATCAAATGGAGGTAATCCAGAGTTCTGCAATTGTGAAAGAGTACCTGTAAACGAAGATAAGTGCTCAGCCCCACTTTTTGACTCATCAAGCTGCATACACACTAGCTTACGCATAAGATGCACTTGATTTACAGGCATGGTATTTTCATAATTGGCTTTCAGCTTCTCCCATACCTCAAAAACAATTGTAAGGCCTTTCAAATCCACTAAGATTTCATCTGATACAACCATCTTGATGTAAGTGATGGCCTTTTTGTTTAGGTTCATCCATGCTTCATCTGACATATCTTGAGGTTTGACTTCCTCAAGAGCCCCTTCACAATCTTTAAGAAAGAGGATGCCCAACATTCTCTCTTTCCACAAATCAAAACCGCTACCTTCAAATCTCTTGATCTCAAACGAGCTTTTGACATCAGAGGAGGTAGAGGCCATGTTTGCACACTAAGAACTTCAAAATTTCACCAAAAAGGTAAAATTCACCTGTGTCCTGTGCGCAATTACCTTACGAGACTATAGCTGAGAAATTAAGCCCAAAAATTGTTCAAAACTTACAAAAATCAATTTCTGAAATTTTCTGCAAAAAATTTCAGAAAATTCAAGCAAGCTGTAATTGCATAAAAAACAACAAATTTGTTGTTTTTCAACCACAAAAGACATACATAGATGCAAAACTAAGTCAATGGGTGCTTGTTTTCACAAAAGCCCCAATTTTTGCAGCAATATGACTTGTAAAATAAGAGAAATGACCTGTTGTAATAAGTTTCACCTCCTCAATCTTTGTACATGTCCTCCAACTTGAAATGAGAGAGAATTTCTGCCACAAAAGACTTGTAGATGAAAAAATCAGCAATGTGGATGCTGAAAATGACCTGAGGGGATACAAAAGGAAGAATACAAGAGATTCTTCGCGATGAAACTCTCTAAAAAGCACAAAATTTGCTTCAGCTTTGCTCCGGGCTGAAGTAATCCTCCAAAAACAGCACTTTTATCGCGAAAAAAGAAAGTTTTTCGCGATGAAATTCTCCCAAATGCAAGAAAACACCTTCAACTTAACATAGGCTGAAGTAGAAAAGCACTTCGAGCAACTTTGTCGCGATGGGACAACTCAAAGCTCTGATCCAGTTGAAAGAGGCCGCGGAGAGCTACGTCGTGCTCAGCTTGGTTGCTCCAAACGCCAAGGGAGTGGACTGTTGCGTGAGGAGAGAGAAAGTAGAGAGAGAAACCTGCGTAGAAATTTGGAGAAGAAGATGGAGAAGCTTAAGTTGAAGAAGTCCCAATCAAGTTATGAGTGATTTGGGACCAAGTCTTATTGATAAGTGACTTTTAGGTCATTTGGGCATGTTCACATATGGCCAATGACCAAAAGTCATAAAAATAATGTAAATGCCTATAACTCCCCAATTTGGGGTCCAAGAAATATAACAAAAATATGTCTGGAAAGCTCTCGAAGAGAGCTTTCATATGGAAAGGTCAAAATATACAAAAGGAGAGTCCTTGGGGCCTTTATCCCTAGCCTTTATCCCCAACACTCTATCCCAAAGTTTCTCCAAGTTCACAAGTTCGTCTTGGAGCTTAGAGAAACTATCCGGCCTTTAGTTAGAAAAGAGAGGTTTCACTCTTTGGCACATGCCATAGAGATGGCTCTAGTTTACGAGGATGGCCACAGGGGCATAGGCTCCCAGGGTCAGAAATCCTCATGGACTAAGATGAGTCTTCCCTTTTCTACGTCCACTCCTATCTTGACTAGTGCATAGCTTCAGAAAGAGGCTAAGCATGTGCATATGATCAAGACAGTTTTGGGAGGAAAGAGAAAGGTGTCTGCCCTTGTTGAGAGGGCTTACAATAAGTCCATCCTTGCCCCTTAGCAGATGTCTAAGAGAGCACCACATTAAGGATTATGCTATGGATGTCTAAGAGAGCACCACATTAAGGACTCTCCTAAGAAGAAAAAGATAACCAGCGATCATAGTCATAAATCCTACACAAACAAGAATAGATGAGGATTTTGGTGATTCTCCATCTCAGATATCATCTCCTATAGTGGCCATGATGGTCACAAAGAAGATTCCTTCTGTGCCAGACGCTATGTTTTTGTCGGTGGCACAAAAAGGATACCAATTCCGTGTACAAAACTGAATGTTATTAGAGGAATCTTGGCAAGACAACCTGTTAAGGTCCTCTTTGACACTAGGTCTATGCATAATCTCAATAGTTCTTGACTAGTCAGGAGGTTACACTTAGACACTGTGGAGTCAGAGTATGCCTACACTTTGCAGTCAGAGTATGCCTACATAGTGGAGTTAGCAGATGGGAAGGGAACTGAGACATGGGACAGACGAATCGTAGGTCTACCCATCTAGATCGAGTCCTATGAGGAGAGATTGGATTTGGAGATAGCATGACCGATCCATTTTGATGTAGTCCTAAATGAAGTTCGCAAGGTCGTGGACGAGTATTTGTAGAAAGAGCTGATCAGACCAGCTCCTCGCCCTTTGCAGCACCAATTCTTTTAGCGAAGAAAAAAGATGGATCTTATAGGATGTGCATCGACCACAGAGCACTCAATAAGATGACTATCAAGAAGGGATATCCCATGCCCAAGATAGATGATCTCCTTGATGCTCTAGGTGGAGTAGCTGTACATAGTAAGATAGATTTAAAAAGTGGCTACCACTAGATTAAAGTAAAGGAATAAGATGTACATAAAACAACTTTCACGACTCGTTTTGGGCATTATGAGTATGTAGTTATGCCATTTGGTTTGACTAATTCATCGGTTACTTTAAAAGTTAGGAGATAACATGTTTTCTTCAATATGAAATTTGAATTTTCTTTAACCTTGAATACTTATTACTTATTATTACATACTACATAGTACGAGTAACAATGTATATGTACATACTATATGTACAATGTACATGTATATTCTAGTCTCTAGAATCTAGATATATATGTACATTGCACATGTGCATGTACATGCACGTACGTATCGTATGTGTACCCCAAAATTTACTAGTACGATCTCCTACCGTACGACAACCGTACATGACACATCGCACTGGACCGGACGTGACCACTATGGGTGAGATCGAGAGGGTCAACCAGATTCTAGAGGACTTGTTGAGTGCATATGTGTCTGAGAGGTAGATAGATTGGGATAGTTACTTGCCATTAGTAGAATTTGCTTATAACAATAGACCTCATAAAGTGACAGAATTGTCTCTTTTCGAGATGAACTATGGCATGAGTCCCACTGCCTTGAGTACCACAGGAATGCCTAAGAAATGTCCTAATGCTTCGGAGTTCTCAGCAAACCTCCAAGCAGATTTAGAAATAGCTAAAGCCAACATGCAGCAAGTAACTGATAGGGCAAAAGAATATGCTGACAGGAGGAGATCTCCTATAGTCTTTGAGGAAGGAGATAAAGTTTTTCTTGAAGTGCCAGCTAGATCTAGTTCACTATCCACAAGGAAGCGTACTAAGCTTTTACCAAGGTTTTGTGGACCTTGGAAGATAGTTAAGAAGCTTAGTGATGTTGCATACCGATTAAAGCTTCGTCGAGATTGCAGAGTCCATCCAATGTTTCATGTTAGTAAACTTAGAATTTATAACCATGGAGGATAATCTAATAGAGGGTATTGTTTATTTGCAAAAAAGTAATAGCACAAATTATTCTCTAGGTAGGATACTAGATCGGATATAGAAACGGTTGAGAAACCGTGTCATCTAGGAGTATCTAGTAGCTTGGAGAGGATTACTGCTTACAAATTGTACTTGGGAATCAAAAGCTCTGGTTTGCAAGTACTTTCCCTCATTGATCATTGAGGACAATGATCTTTAAAAGGGGGAGAGATGTTAGACAATGGTCTACAGAGATCATTCCATGTGTGTGTGGGACAAGGGCAAGCCATAGCTAAAATCTTTAGCTCGGGAGATATCCTAAGGTATCCAATGGTAATGGGGATGAGTGCTGCATGGTGGTCACATGCTGGCACTATATCATTCTAGAGCATTACTATTTTCGATGCAAGGGGATATAATAGACAGGAGGAGAGTGGCACACACATATTCACAAGTCTTACTTTTCAAATCCTCAAGAGAGATTTTAGGCAAGTCGAATATCTTCATTCTTCAGATTTTTGAGATTTTATGCATATGACATTTTGAACAGGAGTTTTATTATATTGTTATCCTTCCAAAGGAAAACATAGTTTCTAGGTATTTTTTGTTTAAACAAGAGGAACGCGAAGCAACACATTGCAAACGTTACAATGTTGCAAAGCGTTCACAATGCGTTGTGATGTAACCATGTTGTGGATGAAGTCAAACAAATTGACTATGACTTGATGGACGTGCATGACCAACAACAAAAGTATGGTTGCACTTTCGTTAGTGATGGTTGCTTAGACACACAGAAATAGACCAGTCATAAACTTTATGGAAGTGTTTATAAATGGTGCAATTCTTTTAAAATCAGTGGATTCATTTGGACATGTAAAAAGTGGGGAAAGCGTATTTCAACACTCAAAGAAAGTGATTCTTGATGTTTGTCCCACAAATGTGGTGCACTTATACGTGGACAGTATAGCTGATTTCATTTGAATAGTTCAAATGGTTGAAAACGAGTGGCCAATAATCATGTTTACCAGATCAGAGTGCTACTTTCTTGACCTATTATGTGAAGGCATAGATAAATCTGCTTGGGTTTTCAATACAATATCTCAAGCAAATAAAGTTGTAAATTATGTGACAACTTACAAGGAAAAGCAATGTGTTGGCAGTATTCAGGCACTAACATTAGACAGTATATTCTTCACCTTACTAACGTAATGGTGTAGGTTTTATTTGTATAGCTTGGTGCAAGCCTTTTGGGACTTTAGTCTCTATTGATATCCATATACAAACTCCAAAAAAAGTATGTATGTATGTATGTATGTATATATGTATGTATGTATGTATGTAGATATGTATTTATATATGCATTCATGTATATATGTATGTGGGTAGGTGCATGTACATTTATGTATGCATTTGTGTGTGTGTGTGTGTGTACAGTCACACGCATGTGTGTACATGTACATGTGTGTGACATGTGTCACATGTGTGTGTATATATGTATGTGCTTCCTTTTTTTATGGAATCTGATATTCTAAACAACTTGTTTGGCATAGCAATGCTGCGGATCTTCAGGATGTGCTAGAATTGGTAGCATCTGATGCGATAGACACTGTTGGGTTCTTTCATAGCGAGAAAGCTACTGAGATCATGATACTTGGGGCACCTGCTGGCAACAGTACAAGTAGGTAGGCTTTCTTTGGTGATTCAATACATTTATTTGCAAGCAGTGTGTTTACATGTATGGCAATGCAACATTACATGCATATTTCATTTTATTTTGAAAAAGCACTTTCTGAATGTTTTGGCTTATTTGTGTGGCCTAGATGCTTGCTTGATTTTGTTGTCTTTATAAGCTAACATCATGATGGAAATGCTCTCAATGCAGCCATAAAGTCTCCTCAAGTGAAGATAAAGCACCTATCAAGGAAAGTTTTCAGCATGGGGTTTTGAGATCAAACTGCATTGATTGCCTTGATCGTACTAATGTATCACAATATGCTTTTGGATTGGTAGCCTTGGGCCGTCAATTGCATAAATTAGGGCTACAGAAAACTCAGCATATTAGCCGTGGTAGTTGTGTATTGAAGTCTTTGATGGAGATGTATAATGAAATGGGAGATGTAATAGCCTTGCAATATGGTGGGTCTCCTACACATAACAAGGTAAATTTGTGTATGTGTTGTTGACTGGAGAATGGATAAATCTTTCCATATGTAAATGTTCAACGAATTTGCAGGTCTTCTTACAGTGGCAAGGGAAATCAAATGCAACAATTCAACCTCAAGAATTTTTGAGATCTATCATGCGCCATTTCAGTAATGCGGTCCTTGATGGTGAGAAGCAGGATGCTATGAACATGTAAGCTTTTCTTTCTTTTGTGAGCTCCCTTTCTCTCTCTCTCTATCTCTCTCTCTCTCTCCACACACACACACACACACACACACACACACACACACACACACACACACACACACACACACACACACACTTACTTTTTAATAATAATAAAGTTCATTCTAGAGCTGCTAATGAAGAGCTGTCTTTTTGCAGCGGGTATCATCATCTTGTGCCGTTCGTAATCCTGCATGGAGCCTTAGAGCCAACCATGATTATCTCTTCTTTATAGGAGTGCTTCAGGATCATTTTTCTTATTCTTTGACATTCGTCAGCCTAATAGTCTAGGAGGCATTTTCGTTACACTCCCATTTCTCTGTTTCATCCCTCACACTTATGAAAATGCAGGGAGAAACACTGCCCCACAGACATCATTTTGACTGGGTCCTGGCAGATAAGATCAAAGGGGCACCTCCTCTACACATTATTGGACTATCATAATTACTTGATATGGTCAGGTTTCAACTTCACATAGGTGCCGTTTTCAAGAAGTTTTCTGATGTTATTCTCACCGGGGATAACAAATAGATCAAATGGTAAAGGGACACCTCCTTTGCACATTCCTATGCAATTGTAACTACCTGGTACAGGCGGTTTCAACTTTATGCATGTGCTGTCCTCTGACTGGTCAAACTTTCAATATCTCTCATTTTCATAATATGCAGGTAGAGCTAATGGTGTTGATGTTTACAAGGATGATGATTTATTATTTTTTACCCTGTTTTAGGTGATGCCTTCCTTCAGATGTTTAAGATGCTTCATTCATTTCTTTCTTTGTCCTTGTATTGCCGATTGTGCCCATACTACACACACACCACCCCCCGCCCCCCCCCCCCCCCCCCCAAAAAAAAAGAACCCAAAAAAAAAAACCCAAAAAAAAACCCCCCAAAAACCAAAACAGCATCGGCGTACACACACACACACACACACACACACACACACACACACACACACACACACACACACACACACACACACACACACACACACACACACACACACACACACACACAAGTTTCGGGGCCTTGTAACCGAGTGATTCAATCTTTACTGCAGCTTTTTGGGACATTTTCAGCCTGAAGCAAACAAACTTGCTCTTTGGGAAATGGACTACGACAATCATCTGCATCTCAGGAGAGCAGGGAATGATCCAAATAGCGACTTAAGGTACCATTGAGGGAGTGAGAGAGGGAGGGCAAGATCTGTTCCATCTGTTTGTGTCGTACTTACAAAGCCCACCCTTTGCAAACTTTTGGTCTTCTCATCAACATCTATGCCACTATTAGTTCAGTCATTAATATTTGTGGGTGATTCCTAGCCATTTTGCTTTGATCTTTTCACATCGCCATTTCATTTAGAGTGGCTTTTTGATTGTCATTTTGCATGGGTTATTTGTGCTATGTAGATAAAAGAAAAACTAGCATTTATTGGCAAGCTTGAGCTTGAATCAGGGAGTGTGCATAGTGTCTTGGTTGTCTTCTTGCACTCATTTTTCTCGTCATAAGCAGAGGTGAATTGTGCAATATTGTGGCTTCTATTTAAATCGCTTAACTTATTTACTTTCGCATTTCATGTCGTTGGGGTGTAAGGGGGAAGGAGTTAAAGAGTGGAGGGAACTTTATGATGGAAAAGGGCTTGGGAAGTGAATGGGGTTTGGATTTTGTGAGCTTGATTGTCAAAAGGCTTTTCAAGTCCGTTAGATTTTATGAAGATTGTTTGATGGGGAAGAGGAAAGTGTCATTAGCTAATGTTGACTTTCAATAGATTCTTGGCAAACTCGCGAAACATGCAAAATATGTTCATAACACATGTTGAGCAAAGTTGGAGTGTTAGATATCCATTTACTTTAAAATGATTTTTAAATTGCCCTAGCTTTGGTTGCATAAGCATACAATTCAGGAAATTTTCGGGTAAGTATCCAACACTAATATGTTCGTGTTGATGCAATCACCTCTCTTTCTTTTGCATTTGGTATAAGCTATGTAAGAAGATTAAATATGAGCAAGTACAAATCTCAATAAGTTCTTGTAGAGTAGGAAAGCATCGTTTTGCAAGGTTTATGAATATCATAATCCACTCTGTAGCCATCTTATCCTTATGCATCTAAACCTTTGTGAAAAACTTCCCCTAGTTGCAACTAATGCCTTTTATCTTGAACCACATATGCTTTTAAAGCACGATGAATAATATATAAACAGCCTAAGTACTCTAGGGAAGATGTTCTCACATAAGATATCTAAAAGTGTTTCATGTTTCTATTTGAGAAGAAGCCACATCCCTTTGTTGTGACAAAGGGAATGAGGGGTTGTAGAATCGGTGGCCTTAAGATTCAAAGAAGATGGTGATCATAAAAGTAGAACATTATGGTACGATGGAATCTCATGAAGAGTCATGGTGAGAACAACTTTGCCCTTATCTTTTGCAAGATCGAGGGCAACTTTACCTTTATGTACCTAAAGGTGCTATTTTATATGCCCTCCTCCGATAGTCTAGCATAGTGAAAATGGCATAGTTGCACGTGGCTTACCAAGCATGTGAATTCTTGGAACCTGAGTATGATTGCTTGGATATGTGTGACCATTGGAACCTCTTCCACATTCAGTGTTGGGCAAGACCTTGAAAAGCGGCTGAACTTCTTGCAATGGAACCTAGTGAGTGTAAGATCACCCCATTTAAGGTGCAACAAAGTTCTATCAACATCTTCCATCGAAGGAGTCATAGAAGTTGGGAAAGGTGTGGCTACTTAGTACCTCCCACATTACACATATTCTATGTCTAAGTGGTGCATATGCATGTGGTCCATGTAATACTTCTTGAGTTCTTTCCTAACATACAGCCACGTGTGGATGGGTCCTTGGTCCTAGGGATGCAGGGACGTCGTCCCCAAAGCCAATGGATGAGGGAAGGGCAGCCGGGACGGCAGCCGTCCCCTAAAAATCTTGCATAACACCAATTCGTCCCCGAGACGCATCCCCGGGACTCTTTTCTGTGATGACGGATATCGGGGACAAGTGGGGACGGGACTTCCGAGCGCGGGAAATTTTTTGGGCGTTTAAATTTGAAGTTTGAAGTCCAATTTTTTTAAAGATTATTTGGTGCCTAATTTTTGGGGTTTCTAGAAGTTTCTTAAGCCCCTAAACAAGCATAAAAGGCCATCATTTCAACTCATCCAGCCGAAAGTTCATTTAGAGCTTTCATTGCAAGTATCTCTTGTGTGTGAAAGCTTGAACTATCTTCACCCTTGCATATTCAAGGGCTGCTCTTCATCCTCTCAGCCCTCTCTTCATCATTCTCCTCTTTTCTCCTCCTCTCTTTATAGTATTGTCTTCCCCTATGGCTTCTTCATCGCGAACAAGTGCATCTAACAACAAGAGGAGACATCCTACAAGCTAATGGACATGGTGGGAAGAGGTGGACTCTCTCGTATCGATGGGAGGAGGAGGTGGTGCAAGGCCATCGAGTTGCAAGCTATGTGGCTACAAAAGAACTGTGGAGCAAACAAGGTGCGTGCACACTTATTTCATGAACGTGGACATGAAGTAAGATTTTGTTCCGCAATCACTTCGGAGAAGAAGCAAGAATTGCTCAATAAGCTTGCTATTAGCGATGCCCAAGTCCATGCTCGCAGTGCCTCACAAGCTCCCATTGATCTAGCATCATTTGTGAGGTCTTCTATGCCATCGACTTCAAGGGCATCATCTTCATCGGCTTCGGTTCGTGCTCCTACTCCTACTCACACTCCTATTCCTCCTACTTCCTCTTCCACACCATCGGGAATGCCCCGTGTACGTCAATCACGACAACAAACACTCCATGAAAATTGTAACCCCATATTGAAGGAGGAGGTGGACACGATAGTGGCACGTTTTTTTTTTTACGATGACCACATAGCTTTCAATGCGGCACGGTAAATATTGAATCTTGGTTCTATTATTTTGTTTCAATCTTTACTTTTAATTTGTTTGGCATAAATCATAAATGCTAATCCATGTGGCGTGGACCATTACTTATCAATGTTATTTGTTTTATGATTTATCCTTCTTCCACATATCACCATTTTTCAAAGACATGGTCAAGAAGATAGGTGAATATGGACCATACAATGTGCCTCCATCTTCTGAGAACTTGGGTACCACTTTCTTTATTGGAGAAAGAGAAGCAGCTTGTTGAAGCCGCATGTGAGAGCATAAAAAAATCATGGGAAAGAAATTGAGTTTCATTACTTGTAGATGGATGGAGTGATATTCAACGACGCTTTATCTATGGAGTGGTGGCTTATTCTCGCGGGGAGATGTACTTCATCTCATCATATGATGCGTCCGAGACAGGGAAGTAAGCAGATGTGCTTGCGGTAGAGTGGGCAAGTGCTATAGAGATTGTGGGACCATCAAATGTTGTTTGCATTGTCGCAGATGGAGAGCCAGCAAATAGAGCTACATGTGCGATTATTGAAAATCTATATCCTCACATCATTGTTTGCTTCTGCATGGCCCGCTGTTTAAATAATATTCTCAAAGATATTGGAAATTTTGATTGGATTCTCCCATTAACGAGGCAAATTCATTGGTTAGTTTAATCAACAACCACACATGTGTGAAGAATGAGTTTAGCAAGAGG
>CM035432.1:141208839-141211339 GCA_020310875.1 Ceratopteris richardii
TTTCTGAAATTTTCTGCAGAAAATTTCAGAAATTGTTTTTTGCAATTTTTGAACAGTTTTTGGGCTTAATTTCTCAGCTATAGTCTCCTAAGGTAATTGCGCACAGGACAGCGGGTGAATTTTACCTTTTTGGTGAAATTTTGAAGCTCTTAGTGTGCAAACATGGCCTCTACCTCCTCTGATGTCAAAAGCTTGTTTGAGATCAAGAGATTTGAAGGTAATGGTTTCGATTGGTGGAAAGAGAGAATGTTGGGAATCCTCTTTCTTAAAGATTGTGAAGGGGCTCTTGAGGAAGTCAAGCCTGAAGATATGACAGGTGCAGCATGGATGAACCTAAACAAGAAGGCCATCACTTACATCAAGATGGCTGTATCAGATGAAATCTTAGTGGATTTGAAAGGCCTTACAACTGCTTTTGAGGTATGGGAGAAGCTGAAAGCCACTTATGAAAATACCACGCCTGTAAATCAAGTGCATCTTATGCGTAAGTTAGTGTGTATGCAGCTTGATGAGTCAAAAAGTGCGGCTGAGCACTTATCTTTGTTTACAGGTACTCTTTCACAATTGCAGGACTCTGGATTACCTCCATTTGATGATAAGCTTAAGGCCATCTTCTTGTTGATGACCTTACCTGATTCGTGGGAAACATTGGTTGTTTCACTTTCGAATAGCCCCAGTCTTACCTTTGATGGTGTAAGGGGTTCTATTTTGAATGAGGAAATCAGGAGGAAAGCTAGTGGAGAGGGCAGTGGTTCAGCCAATGTGGCTAGAGGAAGAACACAAAAGAAAAGTGGAAATGTACAGAGGAACAGGAGCAAAAGCAAAGGCAAGGCTGAAGTGACTTGTTATCAATGTGGTAGGAAAGGTCACAAGAAGCCTGATTGCAGATTCTATAAAGCTGAACTAGAAAGAAAGAAGAACACAGGTGACAGGAAGAAAAAGGACACCAAGAATGAAGCACATGATACCTCAAAGGACAAAGACAAAGAGAAGGCCAATGTGGCCTCTACTGTCATCATTGAGGAGCTATTAGATGCAGAAGATATACTTTGTGCTACTATGGAAGCAGAGCATGCTGAAGTTATTGATCCTTCTATTAATATTCATGCACAAGATATGCAGATCACAAAGAGGGATTTGATTGATGCCTTGCTTACTGTGAATGATGCTTTGTCACAAACATGGATTGTAGATTCAGGTGCATCGTTTCATGTAACTCCTATTAAGGAGTGTTTCACTACCTTTCATGCAGGCAGCCATGGACATGTATATCTTGGAAATAACCATGCTTGTTCAATTGAAAGTATTGGCACAGTGCATCTCACAGTGGATGGTACCAATGAGCTGGTTTTGCATGATGTAAGGTATGTACCAAGCATCAAGAAAAGCTTATTGTCTGTTGGGCAAATGGATATGCATGGATATAGTACCCTCTTTGAGAAGGGGTCATGGAAGCTTATCAAAGGCTCTAGGCTGATTGTTAAAGGTACAAAGAAAGGGACTCTTTATTGCTTGCATGGTAAAGCTTTGCTGGGCAAGTTTATTGCTTTGGCTGAAATCCATTCACATATGGAATTATGGCATAAAAGGCTTGGTCACATGAGTCAAAAAGGCCTTGATAAACTATGTAATTTGGACAAGTTTGATGCTAAAGGCTCAAAACTTGATTTTTGTAATGAATGCCAATATGGTAAGCAAGTAAAGAATTCTTACTACTCTGGTGTCTCTCGTAAGTCTAATGTGCTTGATCTTGTTCATTCTGATGTTTGTAGCATGCCCACAAAATCTATGGGGGGTGCTCTTTACTTTGTTTCTTTTGTAGATGATTACTCTAGGAAGCTTTGGGTATATTTGTTAAAATCTAAAGATGAAGCCTTTGCTGCATTTAAGAAATTTCATGCATTTGTGATCACTCAAACAGGTAGAAAGCTGAAATGCTTACGTACAGATAATGGGGGTGAGTTTACAAGTGCTGAATTCAATAGATTTTGTGAAAATCTTGGTATTAAGAGGGAGCTAACAGTCCCATACAGCCCCTCTTCCAACGGTGTGGCTGAAAGGTATAATAGGACTTTATGTGAGAGGGTGAGATGCATGCTGTCCAGAGCTAATCTCCCTCATGGATTTTGGGGAGAGGCTTTGAAAACTGCAGTTCATGTTTGCAATCGATCCCCTCATATGTCCTTAAAAGGTGGCATTCCAGAAGAGGTTTGGTCTGGCAAACCAGCTTCATATGACCACCTACGCATCTTTGGTTGCGATGCTTTTGTGCATATAAGGCCTGAGTTGAGAAGCAAGTTAGATGCAAAGTCCATGAAAGGAATCTTCATGGGTTATGGAGATGAAGGTGAAATGGGCTACAGGATTTGGCTACCTCAACTCAAGAAGGTAATACGCAGTCGAGATGTTGTATTTAATGAGGCAAGGCTGCTCAAAAACAATTGTGCCTCTAAAGATGACCATAAAAGAGTCAAATTTCAGCATGTACAGCCACCAGTTA
>CM035432.1:141221339-141241339 GCA_020310875.1 Ceratopteris richardii
GCTGTCTGCACTCCTCGTCGTACCATTTATTCTGGGGTGTATGCCTGAGCTTTGTCGAACGTGCGGTGCAGTGGGTGGTGTGTGGGAAGCTTAGGGTAACGGATGTATGGAGGACCGAGGAGAAGTGGGGGGTGAGGGTGTCCAATGGGGAGGAGGGATCAAGGGAGTAGATGCCCTCTCGAACATGTGAGCTATGGATGTGTGCTAGCTCATGTCTGAAGTGAATGGTGGTATGGGCATGTGGTAGTATGGTGGTGGGGTGGGGTATGCATGGTGAACCGCATATGGATAGGCAGAGGTATGTGTGATCAGCTCTAATTGGCATGGGTGGGATGGTGAATGAGGTGATGAGATGTGTCGCCTCCGGGGCTCCGATAACATTGTCGACTACAGTGCCTTCCTCCGGTGGCGTGGGTGGGATGCAAGTGAGACCACTCGAGGTGGGCCAGATCGCCATCCGATTATAGATAATGAGATGGTGTGCTCCTCCCATCTGGAGTAGGTGTCGGCCATATGAGGTGAGTGTGGTGGTGTCGGCTGATGCTCTGAGTGTAGACTCGTTCTCCATGGTGCAGAGCATCTCAGGGTAGTCAAAGTTGTAAATATCACACTGGCGGCTCGGAGTGCAGGCGTTGAAGTCTCCTACAAGAAAGACTTCACCCATCCTCGTGTACTCCATAATGGTGTCACTGAGGCAGTCATATGGCGACGGAGTGGCTGGTCCCTCTCCCTCTGAGGACTGCTCGGGGGTATGTGTGAAGCGCTCGGTGCAATATGGAAGACGGCGAAGTACGCTGCTCTCTCCTCTGATAGCTTGAGGCGTATCCACATGAAACGTGCCTCTGGGTCTTTAGCTACCACCTGTACCATGTGCTGTAGCGACTGTCTATAGAGCACGACTACTCCTCCTGATCCTCATGTAGCGTGCTATCGCATCTGTCGGTGGTGAACTGATTCCCATCTATAGCCCTTGATCCTTGGTAGGCTCCTCTTCGGGTTCTCGTGTGTCTCAGTCAAGAAGATCATGTCCCTTCCATAACCTCTCTGAGGCACCCTGGATGTGTCCACAAAGATCCATTGCATTTCGAGACTGCAATGCGCACCTCTTGCAATGCGCACCTCCTGGTGTGCTGTCTCATAGGCTTGTTCTCTATGGTGCACAACATCTCAGAGGCTGATGCTTTGAGTGTAGACTCTTTCTCGATGGTGCATAGCATCGCAGGGTCATCAAAGTTGTAAATATCACACTGGCGGCTCTGAGTGCAGGCGTTGAAGTCTCCTACAAGGAAGACTTCACTCATCCTCGTGTACTCCATAATGGTGTCACTGAGGCAGTCATATGGGGACAGAATGTCAGGTCCCTCTCCCTCTGAGGACTGCTCGGGGGTATATGTGAAGCGCGAGCCAATGGGTGCAATATAGCAGACGACGAAGTACGCTGCTCTCTCCTCTGATAGCGTGAGGCGTATCCACATGAAACGTGCCTCTGGGTCTCTGGCTACCACCTGTACCATGTGCTGTAGAGACTGTCAATAGAGCACGACTACTACTCATCCTCGTGTAGTGTGCTGTTGCATCTGTCGGCGCTGAACTGACTCCCATCCATAGCCCTTAATCCTCGATAATCTCCTCCTCGGGTTCTCATGTGTCTATGTCAAGAAGATCATGTCCCTGCCCTCCATAACCTCCCTGAGGTGCCCTTGATGTGTCCACAAAGATCCATTGAAGTTCCAGAAAGCAATGCGCACCTCCTGGTATGCTGTCTCATACGCTACGGATCCCTAGTCAATGGGTCGTCTGTCGATGATGATACAACCGTCTCTGTATAGGGCACAATGTCCCTCATGTCGGGCCTAGAGGACACGCGACATGCATGCCCGTCTGTGTTGTACCTGCATCCGTGTGAGGTCATCATCCAAATAGATCGGCGTGCGCGGTGTAATGTGTAGACTGCCCATCGTCTGAGGAAATCTCTCCTCCCGGTCTCATCCGAGAATTGAAGGATAAGTGCTTTGCTACGTGTGGTGTCCTTCCCTACTTTCAAGGCTCTGGTGAAAGGGAGAGGCTCGTCCCTACGGTATCCAAATAGTGTGCATAAGCGATGCCCATCTTGCTCCGGTGATCCATCTATCTCTGTGAGGATGGAGACGCGGACATTGAGCTTGCGAGCCTGTCGCATCCGCTCCTCCTCAATGGTGGTGTGTACTATGTGGATCTCCTCATGCTTGTTTTTAATCTCCTCTTGTTGAAGGTTTTTTTGACAACTTCAACCCATCCATCCGTTTTGGTCTCAAGCTCACTTTGAACCACCTCTATGCACTCTTTCTTTATAGTCGCCCGGATGTCCTCTAGCTGTGGGGCGTTCTCTCCCTCCTCACGTATGCTGTCTAGTGTTCTCTCCCTCCTCACGATAGCAAGAGGGGGAGAGAGAGAGAGAGAGAGAGAGAGAGAGAGAGAGAGAGAGAGAGAGAGAGAGAGAGAGAGAGAGAGAGAGAGAGAGAGAGAGAGAGAGAGAGAGAGAGAGAGAGAGAGAGAGAGAGAGAGAGAGAGAGAGAGAGAGAGAGAGAGAGTCATATTAACGTCTTCTCTAGAGGCCAAACCTGTAGTAACCCTGTATAGAAAATGAAATGAAATAAAAAGTACTCGCTACACAAAGCTATATAGGGTTGGAAAAGGCTGGGGAGACGTGGCTCTGACTCTGCAGATAATAGCCACTTAATACATGGGGGATCCATAATGTGACTGAATAAAATACCCTAGCTATTGGTGATGGGTGGAGGTGGGTGTAGTATGTGGTACATTGGTGGTGGTCTGAGTGCCTCCTGAAGGCGGAAGAGAGAGAGAGAGAGAGAGAGAGAGAGAGAGAGAGAGAGAGAGAGAGAGAGAGAGAGAGAGAGAGAGAGAGAGAGAGAGAGAGAGAAGAAGAAGAAGAAGAAGAAGAAGAAGAAGAAGAAGAAGAAGAAGAAGAAGAAGAAGAAGAAGAAGAAGAAGAAGAAGAAGAAGAAGAAGAAGAAGAAGAAGAAGAAGAAGAAGAAGAAGAAGAAGAAGAAGAAGAAGAAGAAGAAGAAGAAAGTCATATTAACGTCTTCTGGAGGCCAAACTTGGCCTACGAGACAAAAACCCTGTACAAGTATAGTAACCCTGTGTAGAAAAAGAAATGAAATAAAAGTATATCGCTACACAAAGATATATAGGGCTGGAAAAGGCTAGGGAGTCGTGGCTCTGACTCTGTAGATAGTGGCCACCTAATATATGGGGGATCCATAATGTGAGTGAGTAAAACACCCTAGCTACTGGTGATGGTTGGGGGTGGGTGTAGTATGTGTTACATCGGTGGTGGTCTGAGTGCGTCATGAAGGAAGACAACCTAGGGGGTGGTGGTACACCTATGCTCCCTCATGTGGTCGTAGGCTGTCCTCATGCGTGAGGTATCCTCCTGATATAGTCATGGTCGACGATATCCCACCATGCGTGGTCAGCGTCGTGCTCTCTGTGCTGCTGCCTGGTGGAGCGTGAGCCCTATAGATGGATGTAGCTCAGCTCGCTGAAAGAACTGGGTAATGGTCTGCTGGGTACTTACTCGTGGCTGATGTGTGGGCTGTAGTGACCGCTCTCTCCTCACGTATGATGCTGTGAGGAAGCGTCCCAAGCACCACTGGTCTTCCATAATCATGCACAGCTGGAGTGACTCCTCTATTTGGAACTCTGCTCGTAGATCTAAGTATGCTGGACATCTGATAACAAAATGCTCCTCACTCTCTACCTCTGTCTCGCATACTGGGCACTACCTCTCCTCACGAGGGACTTCCTGGACCGACCCCTGTCAATCTCGAGCTGATGTGACGAAACCTGGAGTTTCCCAATGACGAATCGAAGGTGGTGGGGTAGGTATGTTTGCATGTATCTTGGAATCTCGATGAAGCCCTTGTCCGATATATGTAGAAAATGCTCACGGTAGTAGAGCATTTTCGGTGGCAATGTATCCCTAGGGCTCACCGATGTCCTCTGTATGTATGTATGCCATACCTCCTGACGAATGACCCTATTCCTCTCTTGGTGAGAGAGTGTAGGTGGGTGCATGTGAGTCCTATTGTAGTGGTGGTATCCTATCTATGTCAAAGCCATGGTGGGCCAGCCAGTCTCGTGTCTGTGCATATGATGAGGAGGTGTCGTCTACTACTGCCATATCACGTGATGCTTGGAAAGCACGATAAGCAACGCGCTTTGTATCCATGCTCTGAAGTCTGTGTAATAGGCATATTGTCTGGAATAGTGCCTCAACTAGCATCGGTGGTGCAACGAGCTCTGCTCTAATGATATCATGTGGTACTGAAGGCTTGCTGCGGATAAGTCTTGCAATCATGAGGATCTGTGGCCTCTCTAATGCTGTCCATACTGATGTAGCTAATCCCTGTCCCCATATGGCTGCCCCATACATGAGCGCTGGCGTGTCGAAGAGCCACCACTTTGTGCGGGGCTCCTGAAAATATGCTTGGTAGCACTGTCTCTCCATCAAAGCTAGTGATGCATACCCACGTGTGATGCGGTCACGAGCTGCCTGAGACATAGAGAAGACCCCTAATGCTGCTGTAAATGTCACTCCCAAGTAAACATATGATCCGACCTCTTCGATCCGTCGACCTGCTGCTGTGAACAAACTTTGTCTGCGTACCTGTGCTGATGTATGAAAGATCATGACCTTGGTTTTACCAAGGTTCACAGATAACCCTATGTATCTCAAAACTCATCTAGGCCATGTAGATGATGCTGTAGACCTTCTGCAGACTCTGAAACAAGTACAATATCATCAGCGTATAAAAGAATATGGACAGTGGACCCACGTACCTCAATGCCATCACCCCACCGTTGCTGAATGAAGTCCACTATCTCATCAATGTAGAGACCAAAGAGGGTGGGTGAAAGAGGGCATCCTTGCTTTACCCCGATAGTGCTAGCAAGTGGATGAGATAAGCCCCCTCGGCATCTGACTCTACCAGATACTCTCTCGTATAAGGCGTAGATCCCCCATATCATCTCCTCCGGAGCTCCGATATCAAGTAGTCGTCTGAAGAGTCGTTCCCTGGGAACAATGTCAAATGCTTTGCGGAAGTCCACAAAGCAACAATATAATCTCCTCTTCCTCACCCTTGCGTGGTCGATCAGGCATCTCAGAGTGAAGATGTGGTCAATGGTAGAGTAATCGTGTCTGAAACCTGCCTATCTTGGAGCCTTGATACCCTTCCTCTCAGCGAGAGTACTCAACTCTGTCTTTAGTACCGCCTCATATAACTTGGCCAATATAGGGCCATAGTGCGAAGGAGGGAATTAATTCGTGAGAATTAATTCGGGAATTTTTCGTTTAATTCGTTTAATTCGTTCGGCCCAAAAATTAAATTCGGGAATTTTATCCATTTGGAGAGAATTTTATTTTTTTGTATATAAAGTATATATATATATTTATTTATTTATTTATGATATATCAATCTCATGTAACTTGTAAGATTCGTGGATATTATTGAGCTATAGGCTATTATCTATAGCTTATGAATTACAAAAAAACATTCATAACAAATTACAACTTAAAAAACTTCATGATTCAATGATCAATCATTCATCATAAGATATAACTTTCAAGTTTCAACACACAATAATTTACAAATTACAAGATACATCATAGATGAATCATAACTCATGGCATATAGCAGAAATGATACTGAGTCCTGACAACATGATACTGACAACCGTAGTCTGTATACATCATACATAAAGCAGGAATGATACTGCATACATCACAACTCAGTAGTCTGTAGAGTCTAGACTCTAGAGTCTAGAGTCTAGACTCTAGAGTCTAGAGTCTAGACTGTCACTAAGCCAATACATCATATATGAAAATCTGTCCAATGTCATGGCCCATGGCCCATGGCTCATGAGTCAGAAATCAAGAGTCAATATCATCATCTATGAGATCCTCATCAAAAGAACTAGCCCATGATGAAGTGTCAGTGCTATGGTCCTCTCTGGACTGCCAAGGTCTAGCTCTCGTATCATCGTCATCATCGCTGCTAGATGATGCTGACCTCTCCTCCCAATCATCAAGTGGACTCGCCTCCACCTCTCGATCCTCCCTACTACTAGAAGTACGTCCATATGACCCACGTCCTCGTCTACCTCGTCGAGAAGCAATCTTTGAAGGCCTTCGACTCGTAGATGGCTGATGTGGATCTGTTGCAATATACAAATGTACAATGGATTAATAAGTTATAATTCATAAGTTTAACTATGTAGTAATCAAATAAGTTTTAATGTATAATAATCATTAAGTTTCAAGTAGTCTTGAGTTACCTAATCTTCCACTAGATCTTGAACTCCTACGTGTTTGTATTCGTATACAAGTCCAAGCGTACTCCCCTCCATATCCACAACACGAAGCACTGCATAAATGGGCTTTAGGGCTCCAATAAGTATCTCTGCCTTTGACCAAAAGGCATCGTCTCCCATAACCAATGTTGAAAAGCGTAAATACAATGGATCTGTAGTGGGT
Source organism: Ceratopteris richardii (assembly GCA_020310875.1). Classification (NCBI taxonomy): domain Eukaryota; kingdom Viridiplantae; phylum Streptophyta; class Polypodiopsida; order Polypodiales; family Pteridaceae; genus Ceratopteris; species Ceratopteris richardii. The sequence goes on from CM035432.1 coordinate 141,227,881, forward strand.
AACTGGTACCATTCCTTTGAGACAACAGTCCGAAGAAGCCCTTTCCTCACACGAAGCACTCTATGTAGTACTATGAACATGTAACAAAATCGAGTCATAGAGGGCTTTTGGAGTTCAAGATCGGAATGTGCACGGAAAATATTTTGGACTTTAGGCTTAGAGGTCACAAATCTTACAATGAATCTAGCTTTCTCAAGTATGGATTTCACCCATTCCATGGCACCTATATCTTCCATTAGAAGGTCTAGACTATGGCTTGCACAAGGAGTCCATGCAATTCTAGGAAACTCATCCTCTAGCATGCGTCCCATGGATACACAATTAGATGCATTATCTGTGATCACTTGCACAACATTCTTGCTCCCAACATCTTCTATGGCCTTTTTAACATGGGAGTATATGAATTCACCTGTGACAATCGTCCAGGTGCATGTGCTGGTATGGCACGCAAGAACATTGTCCCTTTGCAAGAGGAGACAAGAATGTTATACACATTCCTCTTGCGTATGTCAGACCACCCATCACACAATATGGAGCATCCATATTTCTCCCATGTGGCACGCAAGGATAACATTTCTGTTTCCACCTCACTCTTTTGTCTACTCAACTCTGTAGTGCGTAGCACAACCCCCGAGGGTCCTTCCCAAGGAGCACCTATGCGGCTCACTGCTCTCATAGCTCTCTTCCACGCAGTTGTGTTTGCAACGTTGAATGGTAAGCCACACAATATGAATAATTTTGCTATTTCTTTGGTAGCTTCTTCCATTGCTTGTTTTTGCATGGAGGCTCTCACGCTACCTCTTGCAAACACATTGCTCTCTGGTATCCTAGGTATTGCCATGGGAGATGCACTAGAGCTCCCACTATCAATATGAGCTCTTTTTGATGACCCTCCATGGCTTTCATCAACATGAATCTCTGATTCTTCATGACCACTTGAATGGGATTGGGAACCTATATTCCCCACACCTTGACTCATCTGCATCTTTGCAGTCAAGTCTTCAAAGACATTTTGAGGCACAGAGTGGCATTTTCCAATGCCCCCACCTCGTAGTCCTAATAGGTGTGCCTTGATACGTGAAGCACTACCAACATAAATCCCTTTGCAATACCTGCACTCCCATGTGTTGGGTCCCGTGCTCGTCATTTTCACGTGAGAACGAAGATCGGATTGAGCTCTTCCCATGATAAAAGATGTGGATTTCTAAGCTCTCCTAGGACCTATAGGCTATGTAGGCTGTAGCCTAAGGGCTCTCTAGAGTCTAGACGACTCAATAATAGATATTCAAGCTTCAAGAATCAACGGCCAGCAATGAACTCGGGACTCGGGCCAATACTGAACTTGGGACTCTGAACTTGGAAGTTGAAGGAACTCTCTCTCTCTCTCTCTTGATTGAGAGCGCGAAGGCGAGGAAGCAGAGACAATACTGTTGCTTTGTGGATTTCCGCAAAGGCTTCGACATGGTCCCTTGAGAGAGACTACTACGGAGGCTCCAAGAGTTACAGCTACCATCAGACATGCTATGGGCCATCCATGCTTTATATACACGAGTCACAGGGAGGGTACACTGCCCGGTGGCCTATCAGACAGCCTTGTTAGCACCATTGGTGTGAAACAAGGTTGCCCTCTCTCACCCACTCTCTTCGGCCTCTACATCGATGAGATCACGGAGTATATACAGCGCGCAAGAGGGCTAGGAGGAGACCTCGGAGGTATGCCAGTACACATCCTATTTATGCTGATGACATTGTCTTACTTTCAGAGACACAGGAGGGGTTGCAGTCACATTTACAGGCGCTCGATACCTTCTGCATGGAGAGAGGACTCACAGTGAACCTTGACAAGACCAAGGTCATGATCTTCCATACCTCCATGACAGTACGCCATCGCGCCTCTTTCACTGCAGCTCGAGGACAGATAGAGGTAGTGGACTCCTACGTCTACCTAGGTGTCACCTTCTCGGGCAGCACAGGGGTATTCTCCATGGCCCAGGCAGCGAGAGATAGATTGACGCGTTGCTATGCGGCACTTGCAGGATTGGAGACACGTTGCTTTCAGACACATTTTCAGGAGCCTCGGACTAAGGGATGGCTCTTTGACACTCTAGTGACACCCGCATTGATGTACGCAACAACAGTATGGGCACCAGGGATCACGGAGGCGATGTGGACGCGGATTGAGAGGCCCCAGGACACCATGATCTCACGCTTGCTGCGCAACAAGCCCTCCGTTCCACATGACATTATACGAGCTGAGCTTGGCACATCACCGATGCTAGTGGAGGCCTTCTTCCAATTGGTGACCTTTATTCTAGGAGTCAGAGAGCTCCCCACCAGCCGACTCACCAGGCTTGCATTTGAGAGCTCTAGACATTTGGTAGAGACAGGGCATGAGAGAGTATGGTATGCACAGACATACCGATGGTTAGCAGATCATGGCATGAGCATTACCGATCTCCCCCCTTTTCAGTATGACCTCTCTTCCCCCCCCCACATTACCCTCTCTCGTTCGGAGAGGAATATGATCATCCGTCACGACCTACTATAGATACACGTCAGGGAGACATGGATAGCACCATGGGAGCCTCTTCCCACAAAGAGGCAACACTACAGAGAGCACTTCCTGACTGTGACAGCCGATGGGTTCATTCAGAGACCACGATACATGGATACATACATGGCACCAGCTGAGAGAGTGGCCATTGGGCAGCTCAGAGTATCATCACACAAGCTCGAGATTGAGGTTGGGAGAGCGACACACCCCGAGGGACGAGAGATTATGCAGGATATGCCTTGAGGAGGTGGAGGACGAGGAGCACTACACATGTAGATGCCAGGCATATGAGGACATCAGAGACCGCTACCCACAACTCTTGAGGGGGCCCAGAGAGATCAGGGCTCTATTGGGGATAGAGGACAGCGCGCTCTAGGTCGTTTCCTAGTAGAGCTCCAACACCGCTGTGCATCACTTCTCCAACATCAAATGGAGACACACCTGCCCCTCTCCCCTCTCCCCTCAGACTTATATTACATATGTTTTCAGACCCACAGCCACTCGAGGACCCAGCTCGATACGGGGTGTCACATTACACAGAGCAGAGGAGCTTAGACGACAACGTTGACGATCGAGACCCCCACTCTGGAGAGCCCGTCCACATTAGAGAGAGATTCAGGCGATTCACGCACGCCATGACATGGAGATACGGAGACATAAGCAGCGCACCCCTGTCGATTTGGACGTTCAGAGCATTTTGAGGATCGCCATGATGCCTTACCCACCGATGCATTATATTCTACACCCACTCCAGGCACCTAGAGGGTTCTCCCCTCCCTATGCATATCATGTTTGTATCTCACTCATTGAGCATATAGAGTGCATACCCATAGCACCCCACACCCTTGATGCTAGTTATTATCCACTTCTTTTATACCCGTTTTTTGTACTCACACTTTATTTTCCTTTTGGGATCACGGTGGATTGGATCATAGGCCGATTTTGGCCTCTAATAGACGTTAAAAAGTCTTTCTTTCTCTCTCTCTCTCTCTCTCTCTACTCGGTGGACTGTGTGCAAGCCTCAAGGGACTCGTCAGAAGACTCAGAACTCAGTCTGCTGAAGGCTTGAAATTCGAAAAAGCTGGCGCAAGGGCACCAATTCGTCACTCATACTTTATTATGTGTGTGAGTCAAAAATTGAGTAAAATTCGTGTACAACGAATTAATTCGCTGGACGAATTTAACGAACTTTATAATCAGCGAAAAATTCGCGAATTATTGTACTATGTATAGGGCCAATCATGATCGTCCGGTATGTGGCTGGATCCATAGTATCTCTTGACTTATGAATGGGCACTATGGTGTGCTCAATCCATGAGTCAGGGAACCCTCCAACCAATGCACGGTTGAAGAGGTGGGCAATGAACAGTGCGAGGGTCGTGCCTCCGTAGATGAGGCGCTCTGCTTATAAACCGAAATGGGCATGGGCCCTGCCATGCTGTAGACGGGAAAAAGCGCGTCCCACCATAGTGGGTGTGAAGAATTCAGAGGTAGTAGGACGTGAACTCTGTGGTCTGGGAATGGGGGTTTGGTATGGGATGTCGCATAGGCTCCGTGCATAGCTATGCCAAGTGCTCGGGTCTCGGATGGGTGTTTGTTGGCTCCTCTCTCTCAAGTGTCGCCATGTCACTACAGTGTCTCGACTCATGAGCAAGTGGTAAATATCCCAATACTGTCTCTCCTCCCAATCTAGTCGTTTGCGGTGAGTAAGGCTCTGCATTCAGCGTTGTGCCTCTTTGTGTGTAATATCCCCTCTATGCTCTAAAATCCGTAGGTGCTTCCGTAGCTCATGGCAATCTGCATCATACCAGCGGTTATGGGGCATGGATCCTGTGCGTGGAAGGTGTATATGTGTGCGGTGTGGGAAGCTCTGGAGAGCTGAGTCCTGTAGGATGGTGGTGAACTATGATGTAAGTGTGTCCAAGGGTGAGAGTGGATCGAGGGAGAGTAGATGGGTGTGTAAATGGTGTGCATAAATATGTGAGAGCTCGTGTGTGAAGTGTATCGTGGTGTGTGTCTCAGTAAGTGAGAGAGGGTCTAATGGAATAGGAGATGAGAGTGTGAATGTGATAAATGTATGGTCAGCACCGAGTGGGCGTCGTCCAATAGTAAGTGAGGGGATGAGTGAAGCTCTAGAGGTGGTACCCAAAATATAGTCGACTGTGCTCTTACCTCCCCCGTGAGGGAAGCACATCATATGCACATACATATATACATACATATTGACATGCATATGTACATACATATATACATGCATATATACACACATCATAGTCACAGGGGGACACATCCCCGGGCCCGAGGGACGTTGGGACGCCGTCCCCCCTTTAAAATTTCTTGGGACGCTCAGCCAGGATGGCTTGCTTCCCGAATTTCTGTTTGTTATAGGAGGCCGTTCCGGGACGGATGGCTGTTATGACGGACATTTGGGGACGCCAAAATGGCGGGAGCGGTAGTTTTTCCGAAAAAAAAAATGATTTTTGAGTTTCGAAAAAGTGTGCCCACATTCTCTCTCTATAGCTAGTTCTTATGGGGCCCCAATGCAACTATAAAAGAAGCCCTTGCTGCCCTCAAAACACACATCACACTTTCAGCTTTCCCTTTTGAGCTCCTTTGGTGTGCACTCTTGCATATTCAGCAGCTCTCTCCATCCTCTTAACCTTTGGGCCTCTCTAGGAGAGTGATTTCAGTAGCCCCTCTCTTGAGTCCTCTCCTCAAGACTCAAGAACTTACGCTTTAGAGTTCTAAACCTTCTTCCTCTCTTTCATTTGGAGTCTAGGAGCAGCCATTATGGCCTCTTCATCAAGCACATACAAGAGAAGGAAGGGTGTCGCAAAATGGACATGGTGGGAAGAGGTGGATTCTCCCATGTCCGCCGGAGAAGGAGGTGGTTCAAGTCCATGGACATGCAAATTATGTGGATACAAACGGACCAGCGGAGCGAACAAGGTGCGTGCCCATCTTCTTCATGAGAGTGGCAATGAAGTAAAGTTTTGTAATGCCATCACTCGGAGAAAAAGCAAGAACTTTTCAACAAGCTTGCTGTGAGTGATGCCATGTGCATGCCCGTCGTGCTTCACAAGCTCCGGTCAATCCCGCATCATTTGTGAGAACTTCTACCTCTGTTTCCAAGGAGGCATCTTCATCGGCAACGACGGCTCGACCTCATCCTCTTTCCACACCAAAAGATATGCCATCTGTAAGCTCCACACCATATGGAGTTGGACGTATTCATCGTCAACAAACCCTTGATGATAAATGGAATCCCAAATTGAAGGAAGAGATTGACATAGCGGTGGCGAGGTTTTTCTATCATGACCACATTCCTTTCAATGCAGCCCGGTAAGTAATCATAATTCATATGGCATAACTGAATTTTCAATTTACCTAATTGTTTGCAATTTGTATAATGTAAATTCTCTTTTTGTTCATAGATCACTGTACTTCAAGGAGATGATGAAAAAAGTAGGGGAATATAGACCACAATATGTTCCTCCCACTTCAGAGAGTTTGCGTACGACTCTATTAGACAAGGAGAAGAAACTTGTGGAAGCCGCATGTGACACAGTCATGGGAAATGGAGTGTCCTTGCTCGTGGATGGATGGAGTGACACACAACGACGATCTATCCATGGAGTTGTCACTTACTCCCGAGGTGAGATGTGCTTCATATCATCCCATGATGCATCTGAGACAGGGAAATCAGCCGATGTGCTTGCTTCTGAGTGGGCAAGTGCCATAGAAATGGTGGGTCCAGCAAATGTTTTAGCCATTGTGGCAGATAGAGAAGCCGCAAATAGAGCTGCTGCCCAAATCATTGAAAGTATGTATCCTCATATCAGTGTTTGTTTTTGCATGGCTCATTGCCTAAATAATATTCTCAAAGACATTGGCACTTTGGATTGGATTTTGCCTTCAATCAATGAGGAAAATGCATTAGTGAGCTTCATCAACAATCATACTCGTGTGAAGAATGAGTTCAGCAAAAGATCTACTCTTGTTTCGTTGAAATATGCTGAAACACGATTTGCATATAACTTCATCATGTTACACCGTGTTGTGAAGTGTAGTGGTGTTTTAAGAGGCCTACTATTGAGTGATGAATTTGCAGCAATGCCAGAGGCTTCCACTGCAGTGGAAAGGAATTCAGAAAACTAGAAGATAATGCAGCATGGTGGGAGAATATTAGCTGCATAATGGATATCGTGCGACCACTTGTGCACTTGCTAAGAGTGGTGGATTCTATGGACCCATGCATTGACAAAGTATATGAAGCTATGGATCGAACCATAGAGTCACTTAAGAAGCTAGTGCAAGAGGATGAGAAGTATAAAGAAATTTCATCAATATGTGTTCGACGATGGAATGCCTATTACTCCCCACTCCATGCAGCGGCATTCATGGTGGACCCTGAATTCCAAGATAAGAAACAATATGCTGATCCGGAGGTAACAAGTGGATGGAGGATGATATTGGAGAGACTTGTCCCAGATAATGCATCAAGGAGGCTTATTAGAGATCAATTATCCAAATATAGAACTATGAAAGATGCTTTATTTTCATGTGCTGATGCACAAGAAGATAGGTTTCGTGTCGGCGCTGCTCTATGGTGGGAAGATTTTGGATTTGATGGTCCAGAGTTACAACAATTGGCTATACGGATACTTAGCCAAGCTTGCACTACGAGTTGCCTTGAGCAACTATGGAGTGTTTATGGACATGTAGTCTCTAAGAAGAGGAACAGACTTGGTGTGCAACGTGCCAGTGATCTTGTCTTTGTCAATGCAAATTTAAGGATGCTTCGCAAGACCCAAAGCATGGCTTCAGATCCTTTTACAGAATGGGAGATGGAGGACAAGGTGCAAGGTGAAGAACATGAAGAAGAGGCACATGATTCAGAATACTTTGAGCAAGTGGAGATTCAGATTGCACCATGGGCTACCGCCTCTACTGATGTAGCACAGACTCCCCACTTGGATTCTCCTTGACACTTTAGTCTTGAGTTATCTTAGATCTATCATGATTCATCTATGCCATATGGGCCATGGTTGTATCTTTTTGGTTTTATTCATGAGATGTACTCTTTTTGATATATGATATGATGATATCTACAACGTACTCTTTTTTATTCAGTGTATATCTACAATGCGGCAGCAACACATCACATGTTTTCATATATTTCACTTTGGAAAGCTTCTTTTTACTATTTTCTTTTTTATTTGTGCTCTTATAAGCTAACAAAACCCTTATGAATGGTTTCCATTTCAAATTAACCTTAAAATCAGCATATTTTGAGTGCCGTCTCGGATTGGCGTCCCCGGGACGGTACAGGTCCCGTCCCCGACCCCGGGACGTCACTGTCCCCGGGACACGTCACCGTCCCCTTGTGACTATGACACACATACATGATACACGTGTATTTATATTTATACATGTGTGTGGGTGTGGCCCGTGGGTGCACGCGTGTGCGTGTGCATACATTTGTAATTGTATGTCTATCTATGTACGTATTTACTAAATGTACCAAATTTCGATGGCCTGTTTTGTGCACACACTGTATGTAGCATACCACATTTGGTGCAAATGGTCTCTTTAAAAGGCCAAAAGAAAGAAAGATTTGAGGGTGAGTGGAGAGAAGGTTCAAGGCACTTAATGGGAAAATTTGTTAATAGGTGTCATGAATGGGTGCAGTTATCATGAGATTAATAGTTGGTTAAACCCAAGTATCTTTTGTATAGAGTGTTGGCACAAAGACAGATGAACATATGAAAGGCTGTGGGTGGCATCCATGATGGTATTTTTTGAAAAGAAGCAAAATTTTGGTAGAAATCTCTTGTTTAAATAAGGGATTACAATTCTTATCATTAGTATTGTATTGATACATGAAAACTAAGTTGAAAGTCCAGTTTAAGAATTTTGAGGGCGTCTTTTTTTGTTCTATTGAAGAGAACATGAGTGCATGTTTCCAGTATGAGCATCCTCATTGTCTATCTACCAGTGTGTTTTTAGTCACTTGGAATAAGGCTCTCCCCCCCCCTTCCCTTTTCACCCTTTTCTCTCTCTCTCTCTCTCTCTCTCTCTCTCTCAGTTACTTCGAATAAGGCTAATGTTGTATTTTGTTTTCAAGCTACTCTGGATGTTTAGGTGATAAGAAACATTTTCCATTGTTTTTTGTATGTGTTTGTGAATGAAGGTGGTGTGAAGTATGTAAAAGAGCATGCACTTTAAATATGATTCATCATTCATGGATAATCCATAATTGAGGTAAACATGTAAAAGAGCATGCAAAGGAATCTCATGTTTTTAGTAGCTTGGAATAACGCTACTGTTGTATTTTTCGTTTTCAAGTTATTCTTTATATGAAGCTGATAAGAAACATTTTCCATTGTTTTGTGTGTGTGTGAGAGAATGAAGGTGGTGTGAAGAATGTAAAAGAGCATGCATTTTAAATATGGTTCATCATTCATGGATAATCCATATTTAAGGTGAACATGTAAAGATTGCTTATTCTTTTCACATGTGTTTGAAATCCTCTTGGAATACATGAGCTCCTATATTCCGATAGTCAATCATGATATTTCTTCATTACTTTCTTAGAATGCATCTTGTCCCCCTTCTCCCCTATCCTGTCAACTCCAAAGTTTACAACAGGTTGGGTTAGGCAGCATAAGTTTAGGATGCGATAATATCTCTTGATTTGTACAGGATGTCTTTTAAAAGATCTTACTCAGCTGGGAACCTTTTGGAGCAGAATGGGGCTAACCCAACACCCTCTCGAGGATCTTCTGAGTTGGATACAAGCTCCATAAACAAGCTTTTTGGAGTCAACCCTGCCCTCTCCATCTCAAAAAAGAGAGTATCAACGATTAACGAAGCAGAACTAAAGAAGTGTCTACCATATGATATCATAGTATCTGATACCTTGTGTAGCTTGATTAATAACAGCACCGAATCGTTGAGGACTTCTTTAAGTATCTTTGATGCTGGTTGGCTAGACTCACAAACTAATTCTTGTTGCGAGCCCTCACAGGACAGGTGAGGGGATGTTTTCTTAATTACTAAGAGAATGTTATGTGCTGTGAGTTACACATTAACTATCTTTCAAAGCAGGCATTTCTTAAGCACTGGATTAAGCAGCAAAACAGATACCTCAGTGAATGGACATACTACCCCTCAGATGAATAGCTATCATTCTGATGATTACATCGAAGTGAGTAATTTCTTCTAATACCATAAAACGCTTCACATTCTGAGATCTGATCTTTCACAGTAAAATAAAAATATATTCCCTGGTATACATAAATGATTTCAAGATAAGCACCAACTAGTTTATGAAATGATATAATGTTCAAAGATTGATTATGTGATTTTACGATATAGCACAACTGTGTTCCATGTTTGATCAGGCATCCAAAAATACACCTCATGAAATCTGTATTGTCTATCAACATAAGACGAAGCAGATCCATTGCGAATCACCATGTATGCCAAGATCAACATCCTTCATCTCAGAGCAAAGCGTGAATGTCAAGCAGCATTCAGTAATGAGGTGATCGAAATTCTATCAGCAGGAGGCATAATCTGTATTGTCTATCAACATAAGACGAAGCAGATCCATTGCGAATCACCATGTATGCCAAGATCAACATCCTTCATCTCAGAGCAAAGCGTGAATGTCAAGCAGCATTCAGTAATGAGGTGATCGAAATTCTATCAGCAGGAGGCATAACGTCTACATCAAGACACATTTGAGCTTTGCAATATTGCCAAGAAAAACTAGGTGCCGGCAACTTATTCTTGAACATCTTAAAATTTCTTAACTTCCATATATTCCGGAGAAGCTGGAAAACACATCGTCTTTTAATCCAGCCTATACCATTATCAGCGCCATCAAAGAGCAAGAAAGTGCAGTCAAATTTGGTGGGCTTCACACTCCAAATGGGGAAAAGAAAAAGAGTAATCCACCATCTTTGAATGTGCGGGCATGTCCAAAAAGCATGGCGCATATTCTCATCATAAGAAGAGCAATGTGGACATCTCACGCCGTGAACCCCATGTTTAGAGAGAAATGCCCCTAGCGTGAAGTGTCCAACAAAGATTCTCCACATGAAAACTTTCGTTTTAAAGGCATATGACGAGTTCCAGATAGAGCTGAATCTTAAGTGCCACCAAGAAGCCTTCTTTTTAAGTTTCCATCTCTGATTACATTGATGAGCAATACTCTTAGAACCAATTAGTGTATGATAATACATGATTGATTTACCAGTCCACCATCTAGTGTGCTTTGCAAGCAACCAGTCTCGCCACGGATCCGACGCATCAATTGACAGAGGTATTTGATATTTCTGAAGTAACGATACTATTAGGAGCCATTTAGATCTATAAGTTGCTCCCACCGCATAAGATCTGCGCACCATTGGAAAGGATAGAATCTCCCATTTTGAATCATAGTATTTTGCAATAGAATCAATTCCCTTGTTATTGAAATATCTTGCTTACAGCTCCCAAAGAGTAAGCATTAGGCAGATTAGATAGGAATGACCAGTAAGGAGATAATGAAGCAAGGTAGCAAGCGTGGATTTAAAGTGACGAAACATAAAATTAAGCGTGTATGAAGAGGTTTGCAGTGGCGCATGGGAAAAAAATTTATTCCATACATCAAGTTTCCAGCTTCCCTTGAAATTCACCTCTGCATTTTCTAAAAATTTCCAAAAACTGAGAGCCCACATGGGTTTATGGTAAGAAGTAATGCGCATAATAAAGGCTACTCTTCTAGCCATTAGATGAGAATGTAAATTCAAAATCCCAAGCCCACCTCTATCTCTGGGCTGACAAACATACTCCCATGATGAAAGAACCACTGCCCGATTATGCTTCTTGTTCCAAATGAAATTCTTTATGAATCTGTCAAAGATATGGAGATGATTTTTTTTCCAGTCCAGCAGCAATAAATAATACATAATATAAGGCTGCATAAAAGATTGCACAATCCTTATCCTAGCATGAAAGGGCCATTGCGAAGCAACCATTTGTCCATTTTACACTTAATTCTGCATAACACCCATTCAACTTTATCCTTCATTTCGACGTCAATGCCTAAGGGATAGCCCAAGTGTCTGAAAATCATGCCTCTCTCAATTTTAGGGCCTTCCCATTCAAGGATCTGAAATTGTCGCGAAAAGATATTTATAATTGCTGATTTTTTCATATTAATCTTCAAAGCAGATACCTCGGAAAAAGGAGCCAGAGAATCCAAAATGTTTCGAACATTTTCTGAATCAGCCTTTGCAAAAATAAATGTATCATCAGCAAATCCTACTGCAATTCGCTGAACCCCATGAAGAGAAATACCATGAATACATTGTGAAGTCATCTTTGCTTCTAAGAGATAAAACATTGGTGACGATGCTAAGGCATAGAGGAGTGGACTTAAAGGACAACCTTGTCGTACAGATCGCTCAATAAGGAACGGTGCAGAGAGCCTCCCATTTATCTCCACATGAGAAGCACTGCCTTCAGCGATGATGTAAATCAATCTGCAAAATTTGACTCCAAAACCAAGCTTTTTGAGAACTATGGCAATGAAATCCCATCTAATTAGATCAAAGGCTTTTTCAAAATCTATTTGCATCCCAATCACTTCCTGATTAGATGATAGTGCATGTTCCATTAACATTTGAGGGAGGAAGATATTATCGTAGATTGACCTTTGATGAATGAAACCAATCTGAGAAGGGTGAACCACATTATGAATAACATACTTTAGCCTTAGTGCAAAAACTCTAGCAAATATTTTATAGATAATGCTTATCATTGTGATAGGCCTCCAATCTCCAATTCGCTTAGGAACCTCGAGCTTCGGAATACGTTTAATCTTCCCCAGCTTGAATGTATAAGGCATGTTTTGATCATTCCACATTTCATTACACACGTCAAGAACAAGATTTTTGAGGAGAGGCCAAAAGGCTACTACAAACTCTTTCGTGATACCATCCAAACTTGGTGCTTTTCCATTTTTTAAAGAATGAAGAGCCATGTGTACCTCTTCCTCTGAAATACTTTTCTCACATGCATCAGCCATAAAAGGATCAACACGCTGAGGAGTGTACTGCAAGGATTCACGCAGAGAATCAAACCATGCATCATCAGACTTAAATGATGCTGCAAATAGATTCTGAAAATGATCTGAACATATTGCAGCTATAGAATTCCCATCCGTAATTATCGAACCATCAACTTCTAATTGGGAGATCGTGTCCTTAAGATGCTTGACTCGTAGGAAATAAAAAAAAACATTTAGAATTTGCATGTAAATCATCCACTTCCGTGCAACTGGCTTTCACTTTAGAAGATTGAATGGCCTGATTTTCAATTACTTCCAAACATTTGTATGCTTTATAAAGACGAACATATTCCATCTCAGAAAGTAGTTGTTCGGAATCTACCTTTTCAGACAAAAGAAAGATAAGCTGTTGAGCTTCATGTTTAGTAGAGGTGAGGGTTTTGGAAAAGAATTTACCACAATTTCTAATGACATCTTGTAATTTTGCAACAAAAAATTCCCATTTCATGCAAGCAAATACTTTCAGTGAGAACACATGCTGAATCAGAAGTTGAACATTATGCTTGAACATGTTCGTTTGCATCCAAGAGTGATTTATTCTCAACGAGATTCTAGGCAAGTTAGATGGGATACAACAATTCCAATCAACTTCTTAAAGAGATACCAATAAAGGATTATGATATGAAAGAAGCATTGTAGCATCTATCCACATTTTGGATGTTGCGTTCAAAGTATATACATGCGAATAGTAGCATCTATCCAATCTACTCATGGCATTCTTATGCGATCTCGAATGATAGGTATAGCGAAGTGTATGCCCTCCAATATAACCCCATAGATCC
>CM035432.1:141251339-141256242 GCA_020310875.1 Ceratopteris richardii
TGTTGCTCACAGCATTAGGGTCTGCATGGTTCAATGCTCGATGAACCTTATGCATGTATAGTAGACTAACTTATATTGTTTTATTGGATTTTGAATTAATACATCCATTGCTTTTCAGATGCAAGTTCTGACAAAGCAAGAGGTTTTGTAGATATGTAAATACTTAAAAGGTCTAGTCAGGGCATTCTTGATACAATCCGCCCAAGGAGGTGATTTCAGGCATTTTTCACTAATACGAGTATAATTATTTTTTCCATTTCTACCAATGTTCGTTGTGGGTTCCTCGGTCCATAAATCCATTTTCATCTATGTTATGGTCTAAAAACAAAGTGCTCCTATCAGTATCATTTTTATCAATGCTCAATACGGGTGCATCAGTGGAACGATCCATTTGCATCTATGCCATTGTGTAAACTAGAGCACTGGATTTTGCATTGTAGTATTTATGTACCTCGCTACATGGTCTTCATTATTAAAGGAACATTCCTACACCCTCAGCTTATTCCTGGAACTTGAACCATGTGCTCCTTTGAAACAGCATCGCCACCAATGTTCATCTTGCGTGCATCAGTCGATCAATATATTTACATCTCTGTCACGGTCTAAAAGCTAAATCATTGGATAGGGTATTGTTGAATTATCTAGGTACTTTGCTACAAGGTCTTAAAAATAGAGGGAACATTCCTACACCTCCAGTTCACTCTTCGCACTCGAATGATGTCCTCCCGTCAAGCTGTTCGTGGGGCCTAATCATGGTGCTCCAAGGCATAAAATCCGTAGTTGGATATCTTGTAAAATAGAATACTCATTTACATACGGAGACGCAGAACCAAAATCTGTGGATAAGACATCAGTTGTGTTCACCTACCGCTAAAATGCAATTTATCGCTGACAAGATTCCATCGGTTTTACACCCGTTTTTAACAGATTCAGATATAAAATTAATTACCCCTTTCATCCAACTCTAAACATGTAAAATTGAATCAACATAAAAAAAAAAATACAGGAATTATTATAAAGAAGGGCTACACAGACAACTGGTATCTCATTCCATTGGTTGGAGATCCATTGTACTTTTGTCTCGTTTAACTCCCAAAGGAGATCTTTGCTCTTCATACCATGCGGAACGATAAATAAAAAGTATGTTAGGGACAAAACTGTTGCATTCAGCTTCTTTTGTAATGCCATTCCAAATTGAAGAGACTAGCTTATGGTGATTCCAAGTAGAGCTTGTTGTCTTGAGACGTTAGTGTAACACTTCAACACTGAAGTCACCTTTTATTTTGTCGCATGTATCTTAAAATGAGAGAGACAACTATGATTCCATCACCTTCATGTTCAAAGGGAAGGAAAGATATGCGCGGATGGTCATGATTTATCCATATTTAAGCGCTACTCAAAGACCACTTTGCAAAGGTTAAGCATTTTGGGCTTGGAGATCATATTTTACAAGTCAAATGGCTAGTGGTTATCTATTAGTGTGATTCCATACATCCTTTGGCTTTTAGTAGGTAGAAAATGTTCCATTTTACATTCCATACATCTCCATTGTCAACATTCCATTCGTAAGTAGAAGAATTAGAGTAGCAAGTGGACCAAGAATGAATGTGTTTAGGTGCATTTTCCTCTTCTCATCTAGACCTACAAGGTGCTTGAGCTTGATTAGCCCTATAAAAGATGCACTACAAACATTTGATCACTTGAATTCGGAGTGTGTCGAGTAGTGCATAAAGGCTAATACATGAGCAATGAATGAATCCAGATAACTTATTATGATGGTTTGTTTTAAAGCTCGTTTCATTTAATTTATTACTAAAGGTTATTATGCAAATTGAATGCAAGGTAGCTAAGTTACAATTCTACTGAGGTGGCAATCTCGCTCTTGAATTGTTTCCCACAAGTAGTTTTTAGGGGGGAAAAAAAGGATTTTGGGGTAGAGAAAGCTTCAACAAATCAGAAAATGAATCTGAATGTTGAAGGATCGAAATCATAAGAAGAAGTAAGATGAGTTTCGACATAATTGGTCTTCGAAAATGATCCAAAAGTATATACAACCTCTCCTATTTCCTTGTTGATAGGGTTAAAAATTTTGATGAATGTTGGAGGAGCAAAATGATAAGATGAGTTTCTATATAATTGGTCTTTGAAAATGATCTAAAAGTATATACAAGCTCTCCTATTTCCTTATTGATAAGGTTAAAAAAATTAACCTTCATTACGTTTCAGGTGGTAAATATCAATGTAGTACATGCATATGTGTGCACACTTATCGATTTCTCTATATACATGTGTGTATCAAACATGCTCAAAGGACTCCTTTGATGCACAAAATATTCTAGGTACAAAATATAGTATGAATGTCTCTTCAAGTGTTTGAATACGATAGGAGGAAAGCAACATGGGCCTTACGTAGCTTATGATATGTTGTCTCTTCATTATGTAGCTCTATTAAGTAATTATTTATTTCCTTTGTGAAATCATATCCACGTCACATATGTCACATGTGTCCTTGTAGATTTGGCAAGCCATATCCTAATTATGTCAATAATTTTTATTAACGTTTCTCATATTAGAATTAGTATTTTTACTTCAAGATTAAAAATGTATGACTTGGATATAAAATTTGATTTACTTGTGGACTTCGTGCAATCTTTTCTCTACCCGTCATTTCCCTTAGTAGGTTTATTAGTTTTGCTTCCTTGAACTAGAACCACTTTTTGGCTGATACTTTAGCAAATCTTGTGGGAGGTAAACTATGCCTTGAATTTGTTGAAAATCATCCTAGGTATGCTAGTGATTGATCAATGCGAATTAGGGTTTTCTTTTTCTTTTTTTGGGGGGGGGGGTGGGTTCTGATTATTGATGATAAATGACAGGTTCATTGTCTCAAACTCTTTTTGTTCTCAAAGTGGATTAGAGGCCTTGACCTACTCATAATGAAATTCTACTCTCAAATGGATTAGAGGCCTTGACCTACTCTCAAAATTCTACTTTGCATAAGGTATTAATAATCTAGATTCACATGTATCATGAAATGGGGATAGAAGCAAGTTGAGACATGATGAATGTAGTGTATGTATGTACAATTTCACATCTTTCTATGGATGTAGGTTAACTAATAGGGTTAATTGACTAGGTTCACTTTCGAAATTTTCATTCAAGTTTTTGAGAATCCCAATCTTCTCCTAGACTTCTATAAATATTTTTCAAGTTTTCATTGGTGGTTGCAAAACATATGTAGATCTCTCATCTTGAGTGATTGCATTTGAGGGAGAGGATGGTGGTATTATTCGTGTTTCTTTGAGTTGATGTCAAAAGATACTATTGAAAGAAGCATTGATTGCATTCAATAAGCATTGTCCCTTTTATCTTAAGCCCTTCAACTCATCCAATAAAGGAATTTATTTTTATTATTCTAATTTTTTCTTTCTTTTATGCTTTATTTTTACGAGGTAGAAAACTTTTCCTCAATGCATTTTGTCCTCAAAAGAGCCAAGATGTCATACAATAGTTGATTGGTTTGCTTGATGCCATGTAGGTGGAAACTCTTGAATCGATATATCCTGAAGCCATTTTGTCAGCTTCTCCCATTTGTGTTCCATTTTGGCATGATGTTTCTCATATATGTACATAGAAGAAGAGCGAAGGGAACAATTTTTTGGAAGCTAGATGCATGCTTTTCAAGACACACATATGTGTATGTTCACATAATTTGTGAGATGAAGCTTCTTCTTCTTGTTCTTTCTTTTTATCTTCTCCTTCTCCTTCTCCTTCTCCTCCTTCTCCTCCTCCTCCTCCTTCTACTTCTCCTCCTCCTTCTCCTTCTCCTTCTCCTTCTCCTTCTCCTTCTCCTTCTCCTTCTCCTTCTCCTTCTCCTTCCCGTTTTCCTTTTCGTTCTCTTGTCCCCCCTCTCCCTCTCCCTTCCCCCCTACCCCCCTCCTCCCTCCTCCTTCTATGTCTTCTCATCCTTTTCTTCATACTTCTATTTTTTATCCTTCTACTTCTTGTCATTTTTATCCTTGTCCTTCTCCGTTTTCTCCTCCTTCTCCCCCTCCTCCTCTTCCTTCTCTTTTTGCTCCTCTTCCTCATCCTCTTCCTCATCATCCTCTTCTTCATCTAATTACTCTTCATCCTCATCCTTCTTCTTTCTTCCTCTTCTTCTTATGCTTATTCTTATGTTACAAAAATGCTATCATTATTATTTCCTACTTATGGTTTGTTAGATACAAGGTTTTTTTTTTCAAAGTTTCTATAATCACCATTTTAATCAAAATTCTAGGTATCTAAGTGTTAGATTCCATTGCCATGGATTCCATGGGTTGCTTACCTTTATTGAAAATAATATTTGGAAGGGATTATGTTGATTCTTGTGCTAGAGTGTATGGTTTTTGGAGCATAGAGGTGCCACATGTACGTCTATTAGTGGGATGTTAGGTATTGATAATGATCTCTTTTAGATATCTAATAGTATATTTAAAAAAATCAATAATTCAGCCCGTGATTGACCAAAATGCAATATCTTTTTTGAATGGGAATGATTTTTTTCAATGTGTTTCTAGCGTTGTTGAAAATTGACTCTAATGCTAAATGTAATTGGCTAATTTTTCTCTTCTTTTTGTGCATTTTGTACAAGTAACTAGTGGATAATTACCATCCACATATTGGAAAATGTTGTTTCATGCAATAATTCTTTAATTTGGGACTAGAAATTAACGCAATCATACGTTTTGGTATTAGTTTTTGGAGCATAGAAATATGAAGCTCGGCACTCATCGATGATTTCCAACAGGTGCATTGGGGTTTATCCCCGTTTCAAAGCCATTCGTGTAGTTGGATTTTGGTTAGAGTTACACTTTTTGAGCTTCATTTTAGCTTTCTTGAAGTTTATATCTTGCTTTTTTGA
>CM035432.1:141266242-141268742 GCA_020310875.1 Ceratopteris richardii
ATGTCCAAGCCTCTTGTGCCAAAGATCTAACTCAGAGATCTTATGTCCTCCATATGTGAACATAGCATGACCAATATTGCCTTGAATCTTCAATGTAAATAGTCTTCCTTCCTTTTTTTCCTGAAACAATCTGTTTATACCCTTGGCTAGGGTCTTCCACATATACTCCATCATTAGTGAATCTTACTTCATATCCCTTTTCAACAATTTGACCTACACTTATCAAATTCTTAGGGATTGTAGGAACATATAGGACCTTACTCAATAAGGTGCTTCCATCCTTGGCCTTCACTGATCCAATTGACTTCACATTGTGTTTTGTGTTGTCACCTGTTTGAACAACATGATTAAAAACTTTACTTTCCAAATCAGTCATCAAAGATATGTTTACCACTCAGGTGATTGCTACACCCTGAGTCAATGTAGAAGACTCTTTGATCTTCACTCTGCCTTTCACAAGTTGCATTCATTATCAATGTTGAATCTTCCTTTTGATCTGAAGCATAATTGTAGTAGGTGTTGTTGTATTGTTGACTTTGGAATCCTCTACCTGCATTTCTTCCAACGTAATTCCTTCCACCTCTACCTCTGTAATTACCTCTTTGATTTCTGCCACCCTCTTCCTCTTGCATTATAGTTTTGACTATATCCACCATTATTCTGATTATTATGCCAACAATCATTAGCTAAGTGATTTGTACTTACCACAAATCCAGCAAGCTTTGCCTCCATCTTTATTGTTCCTGCCTCTTCCTCTACCTTTGCCACCTCCTCTTCCTCTTAGGAAGTTGGCTTGAGTAGTTGTTCCTTCATCTTCACCTGCTTGTTGTTTTCCTTTGCTATTCTTCTTCTTATCCTTTGAATACATTGCATGACCTGTACTCTTGTCACCATCTCCTTTAAACATCCTGCTCAAATGTTAGCATATGACCTAACAATTGATTTAAATCAGGAGTAAAATGGTCAAGTGATAGTTCTGTAGACAAAATAAATGCTTCCATTTGTCATCACCTCTCAACCCTGTAAGGATTTGTCTTACCAATTTATCTTCCTCAATGTCTTCATCAACAGCTCCTAAAGCATCTGCAATATCTTTCATCCTTGTCACATAGTCTGAGATAGATTGAGAAGCCTTCTTCTTGAAGGTAGTAAACTCTGCCCATAAGGATGCCTTCCTTGACTTTGTAGTGTTCTGGAAATGCTCCTCCAAAGCATTCCATATGTCAGTAGCACTTTCAAGACCTCTAATGTGAGGTAACAAGTAATCATTGACTCCCATATAGATAATGCTCCTAGCTTGAGCATCTTTCTTCATCCAATTTTTAAGATCTGCTAACTCTTCCCTAGTTGGAACACTAGGATCTCTGAACTCTGGCTTCTCTTCTTCTCCTGTGATGTAACCAATTAAATCTTTGCTCATAAGATGAGCTTCCATCCTCATTGACCATGCAGGATAGTTTTCTCTATCCAATTTCTCTATTTGTAGAGCATCTCCCATCTTGTATCCACCTGTGTATTGAAAACTTCAAGCTTTACAAGCAATGTATGTACCTTTACTTTGTATTAGGCTCCTTTTGCCTTTCTTGATGTCGAGTAATCTTCTCCTCAGGCTTTTGACTCCAAGCTTTCACTTCTTAGCTCTTCAAATGTTGAACTTCTTGAATCTGCAGCAGTCGGGACCTTCCTTTCTTTGATTTGATGTCTCCTGCTCTGATACCACTGATGGAGAGTGTTAATCTCCAAAAGAACAACCTACTCTTGAATTTAGAACACCTCTATATCAAGAGTAAGTCAAAACCTTTACTAAATTATAGGTCCAATTTCCAAATTATCAAATCTGAGAAAATATGTGAAGAAGGTGAAACACAGAAAAGTCTGCTGCAGAATTTCTTCACATTGACTTATCAAATGAGTAAAGTTTTTGATGAAACTTTGTACTTATCTTCTCCTAGAGATTGCGCATCACCTCCAAGTTGAATCACTTGAGAAGCTTCAGTATAACTTGAGAAATTGTCTTCACAAGTTACCTATGTCTGAATCTGCACTTCTGAGAAGTCGATTTAGACACCCCTAACTTCTTAACTTTAGTTCTCACAATATCTAACCCGTTTTACCAAATGCTTTTAGCCACGAGTAGATCACCTTCCAACTTAAAGATTAAGTGCTTGCTTGCACAAAACTTTAAACTATGGAGTGAGCACTGACAAAAAGATTAAACTCAAAATTTGCGCCTGTTTCAGAGAACTGTAGACACTCAACACATATGAATGTTCCCTACTAACAATTCTCCTAGCCTGTTTACAATTAGACTCTGAAATTCAGGTCACAGGCTCATTAACTAACAACTTAGATATCCACAAAAGGATTTCACAATTGATCAAACACAGAAGGAGCAGACACGAAAAGATCGGGCGCAATATTTCTTCATTAACTCAGAAAATTACAACTGAGTGATGAGAGCTAACTCAACTAACTTTTCTCTATCTCTTGACTCCTAACT
>CM035432.1:141281242-141301242 GCA_020310875.1 Ceratopteris richardii
GGATTGACATTAAGGAGGTGAAGCTTCTTAACGTGGTTCTCACCATTGTGCTAGAGCAACACCAAATTTGGCGCCGTTGCCGGGGATCGAGTCTAGGACGAATTTGTGATGGTAAGAGTATAGCAAGAAGTGGCGTTGGAAGGTAAAAATTTCAGTTTTTGTTGTTGTTTTTACTTAGTTTTTAGTGTTTTTCACCTTCCCCATATTCCATCTTCATCATCGCATCATCATCTTCATTTCCAAAAAAATCAGAAAATTCACCATATCCACCCATTCACCTCATTTCCCCTCATTTGTGCATGCGAGAGAGCGAGAGAGAACTTTTGTGCTTGTGTGTGCTTGTGTTTTCTTGAGTTTTCTTGCAGGTACAGAGCTCCAGTGCATCAGGAAAGCTTGGAAAAGGTAAAATTTCACTCTCTGTCAAGATCTGCCAAGTGTGGCGGACCATCGCGATGGTCTGCAACCTTCAGAATTTTTGGTAGGCGACCACACCACGAGGTAGGCGACCCTTGCGCTTGCACGAATCCACAGGCGCATCTCAAAAATCATCAGTTTGGTGGACCATCGCGATTGGCTCAGACCATCGCGATTGTGTCGCACCATCGCGATAGGCTCACGCCATCGCGACGGCTCGGCCGGACCATCGCGACGGTCTCGGACCATCGCGACGGTTCACTTGAGCCATCGCAACGGTCCACTTGGACCATCGCGATTGTTCAGCTGACCCCGGACCATCGCAATTGGCTCACGCCATCGCCACGACAGTGCCACGTGTCAAGACAGACCATCGCGACGGTTCGTTTTTCGGACCATCGCGACAGCCCAAAATCGGACCATCGCGATTGGCTCACGCCATCGCACTTGTGACCATCACGACGGGTCACCCCGGACCATCGCGATTGTCCACCTTTGACCGTTGACCATGCCATCGCGATTGTCCGCCTGATCACGCCATCGCGACGGTTCATTTTTCGGACCATCGCGACGGTTCGACCTCACGCCATCGCGATCGTTCACTTCGGGCCATCGCGACGGTTCACTTTTTCGCGCCATCGCGACGGTTCGCTTGGACCATCGCGACGGTCCCAGACCATCGCGATTGTGCACCCCCATCGCAAATTTTGGGCTCCAATTTTTGACCAATTTTGAGGGTATTTTTGAGAAATTTTTGGACCATTAGACTCATAGGAGACCCCTTAGCTCATATTTGAGGGAAAACTGGATTGTCAGTTTTTACCCCCCAGGGCCTGAACGCTCATAACTTTTTCATCCGAAGTCCGTTTTTTGAGCTTAATAGCTCGTTAGAAAGCTCGCGACGAGTACTACGTGACCTCAACTGTTTTTTCTTAAAGGATACATCTATTTTTAGATAAACTATTTTGAGGTTGACCTAGTTTGGGACTAGGAAGCCAGGGGGCAAGTATTGAAATTTTGGGCAACAGGGAAGGGACTAAAAAGGTGTGTATGCTCAAGTGCTTGATCATTCAATTGTGAATTGGTCTAATATTGGAATTTTTCCAAGTCTAGCAAGGGCAATCAAAGGCAAGCAAGCAAGGCAGTGAAGACAGTAAAGCTTGGGAAGCATGGCTTCTTGGACATCAGAGCAACCAGAAAAGCCGACTCGAGGTTGGAAGATTACTCAACCCCCTCAGTCAATTCTTAGCTTAGGATAAACGGTAGCATTGTGGATTTAAGACGATAGGAACGCCTCAAGTTCAAGATACTTAGTTCTTTCAAGTTTAAGACTACAAGTAAAAGTGTGTGTGACGAAAACCTAAAGGAAAGAACATAAGTCTGACGGAACGAGAACTCAAAATTATAACGGAAAGTCGAATTCCTGACGCATACATTAAGACAAGAATCTAAAGAAATCTAAAAAGAATCAAGAAAGTAATAACAAAGAACCATTGACGATCTAAGTGTGTAATTGAATGAGCAAGGAAGGAAATTAATGAACCTTAGATCGGGCAAACATATAGGTAAGTCGGACCGACGAAGCCTTAGATCATCAGAGGCAAGTGTAAGGACTAGTGCACGATCTTGCGCTCAGCAATTGAATAGTAGTTATCCCTACGAGTTGAGCTCAGAATCAAGTGAATCAGAAATGGCATTTAGCGAAGACAGACCAGAAGGAGGGTCGAATGTAGCCTACTTAGAAAAACCAGAAGGACCCTATAGAACACAATTAGAGTTTGTTGGAGAAACAATCACTAACTGGACATATATTTGAAGGTCAAATCTTAGGAAGAAAACCCCATGCCTATGTGAAGGGACAAATTCACAAGTGTATCATACTTGTAAAGTTAGTTCACTTTAGTTCTAGAAGTTTTTTAAAAAATCACGGGAATGAGAAAGTCTATATAAGTTAGTTAGTATTAACTGACGCGAAGAGAGAAGAAGAAGGAGGAAGAGAGAGAGAAAGTGAGAAGAACTCATTTTTGTATGACTGAGTATAGTCGGGCTTCTCTGAGTGAGAAAGCATCTGTAAAACTTTTGAGTTTTTTATAGTTATGAGAAGAACTGAGTAAAGTTCTGTGTATGAGCCTCTCTCCATCATCTCAATGATTACCTACTGTGTGATGAATTCAAAAGTTCAAGTTTTCTGAGCAATTCGATGCCTGGCATCGAATCTTGGCTCAAAAGTCATTTTTTCATTCTTTGTGTGTTAACTGTTGTTGAATCTTTTAAAAATATGAAGTTTGTGGAGCAACTCGATGCCTGGCATCGAGTTTGAGCATAAAGTCGATGCCTGGCATCGACTTCTAGCATACAAGTGGTCTTCTTCATGTGTGTGTAAAATAGAGTGTTTCTGGTGCAGAAAAATAGCCAAAAAAAGCCCAAAGTCGATGCCCGGCATCGACTTGGACTGAAATTCGATGCCAGGCATCGAATTTTTTATTTTTGGACATCAGGAATACTAAAACAGGCAAGATTTCCAGTTTTGGAAGGTCATACAGGGTCATCTTGTGAGGGCCATAACTTGAGTTCTAGAGCTCCGTTTGATGCATATGATAGCTTGTTGGAAAGCTCTACTCTTCTAGTTTCAGCCTATAAAGTTTCATGGAGAAAGCATACTTGAACTAGGAGAAATTAGCAAAATACTGAAGGTATGTCATTTCGGTGACTAGGAATTTCTGTAGA
Organism: Ceratopteris richardii; assembly: GCA_020310875.1. Lineage (NCBI taxonomy): Eukaryota > Viridiplantae > Streptophyta > Polypodiopsida > Polypodiales > Pteridaceae > Ceratopteris > Ceratopteris richardii. The sequence continues at coordinate 141,284,384 of CM035432.1, forward strand.
AGCAAAGTTCTCACTTTAAGCTATCATTTCTCAAAGTTTGGAGTGGCAATGAGTTAATGGTGACCATAGAGGTGTTCTAGTGTCACATTAATTCATTTCTTGTGGTGTTTTATACATCAACAGAGTTTCTCCGAACCAACCGATTAGGTGCTCGCATCTATGAGGATGGTTTGCGAAGGCAAGTGGTGCAACTGCACAACCCTGATCAACCCATTGGATTGGAAAGACCAGTGGTGAAATTTGAGAGAGACGCTTACATAGACAAAGAAGGAACCATGTACGTCCTAAGTACACAGCCAAACGATACTAATGAGTTTGGCACAATTCAATTAGAGACGGAAGCGAAATTTCAAGGAAAAGAACCGTTAGAAGAACCTAGAACACCTAGAGGGAAATCCGTATTAACAAGAGTACTCATCCCAGAGTGGATTCCTCAAGATAACAGGAGCACCGAGTTGTTTGTAAATAAAGAGACAGATGAAGCCTTTTGGAGGTACAGAAAGGAACACCCTGGTGAGATAGGCATCATTACAATTTATGAATTCAAGGACCCAGATACACCTGGAAAGGTTGTATACCTGGATGAGACTTCAGAAAGAGTCTTTGTGGTGCCTGACCGCGCTAAAAACACATACACATGGAGAGGTGAATTGATATTCCCTCCATCTATAACGAACATGAATACAAGTCAACAAGGGGCAGGAACATCCTCAGCCCATGGACATCAAAGAGAAGGAAATAAAGAGAGACCGGAAGTAAGCTTTAATCACCCCATAGGGAGAGATAGAACAACCACAGACACTAATAGAGCAGATAGACAAAGAGATCATGGAGTATTAGGTGGTAGAGATGATTTTCCTCTACCCAGACCACGCGAACACGCAAGAGTATTGAGACCCACTCAATTAGTAAAATCAATGAAAAATTATTTTGATGGGACAGGAGATCCCTATGACCATGTTGCAGAATTCAAGCAAGTACTAAGAGCAGAACAAGTCGAGGACATGTTCACGCAATACAACGCATTTGAGCTAACGTTAAAGAATACCGCTTTAACTTGGTTCCAACCTTTGCAACAAAGGCAATTTAGAGACATCCATCACTTTTTAGAGTCATTCATCACCGAATTCTCTAAAAGTGGGATTAGACATGACACGTCTTCGTTGATTCATAGCTTTAAACAGACCCCTCAGGAAACAGTTAGACTGGCAGGACGTAGATTCAGACAATATGTCGAACGATGTCCAATGCAAGCCTCACAAGCCAAACAAGTATCACTGTTCCTAGATGGCTTGTTGAGCGCTAAACTACGCTCTTATGTGTACCTAAAGGAACCCAGAACGCTAGAGGAGTGTGTAAGAATATGTATAGACATCGAGGACAACTTAGGAGACGAGTTGGAACTCTCAAAGGTCTATAAAGACTCAGATTGTTCTTCTCTAGCATCCACAAAATTGTCTAATTCGATAGAGGACCTAGCAGAAAAAGTGGCCCAAAAACTAGGAGTTTCTAGTAAACAGGTGCCCAAGCTACCAACTAATGGACGTTGTTACACTTGTGGTGGAAATCATTTGGCAAACGTGTGTCCCAATGCGCCACAACCTCAAGCCAACCCTAGTGGCCAATATTGCACAATTGAGAGAAGATACACGAATCATACGGCTCAGGACTGCCCATACAACAAACAAACCGTGAGACAAAACAACCCGCAAACATACCAGCAGCCAGGTAGGTATCAAGGCCAATACAATGCTCAGCCTTATTACTATAGGCCTCCTCAGAACTACCCACACCAGGCTCAACAGAGACCTCAACCCGTCTTAGCTCAGCAGCCACCCCCACCAGCGAATGTCATCTCAGTCAAATACGCTGCTGCAGAAGAGAACCTAAGTAGGGCCTTAGTGCCTTCTTCACCCTTGATCACAGAAAGTGACCCGAACTCAAACAGTTTTGACTCTACTCATGTAACTAGTCCACCCGCTTATTACACGGAGTCACCAGAACATGTGGAGACATATCATTATGATAGTCCACCAATGGAACCTAGTTGGGAGCCAGACTATGCTAATGTGATGTATGCAAACCCAAACCCACGGCCCCAGTTGAAACAACAGAGATCACAGGGCCCTAGAGGACCATGCTTTAGGTGCCAAGGAGATCACTTCATAAAGGATTGTCCACATCCCCCAATAGCAAGGCAATCACAGTACTATAACATACAAGGCTTTTGTGCCGATTGTGGCAAAGAGCACATAATCAAAGATTGTCCTAAGAACCCAGTTAACGCTTCGAATGTGACACCGATCAACGTGATAGGTATTGTAAAAAACGCAGATGGATCCAACCCTACATACGTGCCTATCCAAGCTATAACCAGAGCCCAGGCGCTCTTACAAAACCAACAGCTTAATCTAGAGAAAGTAGCCGGAACTAGTGAAGTTGCAGAATCTAGCAATAAAAAGACAAAATCTTGGAAAGATTCTAAGGAAAGAATCAAGAGAAAGTGGAGTAAAAAGATAAGTGAGTTGGAAGGAAGTTTGAAGGAATCTAGAGCCAAAATCCAAGAATTGACTTCACAAGAATTAAACCAAGAAATCCCAGCTCAGAAATCAGGATCAGTTTTGGCGGAACCCATACCAGAAGATCTAGACATGATGTTTCGTGCATATCCGGCTAGAATAAATGAGGGACCTCAAGTAACGGAAATGAGTAAAAACTACCCTCGAGCTGATCTAGAAATTGAGAGAACTAAACTTTGCATGAAAATGGTAGAATTAGCACAAGCTTTGTTCGAAGCCTCTAGATATCTTAATTGGAATAACATGGCAAAACCGGAATTACACTTTCAAGGACTAATGGAGAGGCTAGAATACTTGATTGAAAGCAAAGAGAAAAAGGGTCAGCATAGGAACCCTATTGTCACAGAGACACAGGAAAGGAATGCACCATCCCTGTCTCAAGTACCCAATACAGAAAGCCAAGACAATTTGTCTTCCATACAAAGGTACTCACATGAATTTTTGAGGGAAATCCAAGAAGAGAAATGGAGAAAAGAACAAGGAACCCATCCTCCTATTCAAGAAATAGACGAGTTGCAGGAACAATTTCCCCAAGACATCCCCTCTATATATGACGATGTAGAGGTGGAACAACTGAGTGAACCCACAGGATTCGAATCTAATTCTTTACAAGAATTACCTCAGTTCACAGGACCTTGGGAAGCTAAGTCTATTAGTATGAGAACACCCACGATAATAGTGAGGAATGAAGAATCAGTGATCCCTAGGAACACGGAAGTGATCAAGAACACTAAAGTACAGTGTAATCTCACTCTGGAGGAATTGTTAAAGGTAAAACCAGAATTGTGGAAGCACGTAGCAAATCAATTCCCTGAGCTTGCTACCACACCCTCTCAGATAGGATCACGTAAGAAGGTACCAGAGATACCCGTGGAAAAGATTGGAGACGTAAGCGAAGGAGAGGAAGGTAACACATATCTTCAATAACCCATCAGGGCTACACCACGAAAGCCATCCTAGATTCGGGAGCCGGAGTAGCCATCGCTACCACCGCTTTGTGGAAACGTTGGGGTAAGCCAACACTCAGACCCACCAGGATGAAACTACAAATGGCAGATGGACACATAGAAAAACCGTTAGGCCTACTAGAAGGCATATCCCTCACCACTTGTGGTGTGGAATTTGAGCATACCTTTGCCATTTGTGACTTTGCAAAAAACCGTGCTTATGAGATGATATTGAGACGACCATTCATGCGTCAGTTGCAAATTGTACAAGATTGGGGATCTAATTATTTGTACTTGCAACATTTAGGAGTGACTACCAAAGTCAATCTTAAAGACTATTCACATAGAGATGTGCCCCCAATACAATGGAATACCATCCATAAGACACCAGCAGAGACGGAATCCGTGCACTCATTAGAATCAGATCCTTCTTGGTTGCATGAGGATACCCATTTATGGATGTGTAAAGTAGCCAAACAAGAGGAAGAACGATTAGAAGCAAGGACCTTAGGTGCAGAACAACATCCACGAACCCTTCAAGATCCAGCCTACGCACCTGTAGTATTCCCAGATGAAGAGTTTGAACCCCATGGTTGGGCAGAAATACTAGCAACCATGGATGTAGCCATCAATGAAGAACAATGGACACCCCACTGTGACGAGGATGGCTATGACATTTCAGTTTTCACGATAGAGCCAATCATGTGCGATGCAGTTTTAGAAGAATGTGAAGCTAGCACTGATGCATTTGAGGATGCAAGCGATGTTGATTTAGAATCAATTATTATGGACTCTCCATTCGCATCAGAAGAAGAATATTTCTATGAAGTAGAGACGCACACTCAGAGACATGAGGAAATTACGAATGAAGTGAGGTTAGCCACGGAAGTGACTAACAAGAGTGAAGGCAAGAAAAGAAAGAAGAAAGACACCAGGACAGAAAAAGAAGAATCTTTATTTGAAGTACCCGAGAATTTCAAGAAATATGAAATCGAAGATAGAAGAATCATGGTACGAATGCCCAATAGAAAGGCGAATGACGGACAAGTATATGATAATCGAGAGAAAACCAAGAAAGTAATAGTTGCCATAGAAGGAGAAGAAGAAAAATGCACATACATAGGGCATGATTTGACGAAGGAAGAAGAAGAAGAAGTAGTTGCCTTATTGCGCGAATATAGAGATGTTTTTGCTTGGAGTTATAAAGATTTGAAAGGAGTGGATCCAGATATATGTTCTCATAGAATCCCTATGACTCCAGATGCAAAACCGACAAAACAGAAACCTTACACGTATAATGATAACTACGCTGCGAAGATTAAAGAGGAGATAGATCGCTTGATAGAAGCAGGATTCATTTACGAAATTGAGCACACAGAATGGGTATCCCCCATTGTGGTTGTGCCCAAGAAGAATGGAAAATTGCGTGTGTGTATTAACCTTAAAAAAGTTAATGCCGCCACGATTAGAGATAGTTATCCTCTTCCTATCACGGAACACCTATTGGAAAGAGTTGCGGGCAAGGAAGTTTATAGCTTTCTTGATGGATTCTCAGGCTATAATCAAGTAGCCATTGCTTCAGAAGACCAACACAAGACGGCTTTTGCCACTGAATGGGGCATATTTGCATTTCGTGTAATGCCGTTTGGCTTAACAAATGCACCCGCCACTTTCCAGCGACTCATGTGTCATGTTTTTAAGGAATTCTTACGCAAGAGCTTGGAAGTTTACGTCGATGACTTATGTGCTCATTCAAATGTAAGACAGACACATATCCCAGAGTTAAGACAAATATTTGACAAATGTCGAGAATATCAGGTTTGTTTGAACCCAGAAAAATGCGTTTTCATGGTCAGACAAGGCAAAATTCTAGGACACATTGTGTCAAAAAATGGAATCTCTACGGACGAGGAAAAAGTGAAGGTAATTGCGGATCTACCTAGGCCGACGAACATCAAAGAGGTACAGGCATTTATGGGCCATTGCGGTTATTATAGGAGATTCATACACATGTATGCAATCATAGCCAAGCCTTTGTACTCTCTTTTAACCAATTTCGAATGGACAACTGAATGTGAAAATTCATTCAATGAACTTAAACGACGCTTGTGCTCAGCACCTATATTGACAACCCCAGATTGGAGTAAGCCATTCCATGTACATGTGGATGCATCCAATTACGCCATAGGATGTGTATTAGCACAACCCACGAACGAAGGTAACATAGATCTCCCCATAGCTTACGCTAGCAGACAATTGAATGCAGCAGAAAGAAATTACACCACGACGGAACGAGAAGGACTAGGGATGATCTACGCAGTAAAGAAGTTTAGGCACTACTTGTTGGCCAACAAGTTCAAGTTCTTTACAGATCATCAAGCCCTATTATACTTAGTCAACAAACCATGTAACACAGGACGATTGATACGTTGGTTTCTATTACTCATGGAGTATGATTTTGAAGTAGTAGTCAGGAAAGGAAAGACGCATCTTAGAGCCGACCACCTTTCAAGATTAACCTCAGGAGAAGCTCCTCAAGGAGTAGCGGATGAATTACCAGATGCATACTTGTTTAACCTTGAGATAGCACCAGAATGGGCTAAGCCTATAGTCCCTATTCTGACATACGGACCCAAGAATCCTAGGATTAAGATCAAAGAAGGAGAGATTACCAAGTCTCAGAGGTACCAAATAATGGCAGGAACCATATATAAACAGGATAACCAAAAGATTCTAGCTTGTTGTGTAGATGAATCAGAACATGCGAATTGGTTGCAATTAGCACACGAAGGTGCACTAAAGCAACATCATTCAAAACATCGAACATTACAGACTCTGCATAGATTGGGAGTATATTGGCCTACGATGGAAGCAGATGTCTACAAGTTGTGTAAGGAATGCAATGTTTGTTGTGAAAGACCACCAGTAGAGCATGCGACACTCTACCACGTGTCTCTCACACCAGACTGGAGTGAACCTTTAGTGACATACTTGAGGACGAACGCATTCCCTCAAGGCATGACCTTAGCTCGACAACGCAGTCTAGAGCAGGAAGCTCAAGACTATTCACTTATTGGCGATAATTTATACAAAAGAGGACGAGATGGATATTTAAGACAGTGCGTACATGAAAGCAATTATCTTAGCATACTAGAGACTGCACACCAAGGTGTTGCAGGAGGTCATTTTGGACCCGACAGGATAATCAAAGCCATTCTCTTTGCAGGATTATGGTGGCCCACTCTTCACATGGATGCACATACCTATGTAAAGAGATGTGACGTGTGCCAAAGAACTCAGTTTCCTACTCGCAGAGATGAAATGCCATTGAAACCCATGATGGGCGGACGTGCATTTTCAAAGTGGGGTATAGACTTTGTAGGACCCATTAACCCCCCTGCAAAAGGTACACATGCAGAATACATTATTGTTGCCACAGATTATCTAACCAAATGGGTAGAGGCAAAAGCCACAAAAAAGAATGATGCTCACACGACTGCGAAATTCTTATTTGAAAATGTCTTTACAAGATATGGATTGCCTATAGAGTTAGTGAGCGATCGAGGAACTCACTTTCTAAACCAAGTCATTGAATATTTGTTACAGGATTTTATGGTGATTCACAAGAAATCTGCACCATATCATCCTCAGGCCAATGGTCAGGCTGAAAGCACTAACAAGATACTTTGTAACGTACTGACGAAACTCGTGAACAACAAACGTTCAGATTGGGACAAACAGTTACACCACGCTGTTTGGGCATATCGAGTGGCCTACAAGACCGTACTCAATGCAACTCCCTTTCAGATGGTTTTTGATCAGAATGCAGTGCTTCCTCTGGACTTCTTGATACCGACCCTTAAGGTTGCACAAGAACATCAGTGGACCGGCCATGAATTATCAGCGAGAATAATGGACTTGGAACGATTAGGAGAAACCAGGCTGAAAGCAGCAGCAGGAATATACGCAGCGAAGAAGCGACAGAAAGCATATTTTGATGCACATGTGAAAGATAAAGGCCTAAAAGAAGGAGATTTAGTTCTAGTATATACGCTGAAACAGCACGCACGAAAGTTAGAAAAGCGAGGTTATGGACCTATGATCATTAACAGACTTTCGACAAGTGGAGTAGTACAGTTAGCCACCTTAGAAGGAGATATAATACCTAATTACATTAGTGGCTGTAGAGTCAAGCTATATCAGGAACCTCTGACGGAGGATATGCTTAGACGACTCACATTGGCAAAGAAGCGTAAGGAGGAAGAAAATAGAATACGAGCTGAAGCTCAGGCAGAAGCCATCGAACGCATTAAGCGCATGAAGCTAAGAAGACAAGGACTAGGGAGAGAACATTATAACCATCTGGAAACATCACCCAGATATCCCATGGCCATGTGTCAAGTAAAGTCAACCACTCATCCTAGCATAGTGGACAGGAGACCATTCATTACAGTTAGGCTAGGGCACGGCAACCCTTGCCAAGAACTCAGGGCTTTAATTGACTCAGGTGCTGCGACTAGTGCGATTAGATGGTCCCACTATAGGGATTCAGGAATAGAAATGCGGCCAATTGAGGCATACCTCATAGGCTTAGGAGGCATGGAAACCCCTTGCATGGGTGAGGTGGACCTTCCTATCCTCATTAAGGATATGACCATGACAGCGAAGCTACTAGTGTGCCATGATGACGACCTGATAGAAGCCCTAATCCTTGGCCAAGATTGGCTATACGATCACTCAATGGACCTAAATCTTAGACAAGGCTCCTTACAGATTGGAACCTTAGAGCAGAAGCGAGTGATACCGCTTGACTTCCCTAACGGCATTCCGCCTGACGGTTGTGACCCTAGACCCTATGAAACACATGCAACTGAAGACCGGAAGATCTTTGATCAGCTCAGTCACGCTACGTCTACACCAACCCACTCTGGCTTGGCTATAGACAATTGTCAATCAGAAGGACGACAGGAGATCTTCCCTGGGACTTCCTGCAAACTAGAAGAGGCAATTACCCAACCACAAGGGCAGATGGACACAATCAGCGGTCAGGTGGGTTGCATCAGCGGCCAAATGAGCACGACACCCTGCGGTGCTCATCCTTCCAAACTTGTTGCGGACTGGCCTAGATTAAAGTTAAAGAACGCATCACTTCGTAATGGGCAGGTCACGCAAGTGTTGGATCTCCCTTCTTTTCCAAAGCAGAGCGTCCATCCGACCTCTCTACCTCCACCACGACAGAGTCAACCACGACGAAGGAACCCAGACCGACAGCAGTATCAGAAGACACAACAAGAGAAGCAGTCTAGGCCACCCAAAGGAAGCGGCACCAGACAAATATGGGTGCCAAAAGGACAAAAAGCACCGAAGAATTCCAACCAAGAAGAGATCGACAAGAAAAAGGCAGAACAGAAACAGAATCAGTATCCACCATCCCCTCGACCTTCTTCTACAAGTCCGAGCATTCGGCAAATTTGGATCGCCAAGAAATATCTTACCCATAGACCCACGCCCACACAGATTTGGGTACCCAAACCATGTATCATAGCTCAACCCTTAAGCCATGTAATATGTACCCCTCACAAATCTTTCTATCCCTCAATACCACCACACCCGATACTACCTTTTGCCCCTCAACAGAAACCCACCACCCACTCAAGGACTCTTAGGAAATGGATACCAAAGCGTGTCCAATCGTCTTCCCCTAACCCATTGTCTAACTACTCCCCGACTAACATACAACCTTGTAATAAATCACTAACCTTTAAACCTTGTATAAATTCACCCACCATCATCACACATCACTCATAATCTCATCTCATCAAGAAATGTATGCATGATCTGAAACGTGTAGGTGTCTAGAGACCTGCACTAATGCTGCAAGAGGCATTGCATCCATCACATCATAGCACTTGGCTACACGGGTTACGCATCAGTTATGGAAAGGGATTGCGGTCTCACTTTAATGGGATCATAATTAATTTCCATGCTAATGTGTTAATCTTTTGTAGCAGATCTTTCTCACTAGAGCACCAGTCATCATGCAAACTGACGCAGGACCATCAGGAGCAGGCCCCAGTGTAGCGGTAGTGCCCCTCAACGTGTTACGAGCAGAATCCCACCCAACTGCTCCACCGCCAGAATTCCAAGGATTTCCAGGGCCCATGCCGATCGACAACCCACCTATGGGCTACACAGAAAAGATACACCGTAACTCCCACTGGTTTCAAGGACTGGCAGGACCCTTAGCGGACGCGGATTTTATATTCGAATCTAATTTGACGTTTGACGACCGCACTTGGGGAAAGTACCAATTCTTCTCCAGAGAGTTCGAAGGCCTACAGAACACCCAGGACTTAACTCACGTTTGGGCCAGAGCCGGCTTCACGGAGTATTTCAGTGATCCTCTGCCCAAACCTGACTTTTACAGGTGTTATTATTTAATCACTACTTTGCTGGCCTCGGAGAATAAGGATATCCCAGGAACTTTTATTTTGCCCTCTTTAGTGGATGATCCACCTTACAAAAGGTTTACCTCTCAAAGGATTTAATCAGAGCTGCCATCAAAGTTCATGGCACCCACACGCCCACAGATCGAGAAAGATTAATTCCAGACCCTATGAAACGTGGGGATGTCAATAAGTGGGAGGAGATCTCAGCAATTACACCTGAGCTGTCAAAGCCGCTACGGATATGCATGCAACACTTCGCATTCCCCGCTCAGGACAGATTTACCATGCCACATAAAAGAATATGGTTTGGATTGTACTTGGCATGTACGGGACCTCAGACGGTTGATCTGGCGAGCTGGATCATTGATCAAATGTATTTGGCACAACACAGATGGGAACGCAAGAAAGTGCTTAATGGATGTTGTGCGCTCACAAGAATTGTTTATATGTGCTTGGCCTATGATTTGCCAATTGAACGTGCATTAACAGGAGAAGAGCTGAAAGCATTCAAAGGAACGACGAAGAAAGCCAGGAAGCCCAGCAGAACACGGGCAGGTAAGCGCATGAGAGGCACCATTCCTTGCCTCCAAGTGCCAGAGTCACCATCACCACAACCCTCTCCAGCACAATCACCGACAGAAGCCGCTCCCACAGTGCAACCTATTCGCATAAGGTTGTCTAGACCAGTGGTCACGGAGGGCACTACTAGTACCGTTGCACCTCAGGCAGCTGCAACCACAGCACCCACCACCACGACAGTAGAAGCTCCCACCACTATTGGTGCGGAAGCCTTTTCTTTCCCATTACCACATATGGAGGCAGAACCAATAAACACAACATTCGATTTTGAGATGCCAGATGCATTCTCAAATGAGTTCCAGTTTTCAGAGGCACAAATGTTCTCTCAAGAATATGAACGCCCCAGCTACCCTACCACACCGCGGGATCTGCCACAGGGACAAGTTGTGTCTAGCTCTGATGATGAACGAACAACCACAGATGACGAGAAAGGTGACGATGAAGCCAGCCAGGGCACGTATGATTCCCAAGAACAAGGACAGACAGACGGCCAAGGTCAACAAACCGATGCACACAGTGACACCAGCACGCATGAAGAGGAGACTTTCGAAGCAGCAGCTTACACGCTGGCAATCAAGAAATTATATCGTACGATGGAGAAAGTCTGGGCACGGAAGAAATTGACTGAAGAAGAGAGCCAGGCCCTAATCGAACAAGAACTAGTCTCCGGAGGGTTTGAAGAAGTCTACATCAGAGGGTTTAGAGAACTGGTCCAATCCATCGGCCCAGTCGAAGCATTGAGATATTTACAAAGGAAGCCACTTCCTCAATATGACCCTCGCAGAATTCGCCTGTTATCGAAGCCCGGTGAATATATTCGAGTTCTAGTAGGTGCTCAATCATCCCACCAGGCGCAAGATGCACGCTTACGTCCGGAAAGATCTGTCACCGAAGAAGCTATCCTAGTTGACTCCCCACCACGTACTACCGTTGTACATACTACCACTATCCTTGAAATAACATCCACGCCATCTACTCCTCTCTCACCTCATGTTTCACCAACCCATCCTGTATCCCCCGCACACCCACCTGCTCCTCCCACATCCACACCAGTTCACGGCAACATAGCCACAACCTTTGCCCTGCCCATTCATGCCACCATGCCCGTACCCACCCCACCTCGTCTACATGTTAACCCCTTCACCCCTTCATCCTTCCCTTCCTTTCCCCCACCTTTAAGACACCCTTTCACCTTTCTAACCCCACTAACCTTCTCACCAGTTTCACCTCCTCAACCCACCATAACCCCTATTTCCCCTTTTCACCAAGCTGCTCCAACCATTCCCCCTGTAAATTACTCTACATTTGTAAATCCCGTCTTCACACCTACACAACCACCCACATACACACCGCTTTTCACAGTCACCGCACTTGACACGTCCAATGACATGGACATATCACCATCCACCGCACCAGCACCCACTCCACGCACAGCACCATCATATTTAGGTACGTCACAATTTTCCACGATCACCACTACATCCACCTTCCCAACCCCATTTCCCATCCCCGCTGCATCTACTTCCACCGCATCCTCACTTAGCACTCCATTACTATTATCGCCAACCATAGACACTGCACTTCAACAAATGTTCACATGCATGTCACAAGTACGAGATGAGTTTGCATCTCTTGGCAACAACTATCAACAGCTGCAGAGGACGACCAACGAATTACAGTCGCAGCTTAATTCATTATCAATCGAGAATGCCTCTTTAAATACACGATACCAAGAACTAAGAGAGGCATATCATAAGCTAGAGCTAGAAAGTGAAGAGAAAACAAAAGAAGCCACTGCTGATCTGGACAACCTGCTTCGAGCCCAAACAATTAGAAACGCGACGCTGACAAGGAATATGGGCCTACTCAGGAGACACCTAGCCGCAGCCAAGGAGGAGAACCAGAGACTCCAAGAGCAGAATAGAGAAAATTTGGAAGCGGCATTGGACCATCCAGAACAACCATTAAGTCCTAGCCGATTCAAGGCAATCCCATCTGAATCGATGCGGATGTTGCTAGATGATCATGTTCGACTGCTAGAGGACTATGATCGAATGAACGAAGAACATCAGAAGCTAAAAGAAGATCACAAGTTACTACAGCTCAGAGAACCGGCACCACAACAAGCACCAGTGGCAGCAGAAGTACCAGAACCTGTGGACCCCTCTCCTGAACTCATAGAGGAACTAAACGCATTACGGGCCCAGGTAACCACTCTCCAATCACGCATAGATGTATACGAAGCACCACCACGGCCTGATTCCCCACCGGAGATCCCAGCTGACGATGAGCACATAACCATTCCTGTGGAGGAAACGTTTGAAGAAGCATACGAGCCAATTCCCATCCCAGGCGGACAAGTCACGGCCGAAGGCCAGATGACCTATGAACTTCTAACCCCCGCATGGATGAAGACTGTGGAGGAGATTGGAACAACGCACTCAGCTAGAGTCGGGGCCCAGCTACATGCTATGGCCATGATCGAAGAACGAATTTTGCAATCTCCCTACTTTGCTCAATTGGCCCCACGCAGGTACATATCTGGGCATGAGCTTCAATACAAACCTTACTTCATGCTAATGGCCGAATACCAGCTGGCCATATAAAAGCGAACTGGCAAGAAGCCATCACATGCAACCCAGTTCGAGCCTGAAGACTTGCCACTGGATGCGCAACAAGGCACTATTTATCAACCAGATTGGCGTACACGTCTTTTACAGGAGTACCTAGAAATGATGAGCACATGGGTGAAAGCGCCCTTACATTTAAAGTATAATCCTTGCTGGGGACCAGTACCACGACGCCGCTCCTGGACTGCATTCGCTATCAAAGTACAAAACAATAGGCAGTGTCAGGATTGGCTGAATTACCCCTACTTCAAGCCGCCCACCGAGTTGCCCACAGTTGGTTATATGATGGCTACAATCCGTCACTGGCTCCCTCGCCTGAAGCATATGGATGATATCGCCGCGCATATGACTGTCAAAATTTTTGACATGATGCAAATGATATTTAAAGTCTTCCGACGCGTCAAGGCACCGCATGTAAACACCCTGGGATTTGAGCATGGTAACTTTGATCTAGTATATGACATGAGCACAACGCCATCGCTCCGGGTGTGTTATGCCTGGCACTGTAGAATAAAATACCTCCCGGCATGCTACAAACAAACCTTTGAAGAGATGTTCACCACCGGGTTTTGGGAATACCATTCCGAGGTATTCATCAGCAGGCCCACACATTTATTGCAACTTTTTGCCTGTGAGCGAATGGTTTATTCCACGCATTATCAACTCCCGCCACCCGACGAACCGCAACCGATCGACTGGGAGAAGCTCGAGGCTGATCTGGCCCGAGGCATTCGAGTATCTGAGCACACCCTCGCTCACGACCTCCTACAAAACTACATCCGGCAGACCGCACAACAAGGTTCTGTCGAGGACAATAGAAGCGAGAGGGAGGGGGGTGTTGGAAGCAGTCAAAGGCACAGTCAGAGGCACAGACGACATGGAAGCATGTAAAGACGGAGCAGGGAGCCAGTCGGATCATTTTTCAAACAATTATGTTTTTATTACCTCTTCAAACATCCAACAGTGATTTTCATCACTCTTGTAACATATGTAATATAGACAAAACCCCATTTTGTAATTCATAGCTCCATTTTGTGCAAGCCGAGGAGTCCTCGAGCTTGAGGAGCTTAGGTAGAATGCTCGTACCAATTTTTGTTATTTTTAGACATCGTTTACCCTTCCAAATAGCCTCTAGGACCTATTTTTTAACTAGGCCGGTCACTAGATGTGAAACCGGTCAAAACTAGTCTAGAAACTATAAAAAGAGCTAGAGAGCTCATTTTTGAGGTTGGTTCATGTTGGCTAGTGTGAGCTTAGAGCTAGTGTGAGCTTGTGAGAGTGTTCTTGAGCAATAAAGCTAATTTCCCACCTTCCATTGTGTCTTGCTTGTCTCTTCATTGTGTGTGTGTATGTGTGTGTGCACCTTTGTGCTTCTCACCTTCACTCTCACATCATCTCTCATTCACGATCTTCATATCACTCCTATCTCTTCCGCGGATTGACATTAAGGAGGTGAAGCTTCTTAACGTGGTTCTCACCATTGTGCTAGAGCAACAGAGAAGTCATAAGTGTTTGGAGCTTTCAGGAATTTTCATGCATATGCTGAAAGACTTACAGGACAGAAGCTCAAAAGACTAAGGTCTGATGGAGGAGGAGAATATTTTTCTCGAGAGTTCAATAATTATCTGTGGAATGCAGCTATCAAAAGAGAATTAACTTGCAGGTATACACCGCAACGAAATGGAGTAGCAGAAAGAAGAAATCAAACTCTAGTTGAGTTTGCAAGAGCAATGTTAAAGGAGAAGAATTGTCCAAATTATCTTTGGGCTGAGGCTATAAATACAACTACATATCTGGTAAATAGATTACCATGTACAGCTTTAAATGGGATGACTCCTTATGAAGCTTGGTGGGGCAAGAAACCAACACTTGATCATTGTAAAGTGTTTGGATCAGTTGCTTATGCTTAGGTACCATCACAACTGAGACATAAGCTTGAACCAAAAGCTGAAAAATACGTGTTCATCGGAAATGATGAAAAACAGATGGGTTATAGGTTATGGAGTCCTCTAACCAAACAGTTTATTATTTCCAGAGATGTAACATTTGATGAAGGAAAAAGTTGGTATACAGACATAGAGTATAATGAAGAAACAATTAAAGAAGAGATAAGAAGGAAAGAAAAAGGAAAATCACATATGCAGGTGAATGGAGATGAAGATCATATGCAGGCAAGTACGTCCAGGATCGGATCAGGTATGATGAACGAAGATGGACCAAGATTTAATGAAGATGTGTATTCATATACACATGAAAAATATGAGCTAAGAAGGTCAAACAAAGTAAGGAGACAACCAACAAGGTATTCCTATGACACTCCTTATTTGACTCAAAAAAACTATGCTTACTTAGTAAAGGAAGATGAAGAACCTTAGAATTACAGTGAAGCAAAAGGTAAGGAACAATGGGAAGAAGCAATGAAGCAAGAGTTTAATGCGCTTGAGGAGAACAAGACTTGGGATCTTGTTCCAAAACCAAATGGTAAGAAAGTGATTGGAAATAAATGGGTTTACAAAGTTAAGAAACTTGTAGATGGAAGGATAGCCAGATACAAAGCTAGACTGGTGGTCAAAGGCTATGGTCAGACGCATGGCATAGATTATGATGAGACGTTTAGTCCGGTGGCAAAGATGTCAACCATAAGGACATTGATTGCTATAGCAGCATCAAAAGGATGGAAGCTAAGTCAGCTGGATATAAAGAATGCATTTTAAATGGACAT
This sequence comes from Ceratopteris richardii, assembly GCA_020310875.1. Lineage (NCBI taxonomy): Eukaryota > Viridiplantae > Streptophyta > Polypodiopsida > Polypodiales > Pteridaceae > Ceratopteris > Ceratopteris richardii. The sequence goes on from CM035432.1 coordinate 141,300,290, forward strand.
ATATCATATGAAGTTTACATGGAACAACCTAAAGGGTTTGTAAGGTCTAGTTACCCAGATCATGTTTGCAGATTAAGAAGAGCTCTCTATGGATTGAAGCAAGCTCCAAGAGCTTGGAATTACAGACTTGTGAAGTATCTCAATGACCATGGATACCAAATCTCAAAAGCAGATGCAAGTCTACTCATTAAGAGAACAGATGAAGGTATGATCTACATTTGTATTTATGTAGATGACATTATAATCACAAGTACCTCAGATGAAGGAATCAAGGAGGTAAAGAGATTGCTTGAAAAAGAGCTCAAGATCAGTGATCTATGAAAGTTATCATACTTTCTTGGAATGAGAGTCACATATACAAATCATGGTGTATATGTTTCACAAGAAAGGTATCTCCTAAACTTACTGAAGAATTTTAACATGGAGAATTGCAGAGAAGCTTCAACACCGCTTGAAGTAAATCATAAACTCAGCAAATATGGTGGTGTAGAGTTTAAAGATATGAGGAAGTATCAGTCGTTAGTGGGAAGTTTAATTTATGCTACACTAACAAGACCTGATCTCATTTATGTAGTGGGAGTTCTCTCACAGTTCATGCATTGCTTGAAGGATCAACATTGGGTTGCAGGACAAAGAGTTCTTAGATATATCAAAAGAACTATAAAGGAAGGATTATATTATCCTTTTACGTCAGATATAAAGCTAAGAGCATAGAGTGACTCAGATTGGGCAGGAAGTCAAGATGACAGAAGATCAACACATGGGTATATGATATACCTAGGAGATAAGCTTGTAAGCTGGTGTTCAAAGAAGCAGCATACAGTGGCTTTATCGTCAACAGAAGCAGAATATAAAGGACTTGTGGAAGCAGCTAAAGAAGTGATATGGATGCAGACCTTGCTCAAAAGTATGGGTATTGATCAAGGTATACCTATCATACATGGAGATAATAT
>CM035432.1:141318742-141513742 GCA_020310875.1 Ceratopteris richardii
GGTGGTAGTAGAAGACTGACCAACACCCAAATCAACCATAAGGCATCTGAGCCACATACACTCAAGAGTCACTGTGAAAGCTACCCTATACTCAGCCTCACAACTGGAAGTGGCCACAGTATGCTACCTCTTGCTGAACGAAGATATACATGAGCTACCAAGCATGACGTAAAAGCCACTAGTGGGCACACGAGTGTCATAGCAACCAGCCTAGTCAGAGTCAAAAAAAGCATGTAAATCTAGCTTGGGATAAAACAATCCAAATAGCCAGGTACCACTCAAGTAGTGAAAGATGTGCTTAACCGCCTGCCAATGCTTGACACCTGGGCAATGCATAAACCCGCTCATCTATGAGGTAGCAAACTGAATATCTAGCCGAGTAATGCATAAGTAAATCAAGCATCCAATAGCTTGCTAATAGAGAACAACATCAAATGCATCTCCAACATCATGAAGAATCAATCATAAACCTGTCTCCATAGGAGTGGCAATAGGTTTGTAGTCTTAAATGTTGGGAAAGATGGATGGATGCTCCAAGAGACTGAGTAGGTACTACTAAACCTGCTTTGCACTAGCCCTCTTTTGCTTCAGAGTTGATAACTAGACCTCCTTATCTTTCCAATGACACCATAAAATGACCTATGTACTTTGGAAATGATGTGTGTAATGATTGAAGCAAGACAGATAACTTTGGAAGTCACAAACTCAAGAAAACCTTCTATTTATGTCTTGATATCTGCTGGGTATTTAGCTCAGTATGACCAGCACAGTAGGAGTTGGAAAAATTCCTTTTAGGGGTATCTAATTAGCTTAGTAAGCTACCTATTCCAAGTGGAATGATGTACAATGATAAACTATGCTAAGAGAAATCAATTTAGCAAGTTAAGCTATACCCCCGACTTTTTAGGACTGTAGCAGAAAATGACCAGAGATCACCTCGACGCAGATTTCTCCGAAATGGCTGAATAGAATGTCTTCAAACTTTGACAGCATGTAGATTACTTTAATTTGAATTCAACAAGATTTGAATCACTGAATTTGGTGAAGAATTGACCGAGATATGCCCTTGACAAGTTGACATACTTTTGAGTAGACTAATAGAGAACTCAGAGATGGACAATGTGAATGTATGTATTAATAAACATTTGTATACAACTCCATTTGCATTAACATCAATGCCAAATGCTGTAGAGAGGTGTGGGCTAGAGTGTAGACCTCACACACACTCAAAAATCAGTAATGCTAGGCTCGGGAGTGCTCTCTCTTACCCGCGACTTTTCATGTCTATTTTTATAGGAACGAGTAAAAAATTTGAATTCAAATTCAAACTTTTGCCTCCCTATGATCAAGCTCCTAAATGCTTGGAGATATTCTTTCAATCAAACAAATGATTTTTCCACGAATCCTTTTGGTAGGTGATTACAAGAGATTCCAAGTCAATTTGACTTTTACAATGAGGTAAAGTGGTAATTAACCACTAGCATATGTTCCTATGCTTCTGCATGTATGTATACACTTCAATGCTTCCTTTGAGCCAAATGTGTAGGCTTGTAATTTACACCAACAGCTCCCCCTCAAGCCAAACATTTTGGCTTGAGTCTTTATCTTCTATCTTCAAGTATATCCTGCAATCCAATCATGGATTTGAGCCTGCAAAGTTTGGTTCCATCCAAAGCTTTAGTCAACAAATCTGCACATTGCATGTTGGTTGGTACATAGGTTAGTTGAATGTCCTTGTTTATCAATTTCTCTCTCACATAATGGTAATGAACCTCTATGTGTTTGGTCCTAGCATGATAAATAGGACTAGCTGCAAGGTGAAGAGAACTTGTATTATCTCCAAAGATAATTGGAGACCTAGTAAACAATCCCAATTCTGTATACAAAAGCTTAATCCAAATTGCTTCTTGTGTGGCATTAGCTAGTCCTCTATACTCTGCCTCTATGGAAGAGAAACCAATGGTAGGTTGCTTCTTTGAAGACAATGAAATTGGTTTGTCACCTGCAAAAGAAATATATCCAGAAGTGCTCCTCCTATCATCCTTGCATCCTACCCAATCTGCATCTGAATAAATTTTGATATCAATATCTGAAGTGTAAGGGAAATACAAACCATGGTTCTGTGTACCCTTGAGATACTTCAAGATTCTCTTGGCAGCCTCTAAGTGAGGTATGTCAGGGGAGCACTAGATTGTGCTCTCTGACTACAATAGACAAGATTTCGGAAATACACTTCTGATTACAAGATCACCCACGAAGGGGAAACGATACAAGAATATACGATCGATACAAGATGTCCCACAACCCGGGACTGATAGGTATGAATAACTCAACTAGAGATGATACAGGAGATCCCACAACCCGGGATCGTAAGTATGAGACAAGATGTCTCGATTACAAGAACTCCCTTCTGGGAGATGAACTGGATACACGGAAGAACTCGACAGGATCTCCTACTACTAGATTACAAGGGGACAAGATAGTATGTCCAAGAACTAGACTAGAACAAGGAACAAGACAAGAACTAGAACTGGAACTTGAAAGTACTTACTTGGAGGTCACGACTCCTTGAGCTCCCAAGACTGGCATTGGCAAGACTGATTATGAATGTGGCCAACCCCTCCTTATATAGGTTTTCAAGGGCGGTTCCCAAGGGCGGTTGCGACTTGATGATGTCATCATGATGTCATCGACTCGAAGCATGAGCTCTGGATATCCGAATCAGGCAAGTAGACAGTCGATCTTAGGGTTTTGGCACATTTCGGACGCAATGGAAGCATTGGTTTCTCCTAATTCTGAACCAATTATGAGATACAGGGTTCACATGGAATCTTAGGTTCAGGATGGTTTCCTTTGTCCATGACATCACCTCCCCCTCAAGCGACGAGTTCCACGAGGAGCGGTCATGTTATCTGGTCTCGGCTTCGTTGGATTTCTCTTATGGAATTCTCGAACCTTGATTGGTGCTCTTTGAAGGTTTTCTGCAGGTTCCCAAGTACGATCACTGATGTCATACCCTTTCCAATGAATAAGGTATTCCAATCTTCCCCGGGATATTCTGGAATCTAGGACATGCTCGACTTCAAATTCTTCATGATCATCAATCTCGATAGGTGGTGAAGGACTAGGTCTCTCCCCCCTCAATGGTGAAATCTGATATGGTTCCAACATGGATACATGGAAAACTGGATGTATTCTCATGGTACTCGGTAACTGGAGCTTGAAGGTGACTGGATTAATCTTGGCCAAGATGGTAAATGGACCAAACTTTTGATGATCTAGCTTTGCACAAGGCCTTGACGTTTGTAAATTGTTTCGGAGTAACCATACTTTATCCCCAATTTGGTACGATGGATTCTGGACACGATGTTGATCTGCATAGTACTTATATTGTTGTTGAGCTTTATGGATCTCTTCCTTCAGTTCTTTGTGAATGTCCATCAGGTACTGGGCCTTGTCTCTGGCAGCTGGGTTCTTGACATGATTTGAGAGTTGTATATCCATCCTTGGATGTTGTCCATAGTTTGCAAAGAAGGGAGTTTGCTTAGTAGATGCATGAACACTATTGTTATAGGCAAACTCTGCAAAGGGTAACAACTCAAACCAATCATTTTGGTGATAGTTGCTAGTGCAACGGAGATATTGCTCTAGGACTTGATTCACCCGTTCTGTTTGTCCATCAGTCTGTGGATGATTTGCTGTAGATAGTTTAACTTGAACACCAAGGAGCTTGCAAAGACTGTTCCAAAAGCTAGATATGAACTGAGGACCTCGATCACTGACAATATCATGAGGCAATCCATGAAGCCTAAAGATGTATCTGAGAAAGAGTCTAGCAGTGCCTGCACCTGTGATTGCCTTTGTGGTTGGAATGAAGTGTGCCATCTTTGTGAATCTATCCACAATAACAAGAATGGCATCATACTTATCTGACTTTGGTAGATCTGTGATGAAATCCATAGATAATGAAGCCCATGGCCTTTCTGGAATAGGTAAGGGTTGCAAGAGGCCATGAGGCTTATGTCGTGGTACCTTAGATCTATTGCAAGTGTCACAGGTTCGGATATATTCTTTGACTTCCTTCCACATTTGAGGCCACCAAAAATCCCTAGATATGAGTTCTATGGTTTTATTTACTCCAAAATGTCCTGCTGCAAGGTTGTCATGACGTTGTTGAAGTACTTGGATCCTGGGCTTTCCTTGAGGGACATACAATAGGTTCTGATAGAATAGTAACCCGTCCTTTTCCTGGAATTCATTTACTTCTTGGACTTTTCCTTCTTGAGTTTTTTGCTTAACATTACAAAATAATTCATCTTGCTGTAGATTCTCACGAATCAAATGATTCAAGGCTGAATTTTCAGGATGGGTTGAAGAGATAGCTGCTAACTGGAGATGTTCAGGCTTGAGTAATACACTCTCTTGTTGATCAAAGGCCTCTTCACCCTTCTTTGGTGCAAGGTAAGATCTTCTGGATAGGGCATCTGACTGACATTGATGACGTCCTGGACGGTATGTGATGACAAAGTCGAATCTGGATAAAAAGTTACTCCATCGAGATTGCCTTCTATTGAGGATCCGGGTGGTCATAAAATACTCTAGGTTCTTGTGATCTGAATACACAATGACTTTATGAGCTGCTCCTTCTAGATGGTGACGCCAGGTATCAAACGCGTCTACTATGGCAAGGAGTTCTTTATCATGAATTTCATAATTAATTTCTGGAGGGGAAAACTTCCTTGAATGATATGCAACTGGATGTAGGTGTCCATCATCTCCATGTTGGGAAAGAATGGCCCCTAGAGCAAAGTCCGATGCATCTGTCTCAAGGAAGAAGGGCTTACTAGAATCAGGATGAACTAGAATTGGAGCAGTAGTGAATGCTGATTTCAAGGTCTGAAAGGCCTTCTCTGCTTCTTCGGTCCATGAGAATTTGGAGTTCCCTGTAAGCTTGGTAAGAGGTGTCACTATCTTGGAGTAATCTCTGATGAATATCCTGTAGAAATTGGCAAACCCCAAAAAACATTGTACATCTCGAACACATGAAGGTGGTTGCCAATCAAGGATTGTCTCAATCTTCTTAGGGTCCATAAAAATTCCTTTATCTGATACTATGTACCCTAAAAATTCCACTTCTGTCTTATGAAAAGAACACTTCTCCAATTTTGCATACAATCCTTTTTCTCTTAGTTTCTCTAGGACTATCTTTACATGATCTTCATGATCCTCTAGATTTTTGGAGAATATCAAGATATCATCAAGGTATATTACAACAAAATCATCTAAATATTCTCGAAAAATATCATTCATCATATGTTGGAAGACAGCTGGAGCATTTGTAAGACCGAATGGCATAACTACATATTCAAAATGCCCATACCTTGTTCGAAATGCTGTCTTCCATTCGTCTCCTTCTTTGATCCTGACAAGGTTGTAAGCTCCTCGAAGATCAATTTTCGTGAAGAATTTTGCTTTTCCAAGGCGTTCCAAGAGCTCTGATATGAGTGGTAGAGGGTATCTGTTTTTTATAGTGACTTTGTTCAATCCACGATAATCTACACACATCCGGAGAGTCCCATCCTTCTTCTTTACAAATAGAATAGGAGCTCCTGCTGGAGACTTCGAGTGTTTGATAAACCCCTTTGCTAGATTCTCATCAATGTTCTTGCGTAGTTCTGTAAGTTCCTCTGGAGATAGTCTGTAGATTGGTCCAAAGGGTGGTTGTGTTCCCTCTTGAAGATCTATGGGGCAATCATAAGGTCTATGCTCTGGGAGGATATCTGCATTCTTCTTTTCAAAAACATCTTTAAAGCTGTTGTACTGATTGGGTAGCTGTACTGGATCATCTTTCTTGGATTCTTGAGCTGGTATGGCATAGATCATATATGTAGGTTCCTTCCTTACTGCATGTATGAAGGCTTTGGCTCCAACATATGTTGGGTTCTTCTGGATATCTCGACGGGTGATTTTATTCTTTTCCCAATTAATTTCTGGATTATGTTTCTTTAACCACGGCATTCCGATGATAACCATATTTGTTGGACTCGATATTACATTGAAACATATGTGTGAATCATGGTCACCAAGGTATACTCTTAGTGGTATGGTTTCCATGGTTATATTCCCCGATGCTAGAGGCCGTCCATCTACTACTTCAGCTACTACTGGTCTGTTCTTTCGAAGTACTGGAATTCCATGTTTCTTAACGAGTCCTTCATCAATGAAACATGAGGACGCTCCTGAATCTACCAGAGCTATGAGGGAAAGGGTCTTCTTAGACAGGATTAACTTAACAGGGGCAAGACATGTTTCTACGGGTGTGGATGGAATTATGAGACCCTTTCGTATATCATGGTCCGGCTGTATGGTCTCTTTTACAACTGGACTTCCTCGTTTCCCTGCTCTACAAGGGTGGCTGCGACTTTGGAGTTCGTTCTCTTGTTGGGACAATTAACTGCAATGTGGCCAGGGTTTCCACAATATAGACATAATTTGTTATCCCTCCTTCTTTGTTTCTCTTGTGGTGTTAGAGGCTGGAACCTAGTTACATCTATCTGCATAGGTTCGGGCATAGTGTCATCTCTAGGAGTAGGCTGGAAAGGTTTCCATTGGCGAGGTCTTCCTTCTACTTGTTTTTCTTGTTTCCTTTCAAAAAGGCGGTTATCACATTGAATGGCTTGGTTGATGTATTCATTCAATGTCTTCACCTCTGGCATCGTGAGTAGAAGGTCCTTCACATCATCCCTTAAGCCCCATCTAAATTGGCTTATGAAATAATCTTCATGCCAAGTGAGGTCACATATCAACTGCCTAAATTCTGATGCATAGGTAGAGGCAGGGCGGTTACCTTGACGTAGCTTTCGAAGTTTTGTTTCTGCCACTCGACTCGTGTCTGCATCTCCAAATGTGGCGACAAGCTCTCCAAGAAATGCCTCATAGTCATGAAGTACGGCCATATCCTTCTCCAAGATTGGGGCGAACCATGATAAAGCTTGACCATAGAGCAAGGTTCCAATAAAACCGACCTTGGATGCATCATCAGGGTATCTATCAGGCTGCATGCGAATGTACAATTTGACTTGTTGCAAGAATCCTCGAAACTTTGTGCGATCACCATTGAACTTTTCTGGCATGCAGATCTTGGGTTCCTTCATAAATGATGTACTGGGCCGTTGATTCACTTGAATACTCCCTTGATTCGCTTGAAGACTCCCGATTCGTTCTTGTAATTCTTGGAGGAGTGCACCTACATGCACCGGATGTCCCATCTCGACTTGTGTCTGTCGATGACTTAGGTCTTCGACTTGTTGTTGGAGACTCTGAAGTGATGCTACGATCTGTTCATAAGCGTTCTCCATGATGTCTGGTCTTGGATAGAAGATAGTCTTGCCAAAATGTCAGGGGAGCACTAGATTGTGCTCTCTGACTACAATAGACAAGATTTCGGAAATACACTTCTGATTACAAGATCACCCACGAAGGGGAAACGATACAAGAATATACGATCGATACAAGATGTCCCACAACCCGGGACTGATAGGTATGAATAACTCAACTAGAGATGATACAGGAGATCCCACAACCCGGGATCGTAAGTATGAGACAAGATGTCTCGATTACAAGAACTCCCTTCTGGGAGATGAACTGGATACACGGAAGAACTCGACAGGATCTCCTACTACTAGATTACAAGGGGACAAGATAGTATGTCCAAGAACTAGACTAGAACAAGGAACAAGACAAGAACTAGAACTGGAACTTGAAAGTACTTACTTGGAGGTCACGACTCCTTGAGCTCCCAAGACTGGCATTGGCAAGACTGATTATGAATGTGGCCAACCCCTCCTTATATAGGTTTTCAAGGGCGGTTCCCAAGGGCGGTTGCGACTTGATGATGTCATCATGATGTCATCGACTCGAAGCATGAGCTCTGGATATCCGAATCAGGCAAGTAGACAGTCGATCTTAGGGTTTTGGCACATTTCGGACGCAATGGAAGCATTGGTTTCTCCTAATTCTGAACCAATTATGAGATACAGGGTTCACATGGAATCTTAGGTTCAGGATGGTTTCCTTTGTCCATGACAAGGTATCCTTGGCTTGTGCATAAATTGACTTAGCACAATAAATCCATATGCAATATCTATCCTTGTTAATGTAGCATAGTTCAAGCTACCCACCATACTTTGATAGCCTGTAATGTCCTTGACTTCATCACCTTCATGGGCACTTAGCTTTAGATTTACCTCCATTGGAGTGCTTGCTACTTTAGCATCCTGCAAATGAAACTTCTTCAACATGTCCTATATATACTTTTTCTGAGTGATGTATATCCCTGAATTAGTGTAGACTAATTCAAGTCCCAAAAAATACTTCAATAGACCAAGATCATTGATCTTGAACTCCTTCATCATTTGACTTTTGATATATCTGATTCCATTGACATCATTACCTGTAATGATGATGTCATCAACATAAACACAAAGGTATATTACCTCTGAATTACTTCTCTTAATGAACAGAGAAGTATCTGCCTTGCTCATGACAAATCCTTGGTCTTGGAGGTATGTAGTTAACCTGTAATTCCATGCCCTAGGTGCCTGCTTCAATCCATATAAAGCCTTTTCTAATTTGCAAACATATGTTACCTTCTTAGGGTCCTCATAGCCAGGAGGTTGTGACATATATACCTCCTCTTAAATCCATCCATTCAAGAAAGCATTCTTGACATCCAATTGGTACATATTCCAATTTTTTTATGCAACCACACTTACCAACACTCTGATTGTTGGCATCTTGGCCACAGGTGAGAATGTCTCCTCATAGCCAATGCCTTGGGTTTGTGCAAAACCCTTGGCTACCAATCTGGCTTTGTACCTATTCATTGTGCCATCAGAATTTCTTTTAAGCTTATAGATCCATCTAGATCCTATTACCTTCATTGAGTCCTTCTTAGGTACTAACTCCCATGTGCCACTCTCCTTGAGTGCTTCAATCTCCTCATCCATAGCTTCTTTCCATTATGATTTGGTTATTGCTTCTTCATATGATCTTGGTTCTTCATTTGACAAATCTTTGGCAAGATAAAGAGAATGTTTAGTAATAAGAGATGTATCATACCCATATTTGATAGGTTTCTTGCTTTCTCTTTGTGATCTTCTAAATGGTTGAGTTGAAGATTCAGGTATGTCTTCAAGCTTCTTCATCTTCATTTTGCCTTTGGACTTCCATGCTTTGAATTCTTCCAGGTTGATAGTATCTTCATCATCTCAACTTGAGGCTTCATTCTGAGTAGGTTCCTCCTTTGTAAGACTTGGAAATTCCTCTTCCAAATCATAGGGTAATTTGACCTTCTTGCATTCATTCTCATACCAAGAATCATTTTCATCAAAGACAACATCTCTGCTTACCATGAATCCCTTATTGATGGGATTATAAAACTTGTAACCTTTTTTATTTAAATCATACCCAATAAAGATGCATTTTTCAGCCTTTGGGTCTAAGCTTACATCTTATCTGAGAAGGAATGTGTACATATGCTACACATCCAAATATTTTGCAATTGTCAAGTGAGGGTCTCTTACCATGCCATGCTTCATAGGGTGTCATGCCATCAAGAGACTTAGATGGCAACCTGTTTATGAGGTAAGTGGCAGTAGAAACACTTTTTGCCCATAGATAATTAGGTAATTTCTTCTCATTCAACATAGACCTAGCTGTCTCCACAATTAATCTATTCTCTCAGCTACCCCATTTTGTTCAGGAGAATACCTTGTGGTTATTTCTCTTTTGATGCCTCTGTCCTGCAAGAAGTCTTCAAATTCATTGGAGAAGTACTCACCTCCTCCATTTGACCTTAGCCTTTTCAAATTCCTTCCTGTCTGATTTTCAACTAATGCAAGATATTTTTTAAAGCAATTTTAAATACCTCGTCCTTGTGCTTCATGAAGTACAATACAGTCCATCTGCTATAATCATCAATGAAAGACACATAGTACCTTGATCCTGAGATTGAGGGGTCTTTGCTTGGTCCCCATACATCTGTGTGTACAAGTTCTAGGTAGTCGTCATGCATGTATCCTTTCTTTGAGAAGGGTAACTTGTGAGACTTCCCAAATTGACAAGCACCACACTTGTAAATCATATGTTGCTTGGATACATTAGGTATCCCAAGCACACATTGGTCCCTGCACATTTGTTTCAAGGTTCTTTCTCCTATGTGCCCTAACCTTTTGTGCCAAATCTCAAGCTCTGAAAGTGTTTGATCTTTATAACTGTATAGTGCACTGTTCTTTGTATCTTCTAACTCAAAAGTGAAAAGTCTACCTGATTTTTCTCCTTTAGCAATCCTCTTGAACCCATGTCTTGGATCCTCCACATATGCTCCATATTGGTTGAATCTGACCTGCAAATCTTTTGGTGGTAATGGTTGGTACATAGAGTACCCTGCTCAACAAATTCTGATTTCCATCACAAGTCTTAACATTTACAACTTTAACTATAGAATGCTTTGTGTCATCAACTGTTTGAACTTGATGCTTACCTTTTGGTTCTTCAAGATCAGAGAGTAATGCTACATTGCCAGCCACATGATTTGAACAACCTGAGTCAATGTAGAATAGGTGGTCATCATTTGTACCTGACTTTGAAGTCATGTTCATGATCAGAAGAGAGTCATCCTGCTCCTCTGTGTAGTGGTTGTAATCCTTCCTGGATTTGAATCCTCCTTGATAGTTGCCATTGTAATTATTGTTGTAGTTATTGTTGTAGCCTTGGTGATGGGTGAATCTACCTCTTGACTATGAGTAGCCACCTCTTTGATATCCTCTTCCTCTCTCATTCTTGTAATTCCTGAAACACTCATCTGTAGTATGATTTGATAAACCACGAATGTTGCATGGTGGGGAGTTATAAGATCTCCCCCTACCTTGCTTACCTCCTCAGCCCCTTCCTCTTGATGATCTACCTCTCCCTGCATAGTTGGCTTGAGAGGTTGATCCATAGTTGGCTTGAGAGGTTGATCCTTCATCTTCCACCTTCTTGCTTTTGCCTTTATCTTTAGACTTCTTATCAATGTATAGGGAAGAAGAGTTATTACCTTTGGATGTGTCTCCATTCTTTTTGAGCTTTGCTTCATGAGTAAACAATTGTCCCATGAGAGTTGTAAGATTTGGAGTATGCATGTCCATGTAAAGATCCATGGCAGTGGTGAAGCTTTCCCATTTGTCATCAGCCTTGATCCCATTGATCACTTGCCTTACAATGTGTTCTTCTTCAATCTCTTCTCCTATGCTTGCTAACTGATCTGCTACATCTTTAATCTTGGTCACAAATTCTGAAACAGCTTGATTAGGTTGCTTCCTTAATGTTGTGAATTCAATCCACAACTGATTTTTCCTAGCCCTTGTGTTGGAGGAAAAATATGATGACAAGGTTTCCCAAGTCTCTTGGGATGTCTTGCAATTTCTAATATGTGGCAAAAGAAAATCAGATATAGAGTTGAGTAAATAAGATCTTGCCAATGCATCCTTAGCACACCATGTGTTGAGCTTTTCATGTTCTTCCTTGGTTGGTAATCCTCTTGCTTTGAATGAGGGCAATTCCTCATCTCTTGAAATGTATCCATAGAGACTCCTTCCTTGTAAGTAGGTCTTCGTCCTTAGAGACCATGCTTGATAGTTGTTCCTGTCCAATTTATCAATGAATGAAGGAAAACCATCTCCCATTTTACCTTAGTTTGCTCTGATACCACTGTTGGGAAAGATGGATGGATGCTCCAAGAGACTGAGTACGTAATGGTAAACCTACTTTGTACCAGCCCTCTTTTGCTTCAGAGTTGATAACTAGACCTCCTTAGCTTTCCAATGACACCATAAAATGTCCTATGTACTTTGGAAATGATGTGTGTAATGATTGAATCAAAACAGATAACTTTGGAAGTCACAAACTCAAGAAAACCTTCTATTTATGTCTTGATACCTGCTGGGTATTTAGCTTAGTATGAACAGCACAGTAGGAATTGGAAAAATTCCTTTTAGGGGTACCTAATTAGCTTAGTAAGCTACCTATTCCAACTGGAATGATGTAAAATGATTAACTATGCTAAGAGAAATCAACTTAGCAAGTTAAGTTATACCCCCGACTTTTTAGGACTGTAGCAAAAAATGACCAGAGATCACCTCGACGCAGTTTTCTCCAAAATGGCTGAATAGAATGTCTTCAAACTTTGAAATCATGTAGATTACTTCAAGTTGAATCCAACGAGCTTTGAATCACTGAATTTGGTCAAGAATTGACCGAGATATGCCCTTGACAAGTTGACAGACTTTTGAGTAGACTAACAGAGAACTCACAGATGGACAATGTGAATGTATGTATTAATAAATATTTGTATACAACTCCATTTGCCTGAACATCAATGCCAAATGGTGTAGAGAGGTGTGGGCTAGAGTGTAGACCTCACACACACTCAAAAATCAGTAATGCTAGGCTCAGGAGTGCTCTCTCTTACCGACGACGTTTCATGTCCATTTTTATAGGAATGAGTAAAAAATTTGAATTCAAATTCAAACTTTTGGCTCCCTATGATCAAGCTCCTAAATGCTTGGAGATATTCTTTCAATCAAACAACTAAGTTTTCCACGAATCCTTTTGGTAGGTGATTACAAGAGATTCCAAGTCAATTTGACTTTTACAATGAGGTAAAGTGGTAATTAACCACTAGCATATGTTCCTATGCTTCTTCATGTATGTATAGACTTCAATGCTTCCTTTGAGCCAAATGTGTAGGCTTGTAATTTACACCAACATTAAAGGCCAAAACACTACAATAATGTGTGAATATATTTTGTTTGAAACAAAGCTATTCCACCATCAACTTGCATAAATTGAATGCCCAAATAATGATGCAAATGCCCCAAATCTGACCTGTCAAATGAGGCATGTAGATCAGCCTCAAAATCAACAATATGCTTCTCATGAGGACCAATGAGGAGCATGTCATCAACATACACAACAATGATCAGAGGCACATCATTTGCATGCTTAACATATAAGGTGCTCTCAGTTGGACTGTTCTCAAAACCATGTGCAATCATATAGGCATGTATCTTTTCATACCAAGCACGTGGTGCTTGCTTTAAACCATATAATGCATTCTTCAACTTGTACACTTGGTTTTCATGCCCTTTTTGCACAAAGCCATGCGGCTAAAGAACATACACTTCTTCATGCAAGTCACCATTCAAAAATGTAGTTTTAATGTCCAACTGATGTACATTCCAAGCATGATGAGCTGCAAGTGCACATATGCTATGAACAGTAGTCATTTGGAATGTAGGAGCAAAGGTCTCATCAAAATTAATGCCTCTTTCTTGAGCATAACCCTTTGCAACAAGCCTAGCTTCATACCTATCAACTATACCATAAAGCTTATGCTTCAGCTTGTATACCCACTTAGTGCCAATGGCCTTCTTTCCAAGAGGCAAGTCACATAAAGACTAGGTACCATTTTTCATGATAACACCATGTTTTGATTGCATAACAGCGATCCAATTTTTAGAATTTTGTGCTTCATCAAACAAAACATGCTCATTCTCATCACAGAGAGTAGAGGAAGCCATAGCATAGCAATCTAATGCAAAAGAAGCACTATGAGAGCTTGAACGAGTACGATATGATAGAGATGCATCTAATTTGTTGTCATGCAAAGTTTGCACTAGCCATTTTGGCATAGTCTTTGGCTCCTCAATGTTAGCTCTCTCATCAAGTGCATCATGTAAATCTGCATTAGAAATGGAATGATCTAAATCATCACATGAAACTTGTAAAGGCTAAGAAGTTGCCTCATTAGGACCAGCACTAGAGTGTCCACTTGTAAAAAGAGGTAACAAAGTATCATACATATCTTTAGAGCCAACATATGTCTCCTAAGTACATGAAAGTAATGGTTGAATAGCATCTTCCACAAAACAACATCACAACTAACCAAAATGCATTGAATATGTGGATGATACATACGATAGCCTTTTCTTTCAGAATTGTACCCAACAAAAATGCATTTCACTACTTTATCATCCAATTTCTTATGTTGTTGTTCAAGCAATAATGCATATTGCCAAACAACCAAAAACATGCAAGTGAGCAATAGATGGCTTGCGACCATGCCAAGCCTCATATGGAGTGATAGACTACAATGCTTTAGTAGGACACCTGTTAAGTATATATGTTGCACACATGATAGCCTCAAGCCAAAAACTATGTGGTAAATCCTCACTCTTGACCATACACCTTGCCATCTCCATGAGTGACCCGTTCTTCCATTCAACAACTCCATTTTGTTGAGGTGTATACGGCACTATACACTGATGTTTTATCCCACATTCCGCTAGAAATACATTAAAGTCAAAAGAGATATATTCCTCCCTTTGATTACAATGGAGGGTGCCCATTTTACATGCTAATAGATTTTCAGCCAAAACTAAAAACTATTTGAAGCACATAAACATGTTGCACTTTGTTTTCAATGGAGCCATGCATGCCTAGAAAAATCATCAATGGAAGTCATGAAGTAAAGATAGTTTCCAAAAGAGGGTGTCTGCATAAGACCATAGACATCATTGTGAACAAGCTGCAATTTCTTAGTAGGCCGAACTGAACCATCTTTTGCGAACGAGGAATGTTACATTTTTCCCAAAATACAGACTTCATAGACATGTTTACCAGGTGCCTCAGCCTTAGAATCATGTACTACACATGCTAAATCATTCATAGATTTTTCATAGTCTATGAGCTTATACAGACCATGACATAAAATGCTAGAAGCAATAATGACATCGCCACTTGACAAATCATGAACTATACATTTGTCATCAACAAATTTCACAACGAAGCCAATCTTGGCTAAAGTTGAAACTGATAACATATTCTTCTTGATCCTTGGCACAAATAAAGCATCTGACAATGTAAAAGAACTACCATCAATAGTAGTCAAAATGATCTTACCAACTCCCATGACAAGATAAGAGGATTTGCTAGCACGTGTGACACTATTCCCTATAGAGGCAGGCTTAAGTTAAGTGAAGAAACTATAATACAATATGTTTGGTTGCCCCACTATCAAAGTACCAAACATCTAAGTCTACTACATACATACATTGTTCATGAGAAGATGGTTCATAACTACAAACAATGGTAAATGACCATTCTTCATTCTGCACAAGATTAGCAAACTTTGTTTTAAGTGTAGAGGCCTCTGCAACAACCATTCCAACCTCTTTCTTCCTTGCCTCTTTAGCACCCAATTTTGGAAAACTCTTTATGACATGATCATTTCCTTTACAATATTTGCAAAAAAATTTCTACATTTTTGTTTTCTTCTCATCTTTGTCATTCTTCTTTGATTGTGCAGCATTAGCAGATTTCTACTTACTAATAGAAGAGCTCCATTTACCTTTGCCCTTTTGACTAGCTAGGAAAGCTTGATCTACAACACACATAATGTACTTGTTCTGCCTAGATTGATCTTCCTGCAACAAAATAGAGACTAACTCCTCAAATGTTAAGGCATTTGGATTTCCTTTCATCATCAAACGAAGAGTAGAAGCAAAAGTCTGATGTGAATCAGGAAGACCATTCAAAACAATCTGCACAAGTGAACTGTCAAGCAAGACTTCATTAGCAAAAATCAAGTGTTCCTTCAAATCTTTGATCTTTGTTAGAAAACTATCCATTGAATCTCCTTCATTCATGTGCTCACTCTCCAACTGTTTTCGGGGGTAAGCAACATGAGCCTCATTCCTTTCCTGGTATAAAGTGGTAAGTGTATCCCAAGCATCCTTAGCTATTCTACAAGAGTGAATGTGAGGAATAATGGCACTTTTGATAGACAAGTCTATCAATGCATGTGCCTGAGCATCTCTGCCATCCCAACAAATTTTCTCTATAGTAGGTGCAACAAGAACTGCACGAATAGGAACATGAAGAATATCACCATCTTCAATGCCCTTTGTATCACCTTTAGCAACTATGTTTGCAGGTGTAATAGAACGTTTTTCAACACCCTACACAATATTCCACAGTCCATTTGCAACCAAAACATGACACATCAAGCCCATAATGGGTAATTGGTACCATCCAACTCATCCTCAATAGCCAACATACATGGTACATCATTGTTTTTAGCCATGGCCACTGACTAAAATGCCCTAATGCAGAAAAATGATTGTATCTCAAAAAGTTGAACATAACTACCGTGTTGAGTTTTGGTAAACCTAAATCACACGTTGAGATGCTTATACTGGTGAACCAAAACCTGTATATATCTTTGGCACAAAAAGATAAAATTGTCTGCACAAGCACTATAATAGTGCGTTCAAAAGTTGAAACGAGCTCTGATCATGATTTTAGCATGACAAATTGAAGCTGTTTTGATCTCTTAATCACCCTAAGTATGCTCACCAAAATTTGTGTGATACTGAGACTGTGATCGGAGCGGTGTCGATGATGCCCTAGATGAAGTGCTGACCTGCTCTGATACCAATTGTTGGATTTTGAGGTTTGTAGAAGCATGGGAACAGCACAAGGAAGAAGAAGAAGCTTGGAGCACAACACATAATACTGAGTGTATCACCACTAGAATGTACAAAGATAAGTATCCCATTAGGGTAATAGGCGTATATACAAGTCGGGAGGAAAAAACCTCCTAAAGAGAGAAAAAGGTGCCTCAATGGTCCTAGAATGTTCACACACATCACTACCTAAATATATCAACACATTTCATAAATATTTGTACTAAATTGGCTGTAGAATAGGCAAATAAGAAAGAGGTTGGAATGGTTGTTGTAGAGGCTTCTACACCTAAGATAGAGTCTACTAATCGTTTTCAAAATGATGAATGGGCATTTACTACTATATGCAGTTACAAACCATCTTCTCATGAGTAGTGTATGTCTGCACTACACTGAGATGTTTGGTAATTTGATAGTGGGGCAACCAAACGTATTACCTCACAATGTAGTTTCTTCAGTTCACTTGAGTCTGTCCCTACAGTGAATTCTACCACATGCACTAGCCACTCCTCTTATCCTGTAATGGGAGTTGGTTAGATCATTCTGGCTACTACTGATGGTAGTTCTTTCACATTGTCAGATGCTTTCTATGTTTTAAAAATATATTGTCAATTTTGGTAATAGCCAAGATTGGCTTGGTTGTCAAATTTGTTGATAATAGATCTAAAATGCATGATAGCTCAAATGGTGATATTATTGCTCCTTGCATTTTATGTCATGGGTTGTATAAGCTCATAGACTATGCAAAATCTGTGAATGTTTTAGCATGTGCAGTTTGAGATTCCCAGGCTACCTCATATGCAAAGCTTTGGCATGCACACTTTGGTCATCTAAATTTTTCTAGTTTGCGATACCTACATAAATCCAAAATGGTATCCTCTTTTCCCAAACTTGAGGTAGCTGTTGAGAAAAGGGGAGCAACGGACCCTAACCGCCTCACATGGAAGTGATGAAGTTGCAAGAAGTGCAAGCAATGCATCCACACCCATGCGCATGAACAATGGCACCATGGCCAAGGTCAAAAAGGAGCAAGGGAGAGCAATGCTCACACACAAGCCAACTCCAAATGCAAGTCCACACACATAGATCATCACCTTGCACACAAGGAAGAAAGAAAGTAACAAATGACACCTTCTTCTATTAACAAAATGGAGGCCAAAGCCATGGCCACGGGACCCCCCTTTACAAGAAATAGCCTCTATTTATAGGCTCAGCACAATTCCCCCATGTGCTCCTTTTGACTAGTAAAAAAGGAGCACATGCCTAACTGTCATATCTCAAGAAGATCTTTTCATATATTCCAAATCTCAAAAGAAAGGAGAATACGTGCGCATGGGGATTTTTCTAGGCTTCTTCAAAAATGTGAGCCTTTACAAGGCTCCAAAGCCTTACTTTTGGAAAAATATCAAAAAGTGTCTAAGAAGGGTTCACATGTTAAAATCTAACTATATATAAAAAAGAGGGTTCTTATGCACAAATGAAGATGTGTGCATACCCAATGCTCAACACTCTCCCTCCCCTAGACTTTGTCATCCTCAACAAAGCTAAGAGGAAAGGATCATACACAACTGAACTTTATCCAAGTTGAAATCTTCAATTCTTCAGAATCTGCAATTTCTAAAATCAGCAAAGCTTCAGATAGCAAGTCTTCAGGTCTTCAAGGATCTTTAAATCTGCAGCACATCTATCTTTAAGCCTTGAGTCCTTCCTTCAATCTGCAAATATTCCGTCTTCAGAGCTGGGCGACACAATCCCCTTGGGGGGCAGTCAACCCAGCATGCTTCCCACTATGCAGTCTTTTGTAAGGCTGGAAATGTCTTCTTTGGAAGCTTCCAAACCTGAAATGACATACAAAAGAGCAAGTAAATTGCATCTAATAATGAGATAAACATTCACTTCAACTTTAGTTTCCACATCAGGGGCATCCTCTTCTGCAAGACTTTTCTTCTAGAGAGACATCCTCTTGAAGATCTATCTTGCCATGGTGTATATCAGGTATAGCTACCCCAACATGGTAGTGATAGAAGTTATCATGAAGATCGCGCAAAAAAGTAGCTCCAAAGAGTCCACAACCTTCTAGTTCTCAAATAAGCTTGCACTGGCCTATATTCATTCAAAGAAGTCAATTATCGTAGTATCTGAAGATAAAAATAGGATGGTCATGCATATAGTAAACATATGATTCAATTATCATGCACCAATGTCGAAAGAATAGAAAGCATCCAATTACTCTCTCCCAACTATGTGAGCTGTATGGCCAAAGTATGAACCCAAAACAACCACTGGTATTTTTTTTATCTATCAAAATGCCTATCGCAAATAACAAGCTGTAAGATCTTATGGAGAAGAAAACTCAAAGGACCATCAACTCATCCTGAAGTATAAACAAAGAACCCTCCGTTGGGAATTTCTAACCTTCTAGCCAGCAATGAGAATCTTTCCCATCTATCATGCCATCAATTATAAGACTTAAAGCATTTCCTTACTGAAGAACAATACACCTAGTGCATTTGAAAATAGTTTCATAAGCGCATCACAAAGCAAATTATTTTAGAATTGAAAAAACATGTAGGCCATGCATCTACAAAAGAAGCGTTGTCAGCCATATGCCAATAATCGTACCAAGTTTCTCCCAAAACCAGTACACACCAATCCCACAAGGTTCAGTTACAAGAATTCAAAATGATCATCAAACATGTGAATATTAAAGAACACATCATTCACAAGAGAGCATCTATCAGAGTCAAAAGGATCTAGGCTAAGTTCTGCATGTGTTGGCCTATACTGCATTAAGTGAGCATTGTAAAACCAGAGAATTTCTTCCTTGACAAAAAACAAGCATTCAGATCTTTGTGACAGTGTTTCCAACTTTATTGGAACCGGATATTGTCTAGATATTTTCTTGATAGAATTGAGCAGGCATTGTGTAAAACACAGGGCAGTCAAGTCCCTAACAGTGAACCTCATTGTTCATGAAATGCAATTGATTGTACAAAATAAACAATTACACCTCAATTATCAAACATGTGAGTAACCCAAAACACATCCATCATAAGAGATCAACTTCTACAAGTAAGGACATACACCATGTTTCATATGTAAGAGCAAACGCAGTCCTATAATTGGAGGCTGACAAGCAGTAAAGTTCAGTAATCACAGGGTTTAATACACACAAGTGTGAGTCTGGTCTGATTCTAGAATAGGCGCAAGGATTTCCAGGGAAACTTATTCACAATTCTTATCTAGAGCAATCACTTACTTCAAATATATAATGCAACTGTCTTCTTCTCCACCAAATATCAAAACACAAAGAACCGTTAAAGACCATTTGGAGCGAGCTCAAACATAAAAAACATGCTTGCGATATACATATTGGTAAGACCAATAAATGGCCCTGAAGGGGTGGAGTCGCCATGTCCTTCCCTCAATCCTATCATTCTTAGAAAAATATGAGCAACTTGAGAGATACCTTGCTTTAAAGAGACTAAAAAAGAACCCAGAGACCCAAAAAATTCTGTTTGAAGTTATAATTGCCATTGAGAATAGTCATGATTATTCCAATATTTTTCAAGTATAACAAATCATCCTAGTTCCTGATTGCACCAGGGTCATGTGTTGGCATAATTGCTACTAGTGAAATGTGGACACCCCCCCTGTATAGGGCAATCATACAAACCTTGAGCAAGCCAATCTTCCTCGTTGCCCATCTGCTAACCCTGGTCACATAAGCAAGCCTGACAAGTAATTTAATCCTTCCTCGAGGAATCTTAGCCCAAAACGGGCTCAATAAACATATGGCCTAAGTGGAAATCGAAGCCTCAAATTCCTAAGGGTAGCCACAACCGGACTCCTCAAATCCAGGCATGTGAATGTTAGAAGATACATCCAAGTTACAATCCTCATGGAGAGGGTCAATCACTCAGGGGTACGTGGTAGGTCAATGATCCTTGATGCCTGTGAACATAGTTGCAGCATATATAAAACTCACCATCATGGAGAGTAATATTTTTGAGAGTGAGGCTTGGATACCAATCTCTTTTGTAGAGCAATCACATAGTACATTATTCATCAGCTATACTCATTTTAGAACCAACCTAAATTCATGTAGTATCTCCTTACAAGAGCAAGATAGTCTTCAACCAATTCCTCAAAACACAACTTATGAAGCAGGAAACACAGAGAACCTTAGCACAAAGAGCATAAACAGTGTGTACATATAAGCGTTGGAGTGGTGTGAGCAATCAAGTGAGTCAATCCGATGTCCACCTATCATTATAGCCTATGACAAAGAAATTCTTTAACATGATACTGTGCATAGATGTGAAAAAGACAATCTTTATCATTTCTGAAATGTTGGTAGAATTCCTTAGATGTAGTTTTGGAAACTACCCCTCATGGGTTAGTCACAAAATTAAGGAGAAAATTAGTATTGTCCCACCACTGTTAGTCTTATGCAACTACAATGGTCAGAATACTTCTTCAATAATAGGCAGCCCATCATGTGGGTAAGGTACCATGTACAGCTTTCATACCAAACACCGTAAGAAAACTTGAGTATATACCATTTCCTCATAACATAAGACAATCAAATCAGCTCGATGTATCCATCTGAGCATTCTGCAAGACTTGGACACAACTTCAACCTACCTCCCAAGAAAACATGGTTTGTACGATCATAAAACTACCTGCTCATCAATACATTTTTCAAAAAGGGAGATAGGAAAATACATCGCTGACATAATTTTCTAAACTTCCAACCTTAATTCCATGTGCCTTTTTTAAAAAAAAAAGAGGTCACAACTTATAGAAAAACAAAAAAAAAAACTGCATCATTTATGTGCGACAGAGATCATCGAATAACCCATCGATAGTTATGTAGGGTAGAACACTCCAGCCAAGGAGTTCTGAGGGTCTGAGAAGCATGGCACAACCAAGGCTAGATCCATGGGTGAGAGAAGCATGGCTGAATAAGGCATGTATTTATGAAATTTCCTCCAGCAATGCAGATGAGCCCAAACTTCCACCGTTAGGTACATTGTAAACATCCATATTGAAGGATCAAGAAAGGGGAAAGTAGGTGCAACAAAGGGACACACAGAATAATTCTGGAAGTGGAGAAGGTGGGCAGAAGGGTTACTTGAAGCATATCATCTAACCATATGAGAGTTGACATCATACAATCATGAAATTAGTCATGCCTGGTTCAAGATCATGATAGAAACCTCAATGTGTGTTGCAAAAAGTATCTTTGGATGTACAAGACATCATGCAGATCCGCAAATGTTGATAGCATCCATTTCTAGCAGAATAAAACCATTGCAAAGGACACTAAGCAACACCATCATTGGTAGGTAAATCGGCAAAGGGCATACCACAGAAAGAAATAGAAAATTGAGTCCTTCAAGAATTCGGATGGCTTTGAAGCACCATTATTAGTCACACCAACAAATGCATAACCTGAAGCACAAAACACAACACATTGGCAGCAACGGAGATTTCACCTTCAAGCCACGTCGAGAAGGTAAGGCAAAGAGAAATTCCACAAAAGAATATCAGAGCCTAGCTTGGTTATGGAGACTCCCTATCACCTCAACCTAGGGCCCCAAAACGTAGACATACTTCTCCATAGGGAGCTTGACACCAACCAGAGACTACACACCAGCAGGTAGAGTGTGCTGTGAGCAGCAAGAACACTTGGGCCTCAGGAGGGAAGTCAAGGGAAATCTTCAAAGCTTGTGGTGACCACCGTGGTGCCATGAAGATTCCTGCAAATGTAGTAGTAACAGGCCCCCATCAAAGAGCTTCATGTGTGAAGAAGCTCATGACCATAAAACGCGACGATGGCAATGTGCCATGATGTCAGCAGGGACAGTCTTTCAAGACCAAAGTTGCACATATTGAAACCCGTGAGCCAACTCCGTCGAGATGTAAGAGGAAGAGAGGGAGAAAGGTAGGCCGAACCATGCTCAACTCCATGGCCACCGATTGTAGGTACAAAATGAAGGAAGCTGAAGCTTACCCTGAAGTTCTGAGATAGGAAGCCTACCACCATCAGGTGATCGCAACCAGAGCAACAACCTTCTGAGGAGCAATAGAGACCGCGTGAGAGATTAGCCCCGAGAAGGGGGAACGCCAAGCATGGATCCACAGAGCCACCAAAGGCGAGAGAGCCAGACGCAGAAGGGGGAGCCAATGAAGCTCGACCCCGATGCACCAATGCAAAAGGGGGAGCACTTGATGCTCAACCCCGAAAATTGGACAGAAGGGGGGTATGGGAAGGTTAGACTTCTCCAACCAACCTCCGCATGAAATGAATGCAGAAGAGCGGGAAGATGAAAAATGGCCAATGACAATATCCAGGTACAAACAAGCCATTGAATGCGCAAGAGCTCATCAGTTTCTTCCAGAAAAAAATGTCGCGTTTTTTTTTTTGGGGTTTTCTTGGAAAGAGGGAGGACTAAGAGGAATGACTATCCTTCCCCCAATCCAAGATAGGCATTCTCATAGTAGAAAGCCCAGTGAATGAGTGAGTGGAAGTGTGTAGATGTGAAAGAAAAAGAGAGAGAAGGGGGGTAAGGGGGTGTTTTTGTGCAACAAACAAAAATAAAGATCTAAACTACTCAAAATGAGAAATAAGGGGTACCCTTAACCAACCAAAGGCCACACGTATTCATCCTCCTCCAAGTGTCAAGGTGCATCTCACGAAATATGGACACGCAAACTTGGAGAAACCAGCGGCTAAAGGCCGACGTCCCCGGCAACGGTGCCAAATTGTTGAGAAAAGGGGAGCAATGGACCCTAACCGCATCACATGGAAGTGAGAAGCTTCTCCAAGTGAAGTTGCAAGAAGTGCAAGCAACGCATCCACACCCATGCCCATGAACAATGGCACCATGGCCAAGGTCAAAAAGGAGCAAGGGAGAGCAATGCTCACACACAAGCCAACTCCAAATGCAAGTCCACACACATAGATCATCGCTTTGCACACAAGGAAGAAAGAGAGTAACAAATGACACCTTCTTCCATTAACAAAATGGAGGGCAAGGCCATGGCCAAGGGACCCCCCTTTACAAGAAATAGCCTCTATTTATAGGCTCAACACAATTCCCCCATGTGCTCCTTTTGAATAGTAAAAAAGGAGCACATGCCTAACTGTCATATCTCAAGAAGATCTTTTCATATATTCCAAATCTCAAAAGAAAGGAGAATACGTGTGCGTGGCGATTTTTCTAGGCTTCTTCAAAAATGTGAGCCTTTACAAGGCTCCAAAGCCTTACTTTTGGAAAAATATCAAAAAGTGTCTAAGAGAGGGTTCACATGTTAAACTCTAACTATATATAAAAAAGAGGTTTCTTATGCACAAATGAAGATGTGTGCATACCCAATGCTCAACAGCAGCTTATAAACCATGTCTCTAAAGGTTTTATTTTGGGCAAAATGTAGAATTCATCCTTCCCAAAAAGACGGTTCAATTCAAGTTTCTCACAAATTATAACTTGTTCATAATGATGTATGTGGTCATATGTAGACACCTTCTTTTGAGGACTAACTTTCTTCATGACTTTTATTTATGATTTCTCCAGGCATGTGGGTGTATCCATTGAACAAAAAATCTGAAGTGTTTATGTGCTTCAAACATTTTTGTTTATGGCTGAAAATCTATCAGCATGTAAATTGGGCACCCTCTGTTCTAATCGAGGGGGGAATACATATCTTCTGATTTCAACGCATTTTTGGTTGAGCATGAGATAAGACATCAGTGTATAGTGCCTTACACACCTCAAGAAAATGGAGTTTCTAAAAGAAAGAAAAGGTCTCTTATGGACATGGTAAGGTGTATGGTCAAAATTCAGGCTTCACCACATGGCTTCTTGCTTGAGGCTATTATGTATGCAATATATGTACTTAGTAGGTGACCAACCAAAGCACTGCAATCTATCACTCCATACGAGGCTTGGCATGGCCATCTGTTGCTCACCTACATGTATTTGGTTGTTTAGCATATGCATAAGTTCCTGAACAACAACACAGCAAATTGGATGATAAAGTAGTGAAATGTATTTTTGTTGGGTATAGTTCTAAAAGCAAAGGCTATCGTATGTATCACCCATAGACGAAACAAATTTTGGTTAGTCATGATGTTGTTTTTGTGGGAGATGCAATTCAGCCATTACTTTCATGTGCCAAGGAGACTTCAATTAGCTCTAGAGATGTGTGTGACACTTTGATGCCTCTTTTATAGGTAAACATTCAAATATTGGTCCAAATGAGGCAATTTCCCAGCCTTTATAGGTTCCACATGATAATGCATATCATTCCATTTCTGATATAGATTTGCATGATGCACTTTTTGATGAGAGGGTTGATATATAGGAGGCAAAAACTACACCTAAATGGTTGGTGTAGACTTCGAGAGATAGCAAATTAGATGCACCTTTGTTATATCGTACTCATTTAGGCTCGCATAGTGCTTCCTTTGCATCAGATTGCTATGCAATGGCTGCCTCTAGTCTTTGCAATGAGATTGAACCTATTTCTTTTGATGAAGCACAAAATTCAAAAAATTGGATGGCTATTATGCAATCAAAATATGATGCTATTATGAAGAATGGTACCTAATCTTTATGTGATTTACCTCTAGGCAAAAAGGCCATCAGCACTAAATGGTTATACAAGATCAAACGTGAGCTTGATGGAACTTTTGATGTGTATAAGGCAAGGCTTGTTGTAAAAGGTTATGCTCAAGAGAGAGGCATTGATTTTGATGAGGCCTTTGCTCCCACATGTGGAATGAGCACTGTTCTTAGCATTTGTGAACTGTTAAACGCGGGTCTAGCCGTCAGAGACGCGTTTAAACATCTATTCGGGTTCTTGGGAGTGGAAGGGGTCTGTTAAACAGAGGCCCTATACTTGATTTTCCCAAATCAACTCAACTCACTCACAAGACAGTTCGTCCAAACAACTCTGCTAATACAACTTGTTAACAGAAAACTTTGGTTCTTCCTTGCCAGACTTACTCAAATGACAGTTCACTCACAGAGTACCGACTCATTACATAGATTAAGACTCTTTCAATAATCGATGCATAAGGTAAACATTACCGTACACAGACTCACAGTAATACACTCAGTGAAACAGTAATTCAACACTTAATTTACTCTGAATATTATCACAACACAATCTTTACCGAACAAGTACTGATAAACAACAAGACAGAGACGAGAACAGAATACTCAGAGTTACTCAAACGTACACCACAGCAATGTTACAGATCAATCACCTAGATAGACAGTCTGGTGATACCACTGATCGTCATCGAAAGTGTCTTTTTCATTGATTTATATAAAGGTTACAATCATCAATCAAGGATGCAACATCAACGCAATGACCTTTCGGTTCGTAAGAGTCATATTTTACAATTGCCAATCTGGCGGCCTACACTGGCACGCACGGTGGACTTGAACCCGCAGGTATACAGAACATCTTAAGGCTCGTCAACTATACCTTCTAGATACATAGATCTTGCTAATCTAAAAGTCCGGGCATTTTTCTTCTTCAGTGATTCTAACATCTGCTTCAAAATGTCTGGTTCTACAAGCTGGGCATCTGTGCGAACTGAACTTAAAGAAATAACCTGGGTCATCAAAACTTCTGCTTGTGTCTGGAGAAAAGCTTCTTGTTAATAAAACTCATTTGACAGAGCTACATCTCGAGTTACCTTCATATCTGCAATCTGCTTTTCAATTTTAGAGAGTCTTTCTTTCTGCACATCCAATTGATACTCCCTTCTTTCTATCTCCTGATTTTGAAACTGGATTGTCTTGTAATAAGCGTCACGCTCTCGGCGGGTACTTGCGATCTCTTTATGTAATTGCGCTTCCCCGGTCAATTTGCGTTTAAGAATATTGTTTACTTCAAATAAATCAGACTTGTTTCTCTGGAGTTCTTCATTAGTCTTCTTAACCAAATCTGCCATCTCTTGTCCTTTCTGTACTGCTTCATTCAGTTGTTGTCTGGTTTCTTCTAACAGATTGCCCAGAGCTATACGTGCATCTTCTTTATCTTAGGCTAATTGTTTCAATTGTGTGATTTTGGCATCTGCAACACTTAACAAGTCATCTTTTTCTTTAACCTCAGCTAGTGCAACATCTCGTTGATTGATTATAGTGTCTTGTTCTGCAAGTCTGGCCTGGAGCAAAGTAATCTGGTAGTGCAGTTGATGATTTTCTGTTTTGACTGCATCTATCTCTTCCTATAGAGGAGTGATGTCTGCTTCTAGGACATCAACCTTATGTTGTAATTCATCCCGGATGTTATCAGTGACTTCTTTCATCTGTACTGGTAATTGCCGTGATAGCTGAATTAGCAATTGACCCATGGTTGCAAGCTCAGAAATCATGCGAATCGAAGGAAGCGGAAGATGAGGACGAGGTTGAGATGAAGATGCTGTGAGGAGCTGATGGGAATTTGGTCGAAGGAAGCGGAAGATGAGGACGAGGTTGAGATGAAGATGTTGTGAGGAGCTGATGGGAATTTGGTGGAGAATAATTCGGTGACGAGGATGAAGAAGCGGTAGGTTCCTCAATGACAATGGGTGGAACAGGTGGAGAAGTTAGAAGAACAGAGTTAGTTTCGACTACCTGTTCGGTGGTTTGTTGGGTAGTATCATCAGGGTTGGCAGCTGCAGACTCCACTACTTTAATCAGTTCGTCAAAAGTATCTTTAATAATATGTTGCCCATCTTCATTCTTTTCCTATTCGGATTGTTGCTGTGATTCGTCCTTGGAAGAGATGTCTTTATCATGTTCATCTTGTTGGTCCTCAGATGACTGTGCTGAAGAATCCTGAAGCATGGATGTTGCTGTGTCATGGAAAGTCTCATCTTCATTCCCTTCCTTTTCATTGTTATCTGCTTTATCACCTGTGGCAGACCCTTGTACATGACTATCCGATGAACTAATTCTGATTCTTTTCCGACGGAGGAGGTGGAAAATCTCTTTGTCATCCTCTTCATCATCGTCCAATATCTGTGCAGACTCTTCATGGTGCAGAACGGGTCCTCGGTGCGGTGGTTGTGCTACTTGGATGACCGAAAATAGGAAACTGAGAATATGTGGTAACCTTGATCATGGCATATCTCCCTTGTTGGCCTGTTTGATGATTGACACGCATTCTCTGTGAATGCGGCGGAAAAAGTATGAGGCAAAGTTTACAGGTTCTCTGGCAGCTAGATCTATGGCGGAGTAAAAGGGTCGAGATATTCCATATGTGCGCTTTTGTAGGTTCAAGATAGCGACTAAGAACTGTAATGCTGATCGTTCAGGCTCAGGGCGACAAAGGATAGCGTATTCGTTGGAAGAGTGCCTAGGGAATAATTGGTTCATTGTGGCTATCGACAGATTAGGGCCATTCTCCCGACCTTGCGGAGAGAGCCAAAATGCATCAGCAAAGGTTTGGAGGGTAATTACGGTACGAGAGGGCAGGGAAGTGATAGGCCAACTCTGCTTCGTAGCAGATGTGGCAGCGATGGCGGCGATGATTTGTGCGTAGAAAGGGTGGCAATTCTACAAAATTGACCAACCCGTGAATTCGCAAGAACTCACCTACATCTGCGGGGAGTCCATCACGGAACGCAAAAAAGTTTGCTAACGCTTCCATGTTGCGCACACACAAACACAGGAACACAATTGCACAGGGTATTCAGAGAGCACAAGCACGTAAAACACACAGACACAGTAACGATTGACAGTGGAATGAAAAAGGTTAAGTAGATACTTGGCAACGGGAAGCAATTGAAATTTGTTAATCATCTCGCGATGCTGAAATGATGATCTCATAACTTCGGTGTGCATGCAGGAACAGAACGATAATGCAAGGCGGGCGGTTGATCATAATTATGTATGAAACGAGGATATTTACAGACTTATTTTATTAATCATGCAAAACTAAAAAGGGAAAAAGAAAAAATACGCGGGCAACCGCAGAATACTTCAGTGCGAATCAGGCCCTTGATGATATGGCTGCAACTTTGAACCATTTATCACCTTCGGAAGAGGAATTCTGGTCAAAGTAGTCAACCAAAAAGTTGTTGGATCCACTTGTTCAGCAATTCGGTAAGGACCAAACCAGCGTAACTTGAATTTTCCAGCAGAGCGATTTGATTTTGAATTATAAAACAGCACAACTTCCCTACCGTAAAAACTGGAGTTTTTAGATACCGATCATGTGTACAAGCTTGCCGCAGCTACACTTCTTGAAGAGTCAGAAAACTTTCCCAGCGATGCTCATCTAGTTCTCTGAGTGTGTCCAACCGAGAAGACAAAGAATTTTCAGGTAACAATTTCTGAGAGATGGCCACACGTAAGCTTGGTACTACAAGTTCCATTGGTGCAATTGCCTCCATTCCATATGCAAGTTTGAAAGGAGTCAGTCTGGTGGCAACTTTGTAAGTAGTCTGGTATGCCCATAATATTGCAGGTAGTAATTGATCCCATCTTTCTGGTGATTCCAGAATCAGTTTTCGAAGCATATTCAGCAAGGTCTTGTTTGTACTTTCAGCCAAGCCATTAGCACGAGGATAATAAGGGGAACTAAATTTATGTAGAATCTGCAAATAGTGTGTGAGCACTTTCATTAAATTGTTAACAAAATGTGTACCTTGATCTGTAACAAGCTCCAAAGGTAATCCAAATCATGGAAAGACATCTTTCATCAAACATTTTGCTACCGAAATAGCTGTAGCAGACCGTAAAGACCAAGCTTCTGCCCACCTGGTAGCATAATCTGTAGAAGTCAGAATATAACGATTATTACTAAGTATTGCTGGAGGTGTGATTGGCCCAATGAAGTCAAGACCCCATTTCTGAAAAGGCTCCAATGGTAATACAGGTTGGAGAGGGAAAAAATTTCTTTGTAAAGGCTGTCCAGATCATTGACAATTCTCACACTGTTTGACAAACTGAGATACATCTCTGTACATGGTAGGCCACCAAAGCCCACTTTGCAAAATTTTCCGATACGTTAAATCTGCTGCAAAATGTCCACCAGAGGGTATTGAATGTGCCAAAGCTATAACTGAGTTTACTTCATGTGGAGGAATACAACGAAGTAAGACTCCAGTGTGATCCATATAATACAATTCTCCAGCAATCAATCGAAATCGGCGACTGTAAACTGCAATTTTCCTACGCATTGCAGGAGAAGTCTGAGTAGGAAGATATCCATCAGTAAGAAAGGCTAATAACTGATCATAGTAAGTAGGTGTCATAGGAGGTTCTGCAGATTCATCATTAGTTGGATCAGTAACATAAATTGCAGGTGTGGTGTCATCAACACCGACCGGAGCTTCACCGGAATCCAACCAAGAAAGGAAATCTGCTAATGATTGTGTAGTTCTAGGTCGATGGATTACTTTGTAATCAAACTCTTGTAATAGTAGAACCCAATGCGCTAAACGAGCATGTTGCTCTAAGGGTTGCCCATAATTTTTCTCATGCTATGGCATCCCTTTTCCTTCATAAAAAAACCCCTTTTTGTAAATTAGGAGATGTCCATGTGAACACTCTCCTAAAACCCTTTTTGATAATTCCTCTAAGCCTATGGTATTCAAGCCTTTCTTTGAAAACTCCTTTTTGAACAAACACAAAACTCCCACGTAGAAATCCATGCGCTCCCTCTCTCTCTAGGTAGTTAGCTTTTTGAAATTCCCATATCACTTAAGATTCTCTTTTTGATTTAGCACATGTGGTCTTTTGACCACATGTTTTATTCACATATGCCTCTCTTCTTCTCTATATAAAGAAGAGCCTCATTTGTAAAAGGGGTCCCTTGGCCATGGCCTTGGCCTCCATTTTGGTAATGGAAGAAGGTGTCATTTGGCTTCCACATTTCTCCTTGTGTGCTAGGCGATGATCCATGTGTGTGGGTTTGGCATTTGGGGTTGGCTTGTGTGTGAGCATTGCCCTCCCTTGTTCCTTTTGACGTTGGCCATGGTGCCATTGTTCTTGGACGTGGGTGTGTGTGCGTTGCTTGCACTTCTTGCAACTCCTCTTGGAAGAGCCCCTCACTTCCATGTGAGGCGGTTTGGGTTGGTTACTCCCCATACTTCAACAACAAATTTGGCGCCGTTGCCGGGGACGATCGACCTTCAACCGTTGGGTTTTTCCAAGTTTGCCGTACCTACACTTGGTGGATGCACCTCATGCTTGGATTGAGTTGTGGATCCGTGTGGCCTTCGGTTGGCCTTGGGTACCTCTTTTCTTTTAATTTTTGAGTAGTTAGTTTCAGTTCATTTTTGTTTGAGGCACAAAAACAAACTCCAACTCCTTCTCTCTCTTTCTTCCACATACACATATGCATTTCCCCACACACATCTTGACATCACTTTCCCACCACTGTCATTTCTTGTTCTAAGTGTTTGTCTTGGGGTGGGGGGAGGGGTAGATTTCCTTTTCATTGTCCCTCTTTCCTCTCTTCATATATTAACAAAAAGAAACAAAAAAAAAAGGGGAATTTGAAGTATTGGCGGGCCATCATGTGTTTCAAATGAGAGCTTAGAGTATTCATCCGGCACGTAGGGCATTGCATCTTGTCCTTTATTACCAACTTGAAGAGTAGATGAACGTGGAGGCCCGAGGGGAAGTTATTTCAACTTCCCTCTCCTTATCATTTACTATGCACGTTGGGGTGGTTAGTGGAACAATCGTCCTCCCGGGCAGTCTCTCCCTCTCCCTCAATAGCGCATAATGAGGTCATGTGAGTTCCCCTTTATGTTGGTAGGGTTGAGCTCTCTGTGAGCTTCATTGCCTCATCAGAGCCGCCATGGCGGGAAGAATTCCATTGCCTCCCATGAGTGTATGGTGCTACAGTTGAATGGGTCGAGCTATTGGGCTCCTTTTTTCCTTTCTTTTGGTGCTTCTCCTGTGTGGGTGGTTGCATCATGCTACAACGCACCATCTGGTTTCCTTCTATGATAGGTCATGGGATTGAACTTTTGTTGCGTCTTCTTGATTCTCGGATTTCACCTCCTGGCTACATTAAGGATGCTTGATTCTCCTTCCCAACCACCCGCAGGTGGGAACAATACTTTTCTCTGCTCCTCCTGCTCATCTTCCTTCGGTGGACCTTGGTTGCTCTGATGGTTGCAACTGCAGTTACTCGATGTCCAACTTTCAAAACTCATCTTGGATGAAACTCTTTGCTTTCCCCTAGGTATCTCTACTATGCGGAATCCTCCGGAACCTCCTCCTCCTCCTACGACCTCAGCCTTTGAGCTTTCTTGATGGCATTTCTTTTTTTTACTACACTTCATGGGTTGGCGTTCTGCGAATCCAAAGGAATCGGGCTCTAAAGGATTATCCTCTCTTCCCTCGGTTGCATCCTCTCCCAGTCGCTTCTCTTCTGAACTCCTAAGCTGAGAAAAACTCTACTCAGTCATATTACAAGATTACAGGAACTGGAGATGTCGGCGCTGTAATATTGGCCTCTTTTTTGGGAGCATCCTGCTTGGGGCTTACCCAAAGAAGGTTTTTTCGGTGGGGGCAATCAAGTGCTTTGTGGAAAATTTGGTCGTAGCATATATCTTTGATGTCCCTGTAAGTATCTCGGCCCTATTACTGTCCATCTTGTGCATGCATAAGGAATGTCGCTCCCTCTCTCTGTTTTGGTGATAGTTTGGCCAACTGCCTTAAGGCCGACAAAGTTTTCCCAGCGTTCTTGGGTTATTTTTCATATGTACCAAGGGTTCTATGGGTTGAGGCGCTTGCAGTTTCCTTGGAAATGGCACATTGTTGCTGTATTTGGATATTCATCTCCATCTAGTGTACTGGTGCAGTCGCAAGAGACGGAAATGGTGGAACTTTGGTGCATTCCATGAATTGTTTCTTCCCAACCTTGGTCTGTTGCAGCTTCATGTTAAGCTCCCTCAAGTATGTTACTTTACCAAGTGTTTTGAATGGATTTGTTTGGTGTGCGGCTCATGTTTTCCACTTCTCTTGGGTAAAGAGCGTCTCTTTACTTCCGCATGGCTTCTAGGCCACCCATTGCTATAATCTTCGGACAGTATCTAGTTCCTTCACAAGTATTGAAGTCATGTAGGCATCAAACACAAGTGCGGACCAGGTGGTACTATGTCTTTGAACAATATGATGCCTTTCTGTCGCTTACTGGGTTGTTGAGCTTTGGGTGAGAGATTTGGTCAAAGGGTATCTCTCTGTGATCGTCTGTGCTATGAAGTGTGGGAAACTGTTGGGTGTTTTTCTATATTTTGAGAAAAAAATATTCGGGATTGATGGATGTGATTGCTTTCACGGGGATCGTTTCAATGTCCCTCTACTTTGCTTATATCACCTGAGTGTAATAGTTATCATGCTTGCAGTTGTCAAGTTGCTTGAGTAGCTAACACATTTGATCCATCAAACATATCTTATCAATAAACCCTATATGATAACTAGGAATCGGTGTTTGGTGCACATGTACTCTAATGAGTCCTCTCTTACTGAACTCAGCCACTATAGGGGATTGTCAAACTGCATTAGTGTTTACTTTGAAGGATCGAGAATTTGGAAGAGGCTTAAAGTTTAACTTCAGGATAGCTGGAGACTCTTGAAATGCCATAACAGGGTGGCCTTCTTGTTGCCCAGCCTGCTGGAGATGCTACACTTTGGGCTCCCCTTTGTTAGTTGACTGTTGTTATTACCGTTGCAAAAACCATGTTGTAGAGTATCCCTATGATATCAGAACTACAAATGCATATCAATATGGCTGATCATTTTTGAATGGGTTTTTGCTCTCAGCTTTTGTAACTAAGTAATTTCATAGTCTTTGGAGCTATTTTGTTTCAGGTCTCAAGAGTGTGGTTCTGCATACGTCTTTGGGTGATACCTAATGAATGTAAACATAAGAATGACTCTAGTGCAAACGTGTCTGATAATTAAAAAAAAAAGAGAAAAAAAAAAAAAAACAAAAAACCTTGAATTTGAACTTAGTAAGGAAAGAAGCCTAGTAAGTAAAAGGGAAGTGTATGGTTTGGAGAGGGAGTGTTTGACATTTATGATGTGATTGTGTTTGTGATCAGTTAAATTGATGTTTTGTGTTGTCAAGTTGCCCTACCCATAAGATAACTCAGAAATGATCGAGTATAAGGAACTTGTTATTTTATAAATGTCTGACTATCGATTTTCCCCGTCGTTTGTGCATGGCAACTAATGATCTTTAGACACTTGAACTGTCAAATGGAAATTTGTTTCGAACATAGCGTCAGGAAAGGCTCTTGATACACAAACCTTGCTATGAACAAGATTGATTCTAAGGGGGTGCTATCCTGTAGGAAGGGCTTTAAAAGTAGAAACCTGACACAGCGAAGGATCACAGGTTATATGGGGTAGACACCCACTCTGGTAATTGTAGCATAACCACCTTTTTCCCTCGGTTGCCTGATGCTCTAAGCTATGACTATACATGTGATGAATAACACAAGGTTTGAGGAACCTCGTAGGTTTGGGGTCGAACACATCCCATTAAGTTGTGCGTGTCTTGATACTTAACCAGAGGCCAAGGAGTTGTAGCGGCCACAATTTGGGATTGTGAAATTCCTTGGAGTCCCATACATAATGGATAGAACATCTGTGTCTGATGTGATGAAAAGGATTGTGCCCATACTCCCAACCCCGTTTTGATGAAGTCCCACTCTAAAATCAGAAGAACATCCCTACCTGTGTCTGCTTAATCTATGTTGATGACAACTTTTTTTTATTTCACCCGTAATGTGAAAAGATTATCAGGAACTTTGAATGATTGCCTGTGCTTGTTTGATTTATTTTCACTTCTCCAGGCAAGTCTCATGGATTTTTGTCAATATAGGACGATTGATGTTGGAGGTGTATATGCTCACATTAAAAATTGTATTTCTTGTGATTGTATCTTCGTTGTGTACTTGCCAATCTTTGGATTGATCGTGGATGTTTGTTGAAATACTAGATGCCATTCTGCCTGATGAAAGATAATAAATAGTGGCTAACTATATGATTCAATGCTCTTGACTTCTAGAGAACTGAGCTCTAAGTACTTTGATTTTATGAACTAAAGTGCTTTTCATGTGCTATATAGGATTGAATGATGCGGTGATTGGTTGCCCATAACATGATTTGTCTTCATTTAAGCATTGTAGGCAGAAAAGAAGCTTGATGATGGCCCTTCGATTTATTGAAGCAGGCCACAAACGATGACTTTTGCGCCACAAACCATGACTTTTGTAACTTGATAACAGGCTCAAACTGCTTCCTTAAGTATTTTCTTGAGATGTCATGGGCATCATTTGATTAAAGTACAAGCAGCTCTTCTGGGGGGCTTCTCTCTACAGGAGCCAGTCTTATAGAACTGGATGCTCCCTGAGGAGGAAACTGAAATTACACTAAGTTATTGTCTACTATTCAAAAAAAAATAGTCTACTTGTTGAGTATGTTTTATTTCAGGAACTCCCTGGCATGACTCCATCAGTCCTACACAGGACTATGCAGAGAGAAGCATGTTGGGCTGACTGCCCCCCAAGGGGATTGTGTCGCCCAGCTTTGAAGATTGAAGATTTGCAGTTTGAAGTAAAGACTGAAGACTTGCAGCCTGAAGCCTTGCAGATTGAAGAATTGCAGATTTTGAAGACTTGAAGATTTCCACACTTGAAAGACTCTACCTTGGGTCGGTTCAGTTATGTATGCTCTTCTCTTAGCTTTGTCGAGGACGACAAAGTCTAGGAGGGGGAGGAGTGTTGCTCTAAGGGTTGCCCATAATTTCTCTCATGCTATGGCATCCCTTTTCCTTCATAAAAAAACCCCTTTTTGTAAATTAGGAGATGTCCATGTGAACACTCTCCTAAAACCCTTTTTGATAATTCCTCTAAGCCTATGGTATTCAAGCCTTTCTTTGAAAACTCCTTTTTGAACAAACACAAAACTCCCACGTAGAAATCCATGCGCTCCCTCTCTCTCTAGGTAGTTAGCTTTTTGAAATTCCCATATCACTTAAGATTCTCTTTTTGATTTAGCACATGTGGTCTTTTGACCACATGTTTTATTCACATATGCCTCTCTTCTTCTCTATATAAAGAAGAGCCTCATTTGTAAAAGGGGTCCCTTGGCCATGGCCTTGGCCTCCATTTTGGTAATGGAAGAAGGTGTCATTTGGCTTCCACATTTCTCCTTGTGTGCTAGGCGATGATCCATGTGTGTGGGTTTGGCATTTGGGGTTGGCTTGTGTGTGAGCATTGCCCTCCCTTGTTCCTTTTGACGTTGGTCATGGTGCCATTGTTCTTGGACGTGGGTGTGTGTGCGTTGCCAAACCAGATATACTAGCGCAGCATGATCTACATGAAAGACAAATTTTTGGCCTAACAAATAATGCCGAAATTTCTTTATAGAATATACTAAACCAAGGCATTCTCTTTCAGTTACTGAATAATTCTTTTCTACAAGAGAAAGTCCTCTACTTGCATAATAAACAGGCCGAAACCACTTATCAGTTTGTTGCATTAAGACACTCCCAATGGCGATATCTGATGCGTCAACAAAAACATGAAATGGACGTTCCCAATCAGGAGGTTGTAGAATTGGAACCTGCGTTAATAAGCCTTTGAGACGATCAAATGTTGTTTGACATTCTTGAGTCCAAACAAATTGTCGAGGAGTATTGGTTATTAATCTATTGAGAGGTATTGCCAAATGAGCAAGCCACCGTAAATGTCGACCATGCCATCTGACTTGACCCATGAATCTCATCACTTCTTTCGGTGTAGTAGGTACAGGTGCTTCTAACACAGCGGCAATTTTATCTGGATCAACCTATATGCCTTGTGCAGACACAATATGCCCAAGCAGCTTACCACATGAAACCGCAAACACAGACTTGTTTGGGTTCAGGCAGAGTCTGTATTCACGACACTTCTCAAAGCAACACCGTAAATGATACAGGTGTGCTACCATCTTACCAAATAAAGAGAAATCATCTAGATATACTTGCATGAAAGAAGTAAGATAGGGGGAGAAGATTTCCTGCATACATCGTTGAAAAGTACTAGGAGCATTTCTTAATCCAAACCACATAACTGTACAAGCAAAAACACCCCAATTGGTAATGAACGCTCTTTTTGGTATATCTTCCTCAGCCATTCTGACCTGATTATACCCACTGTATCCATCCAGAAATGAATACATTTCATGCCCAGCCACTCTATCCAGCATTGTATCAAGAAATGGAAGAGGAAACGGATCTGGCACCGTAGCTGCATTCAGTTTTTCGGTAATCCACACATATGCGTAGCTGCTTATTCTTCTTAGGGACGATAACAATGGGTGATATCCACTCAGCATGTTCTATTGGAACAATGAATCCAAATTTTAATAATCTATCAAGCTCTGCCTTTACCTGTGCAGCGTAGTTAGGATTCATCCGGTAGCTGGGTTGTTTAATTGGTTTTGCTTCCGATTTAAGTACAACTCGATGCTGATATATGTGGGGATCCAGACCCTTCATGTCACGGTAATCCCATGCAAAAACATCAGCAAATTCATGAAGTAACTGGATCAGATCTGCTTGAAATACTTCAGACAATCCTTCTTTTATTTTGACAGGTCGTGGATTAATTTCATCCCCTAAATTATATGTGATCAATTGATCTTCTGGAACATAGAATTGACGAGGTTTTTCTGAATTATCGACTGATTGTAAAAGTTGATGTATAGCAGTTTCATCCTTAGCAGCAGTATTTTCTGTTTCTACTTCTTCCATCACAGGCATCACCGTACAAACTGCCGGATTCCAGTGATCTACAACAGATTGTAAATCAACAATCCCTAAGGAAATTAAATCTATGTTATTCTTCAAAAATTCTTCTTCTTCATCATCGGATAAACCATCTAGCATGTGAACTGGTTCTGCCACATAAGGTCTAGCATGTAGTTCACAGGGCTTAATAGCATCTAATTTTTCAACATATTTTCGGTTATTGTCTTTGAAAGTGAGTTCCTATGCGGACCAATCCTGTATAACCTTAGCTTGTTTCAGCCAAGGACGGCCGAAAAGAAGGCTATAATCAAGACTAGACTCCGGTAGTTCTAGAACTACGAAAGTCATCTTAAAAGTGGTTCCCTGCAAAGTGATTGGCACATTCCATATGAGTCCTACTGGATGGACTCTGGATTGGTCGACCATTCTCACAAAAAACTGCACAGGTTCAATTTCGGTCCATCCTAACTTCTTACAAAGTGCTGCAGTGGCTATATTTACACCAGACCCACCATCAACTAATACTTGATTAATTTTATGATTTTTGTACCATACCATAATTAAAGGAACCGAGTGATCCACTGTAGAGTCAGTTTCCGATTGTACTGTCGTTGTTGCCGGAATGCAGGAAGACACAGAACTGAACTGCTGTTGGAATTGTTGCCGAACTCCTGGTACTAATGCCAGTAACTATCCAAGAGGAAGAGTAAGGGATGCCTTGGATAGAATTTCCCATGCCTGATCTACTTGCCTTGTACTTTTTATTGATTCTGAAGACGATGCATCGGTTACTGGGATTGACTCTTGCTCCTGCACAATTTCCTTTGACAGCGGAACTTGTGTCACCAGAATTGGATATGGGAACACTAGAGGTTCTGTGGTGGTCCACTGACTAGCTTTATCATACATTCTTTGTTGCTCACGAATACCTGGTTCAAATACTTGAGCTGCTGGTTGCATCTGCTTACTGGATCGGGTCTGAACTATTGCGGCTTGTGTTTCTATTGGTGTGATATGAACCATATTTGTCATTGGGTTCTGACACTCTTTCTTCCTCTGATCATATTCAGCTGCATCTTTACAGAATCTTCTGATGTGACCAAACTCACCACAAAAATGACAGCAAGGTGGTGGCAAGGCATTACCTTCTTGTGATGTTCCTGTCTGCCAACGATTTCCATTATAGTTGGTATTCCTTTGTCCTCTATAATTTATGTATCCTTGCTGTTGATTATTTCTCCTCTAAGGTGGTACATAGTGGGTGGTAGGCTGTCCTGGTTCTTGTATAATTGCATTTACTATTGCTGTTCCCTGCACTTTGGCGTTATAGGCACAGTTTTCGGTGGAATGTCCGTTTGTATTGCACATAGTGCAATACATCTGATTAAGTGCACAAGTGGCACTGGTATGCCCTGGATTTTTGCAAGTGGTGCAGTACATTTGTCTAGCCGGATCTTCTGCAATATTTTTACTGGATTTTAACCACTCCAAATCTTTAGTAAAACCTCCAACCTTATTCTCGAGCTGTAGGGCCATTGCAATAACTGCATCTAGCGTCATAGCTCCCACACAACGAATGATCATAATCTGTCGGAGCTGCAGAGTCAATCCATTAATAAACCACTGCGTGATTTATTAATGGATTGCATGGGCCGGCGGTAGTTGTCTCAAATGAGTTTGCATGGGCCGGCGGTAGTTGTCTCAAATGAGTTCTGAATAGGGTGGCATATTCCTGCACTGTTTGATTCAACTTCTGTCTATTGTTCTGCAGGTAGTCAAAAATTTCGGCAGGGTTCTTCTTTAGCCAGAATCTGTGCAAAAACGCATCTCTTACTGCTTCATAGGTACCAAAATGGTTGATAGCATATTCGGTAAGCCACCTGGAAGCTTCATTAACTAGCAGGTTTGCATGGGCCGGCGGTAGTTATCTCAAATGAGTTCTGAATAGGGTGGCATATTCATGCACTGTTTGATTCAACTTCTGTCTATTGTTCTGCAGGTAGTCAAAAATTTCGGCAGGGTTCTTCTTTAGCCAGAATCTGTGCAGAAACGCATCTCTTACTGCTTCATAGGTACCGAAATGGTTGATATCATGTTCGGTAAGCCACCTGGAAGCTTCATTAACTTGTGTTGACTGGAATACTATGGCCTTGTATGCCGGATCGGGTGGATGATTAAGTATTGCATAACTAATTTCAAAAGTTCGTACATGAGCATCAGGATCATCACCTCGAAATCCACCGAATTTTGTGTAGGTAACTCCTATCGGAACCGGACAAGGTGGAAGTAGATGTTGTTGCTGCTGCCCATTCATGGTGCTTGCTGTTGTATTGTTACTATCTCCTGAGTTCCGAGGTTGAATTTCTTGATCGTCGAAATCTGTATCGTTAGCCTATGCACTCTCCGGCTTGATAATATCATTCAGTCTCTTTCGGATTTCAGCTTCGAATAAACTACCTTCCTCCTTGATATCAAATGTAGGGAAGCTTACTCTGAATAGTGGTGATCGGAATGAAGATTCACCAGGAAATGGTAAACCGTCACCGGGAAACTGTGAACTCTCTGTCACCGGGACCGAAATATCGCCGGAATTTATCGAAATTTCACCAAAACAAGGTATTTTTTCACCTTCACTGATTTCTTTGGCCAACACGCTTCTATCCTTAGACAAACTCGAATCTTGTCCAGATGGTGTTAAGTTAACTGCATACTGCATCTTGGTAGACTCTAGAGTTACTATATTTTCGACAAACTGTGCCAAAATTGTACCGAAATCTACCGAAATTGCACTGCGTTCCACCGGAATCTTATCAGAATCACTATTATCGTTCTTCACTTCCTTGGCAACTGGGTTAAACTTATCTGTGCTTCTAGCTCCTAGGGGCGTCCTTAGCAAATTAGGTATCGCCCAATACTGTTCGTTTCTCCTATACTTCGGGTACGTTTCACCGAAACGAGTAACCGGCATATATCACGTTTGCAATACTTTGTGTACTACTCGTCGATTCACAATCTATGACCACTTTCAATTTACAACGCTCTGATGCCACTTTTCGCTAATCGCTTTGCAACGACTTGGTGCCACTTTCCCACAGACGGCGCTAGTGTTAAACGCGGGTCTAGCCGTCAGAGACGCGTTTAAACATCTATTCGGGTTCTTGGGAGTGGAAGGGGTCTGTTAAACAGAGGCCCTATACTTGATTTTCCCAAATCAACTCAACTCACTCACAAGACAGTTCTTCCAAACAACTCTGTTAATACAGCTTGCTAACAGAAAACTCTGGTTCTTCCTTGCCAGACTTACTCAAATGACACTTCACTCACAGAGTACCAACTCATTACATAGATTAAGACTCTTTCAGTAATTGATGCATAAGGTAAACATTACCGTACACAGACTCACAGTAATACACTCAGCGAAACAATAATTCAACACTTAATTTACTCTGAATATTATCACAACACAATCTTTACCGAACAAGTACTGATAAACAACAAGACAGAGATGAGAACAGAATACTCAGAGTTACTCAAACGTACACCACAACAACGTTACAAATCAATCACCCAGACAGACAGTCTGGTGATACCACTGATCGTCACTGAAAGTGTCTTTTTCATTGATTTATATAAAGGTTACAATCATCAATCAAGGATGCAACATCAACGCAACCACCTTTCGGTTCGTAAGAGTCAGATTTTACAATTGCCAATCCGGCGGCTTACAACACTTGAAGCTCATCATGATTAGAATGTACATTAGTTGGACATTACAACTACACTTCTAAATGGTGATTTAGCTGAAGAAGTGTATGTTTTTCCACCCCATGGTTTTGTGAGCAAAGGACATGGAAACAAAGTGTGCAAGTTGAAAAAGGCATTACATGGATTGAAGAAAGTACCATGTGCTTGGTATGAGAAGATAAATGCCTACTTTCTAGCACATGGTTTTGAGGATAATCCAACTGAAAGCACCTCATATGTTAAGCGAGTAGATGATGTACTTCTTATCATTGTTGTGTGTGTTGATGACATGCTTCTCACTGGTTGTAATGAGAAGCATATTGCTCAACTTAAGATTTATTTGCATGCCTCTTTTGAGATGTCAGATTTGGGGCATTTGCATCATTATTTGGGCATTCAATTTATGCAAGTTGATGGGGGAATAGCTTTGTGTCAAACAAAATATATTGACACATTATTCCACTATTTTGACCTTGACTATTACAAACATATTGCCACTCATATGGAAACATGTTTATGATTGAGTCTTCATGATGTTGGAGATGCATTTGATGTTGTTCTCTTTCAATAGGTTGTTGGATGCTTGATTTACTTATGCATATCTCGCCCATATATTGAGTTTGGTGTCTCTCATATGAGCATGTTTTTTGCATTGCCTAGGCGTCAAGCATTGGCACGTTGTTAAGTGCACCTTTCATGACTTGAGTGGTACCCAACTCATTGGATTGTTTTCTCCCAAGGGGGGATCATTACAGCCAGATTTACATGCTTTTTTTGACACAAAATAGGGTTGTTGTTATGACACTCATGTGTCCACTAGTAGTTTTTGCTTCATGCTTGGTAGCTCATGCATATCTTGGTTGATCAAGAAGAAGCCTATTGTGGTCACTTCTAGTTGTGAGGCTTAGTATAGGGCAGCTTTCACAGTGACTCTTGAGTGTATGTGGCTCAGACACCTTTTGGCTTATTTGGGTGTTGGTCAGTCTTGTGCCACCACCATCTTCACTGATAATCAAAGCACATTTGTGATGGAGATGATTAATCTCCAAAAGAAAAGCTACACTTGAATTTAGAACACTCTATATCAAGAATAGCAAGAAACCTTCATTAATTTTGGAAATCTTTACCAAATTATGAATATCTATTACTTATGTGAGTTATAACTTCACTTAGGAAAGTTTGCTTCA
Organism: Ceratopteris richardii; assembly: GCA_020310875.1. Taxonomy (NCBI): domain Eukaryota; kingdom Viridiplantae; phylum Streptophyta; class Polypodiopsida; order Polypodiales; family Pteridaceae; genus Ceratopteris; species Ceratopteris richardii. The sequence continues at coordinate 141,361,014 of CM035432.1, forward strand.
CAAAACTCTTCCATTGATTGATAAAATGGTAAGTTTTCTATGAAACTTTGTGACACCACTCCTCTAATGTTTACGCAGCTATTACAAGTGAAAGTTCTTCAAAATAACTTATAAAACTTCAGATTTACTTCAATAAGTAAACCTATGTATGAAATAGGCTTTCTCTATAGGCGACTTTTACATATGCAACTTTAAATACTTGGTTCTCTCAATCTGCGACCCATTTAATAAAATGCTTTTAGACATAGATGGCTTACCTTCCAAATTAGATTTTGAGTCCTCATTTGTGTAAAACTTTACACTGTACACTGAGATCTGATAAAATCATTGACCATCAAATTTGCATCTGTTTCAGGAATCACTTAATATATTTGCACATACAAATGTTCCTACTCACAATTCTCTTAGCTTGTTTGCAATTGGACTCTCAAAACTTCACCATAGATGCTAACTATGGACTTAGAAATATAGAAAAGGATTTTAAAATGATCAAGCACAGAAGGAGAAATGGAGAAAAGATCAACGTGCAATTCTCAGAAAACTTCTTCTATTCCACTCATCTTACATCTGATGGATAAATCTTATTTTTCTTATTATCTAATCCTCTCTATATATTCTATAATTCTTCTTCCATACCTATCGAGACTATATACAAGTGTTTATATACATATGACCATGGATTTTTCATTAGTTCAAGTATTTTTGAAGTATTTACAAAGCTAATACACATGTGTATGTAGACCATATCTTTCTGAACCTCTACTTCACTTCATGCTCTTAGGCTTCAATCTTTTCTTCAAATATTCACTCTTAAGCTTCATATAATCATCAACTGTTGATTGTTTTGCTCCAACATTTCCTTCTCAATCATCAATTCTGATTACCTGCATCTTCTTTACCCCTGTCATATCTTTAAATCTCTGCAACTTGGGTCCATCCAAACTCTTTGTCAACATATCTGCAAGTTGATCCTTTGTAGAGTATACATTATTTCTATTTCTTTATCAACAACCTTCTCTCTTATAAAATGATATTGGATCTCAATATGTTTGGTCTTGGCATGAAACACAGGGTTAGCTTCCAAATACAAAGAACTCATGTTGTCTCCACAAATGATAGGAGTACTCTCAATGATATCAAACTCTTCATAAGAGTTTTTAGCCATATGACTTCCTTTGCAGCTTCTACCATACCTTTGTACTCTGCTTCTGTAGATGATAAAGCAACTGTATGTTGCTTCTTAGAATACCATGAAACTAACTTATTTCCCACATAACACAAAAACCAATGTGTTGATCTTCTATCATCAGAGTTACCTACCTAATCTACGTCACTATAGATCTTGATCCTTGTATCTGAAGTAAACCCATAATACAAACCTTCTTTGAGTGTGCCCTTGATATACCTAAGCACCCTTTGACCTGCAATCCAATGTTCCTTTCTAGGACAATGCATGAATTGAGATAAAACTCCAATTACATATGACAAATTAGGCCTTGTTAATGTAGCATAAATCAAGCTACCCACCAAACTCTGATAAAACTTCATATCTTTGAATTCTTCTCCTCCATATCTACTCAATTTGTGATTCACTTCCATTGAAGTTGGTGCTATCCAACAATCTTCCATTTTAAACTTGATTAGTAAATTCTTCAAATACCTTTCTTGAGTCACATATACTCCATGTTGTGTATATGAAATCTCCATTCCCAAGAAATATGAAAAATTTCCCAAGTCATTGATCTTGAATTCTTTCTCCATCTACTTCTTAAGCATTTGTATGCCTTTGTCATCTGTACCTGTAAGTATTATGTCATCAACATAAATACAAACATAGATAAACCCATATTCACTTGCTTTGACTAGCAAGCTACTATCTGCCTTTAATGCTCAGAAACCAAGTTCCTTCAAGAACTTCACAGCCTATAATTCCATGTCCTTGGGGCTTGCTTCAACCATACAAATCTCTCTTGAGATTACACACATAATCTAGATTATATTGGTCTTTGAAACCATCTAGTTGTTCCATGTAGACTTCATCTAAAATATAACCATTTAAAAATGTATTCTTCACATCCAATTGAGATAATTTCCAACCTTTGCATGCAGCAATTGCTGTAAGGGTCCTTATGGTTCTCATATTTGCAACACGACTATATGTTTCATCATAGTCCACACCATAGGTTTGTGCATATCCTTTTACAACAAGTATGGCTTTGTACCTTTACACACTTCCATCTGCAAATATCTTTGTTTTGTAAACCCACTTACATCCATTTACCTTCTGATTAATTGGTTTATGCACCAATTCCCAAGTCTCATTCTCAATGAGCGCATCATACTCTTCCTTCATAGCTTTTCCCAATTCTCCTTTCCTTTGGCTTCATCATATGTGGATGGATCTTCATCTGCTTTCACTATATAAGCATAATCTTTAGTTGTCAAGAAAGAGGTGACATAGCTATACCTTGTAGGTTGTCTTTTGTCCCTTGATGACCTTCAAAGTTCTCCACTTCTTTAAGTTTCTGGTTCATCACATTCTGGATCAAACCTTAGCATTTCTTCATTTTCAACTAGTAATTCATTATTCTCTTCTTCCTCAAAGATTTGAACCTTTGATTTACCTTTCTTCTGATTCAATGTTTCTTCAAGACCTGCATAAGCACTATTTGTACATGAGTACCAAGTACATTTCTCATCAAGTGTAACATCTTTTGATACAAGGAATTGATTTGTAGATGGACTCCACAACCTGTATCCCATTTGCTTATCATCATAACTAATGAACACATATTTTTCAGCCTTTGGTTCCAATTTATGCATTAATTGAGAAGGAACATAAGCATAGGCTAAGCAACCAAATACTTTACAATGATCTAGTCTAGGTCTCTTACCCCACCAAGCTTCATATGATGTCATACCCTGCAAAGCTTTACATGGTAGCCCATTAACCAAGTATGTAGCTGTATTTACAACCTCAACCCATAAATAATTAGGGCAATTCTTCTCTTTCATCATTGACATTGCAAACTCAATAAGAGTTCTATTTCTCCTTTCTGCTACACCATTTTGTTGGCCTTCTTCAATCTGCCCATAGTGATGCTTTCCTTGACTTGGTTGTATTCTGAAAATGCTCCTCCAAAGCACTCCATATATCACTTGCACTTTCAAGTCCTCTGATATAAGGAAGCAAGTAATCATTTACTTCCATGTAGATAATGCTCCTTGCTTGAGCATTCTTCTTCATCCAAATCTTTAAATCTACAAGCTCCTCCCTAGTTGGAACACTAGGATCTTTGAAATCTAGCTTCTCTTCTTCTCCTGTGATGTATCCCATCAGATCTTTGCTCATAAGATGAGCTTCCATCCTCATAGACCAAACTCGGTAATTCTCTCTATCCAACTTCTCAATTTGGAGATTGTCTCCCATTCTTTCTTTACCTTTATTATCAAATCTTCAATACTTATGAGTAATGTATGTACCTTTGCTTTGAATTTTACTCCTTCTGATCCTTTTGACTACTGTTGTGTGTCTTCCAGTAGCTTTTCCTTCAAACTTTGTCCTTTTGAATCTTCAAAAGTTGAATTTTGTATGTCTGCAACAGTCGATGTCCTTCTTCCCTTCAATTTTATTAGTTCCTGCTATGATACCATTGACGGAGATGATTAATCTCCAAAAGACAAGCTACAACCACTATCTACATACCAAGTTTTCTTGTTTACTTTTCTCTTAAGTGTTTCTATATGCATGGCCATAAGAATGTTTTGCTTTTGTGTCTGAGCCTCTTCTTGTACTATCTTGTTGTTTTGATGCATGTGGTCTTGGCCTCTTCCTCTTTGTTGTCCTCTAAAACCACCTCTTCTATTTGGGTTGGAGAAGCAATCCCTGGCATAATGACCAATTTTACCACAATAATTACAAGTAAAGTTACCTTGCTGATTTGATTGAGTTTGTTGACCTTGTTGTATTGTTCTTCCTCCTCTAGTAGCATTAAAGCTTCCTCTTCCTCTTGTGTTGTTGAATTTGCATCCTCCTCTCCAATTTCCTCTACCTCTTGCTCTATTTATGAAGTATAAAGAGCTTGTCCTTGACTACCTCTTTGCCAATGATAAGAATTTCCACCTTATATGTTGATTTATTCAGTCATCATGAGCATTTGTAAATCTTCAAAGGATGGTAGATTCTCTCAAGTCATAATAGATGTAATGAAAGAATTCCATCTTTCATCTTCTCTCAAGCAATTTAGCATGCTATTAGACTTTATATCCTCACTAGGAGATGCATCAATAGAGGCTAATGCTTCAATAAGAGATTTCACCTCAAGAATATAATCATTAACTAATTGTCGTGGCTTCTTTTTTACTCTTGTCAGCTCAGTGATAAGTTGTGTTTGCCTAGCTCTGTTGGTAGTTGCAAATAACCTTTCTAGAGACTCCCAAGCTTCTCTACTAGTATTCAAACCTCTTATATGTCCAATCATAGTATCCTAAAATATTTGTGATATAATAAACAGAACTCCTCGATCTCTTTTAATCCATTCTTGCTCTCTTGCTTGATCTGCTTGTGTAGGAGCTTTTGGTAATACTAGCTTCACTTCTATACCTATTATTAATGCCCAAAGACCTTTATACATGAGATAAGAATCCATTAAAAATTGCCACATGGTATAATCTTAATCTCTCCCATCTAATAACTTCTCAATCAATGCACTCAAACTTGCCATGTAGAATTGTTGTAAACAAAGAAGATAATTCAATAACCTTTATGAAGGATCTAATAAAACAAAATAGCTCTAATACCATAATGTTATGTTTATGAGCTTGTAAAAATCAAATTAAACAACCAAAAGTGATGAGACCTCCCAAGATCTTCAAAAGATCAAACAAATATTTCCAAGCTTTAGAAATCAAACTTTCTTGTAAACTTTCAAGAAAACAAAAATGGTTGGCTATAGAAAAATAATCATAAAAAAATCTCCAAGTGCAATTCATTAAAAGCAATCATATATCTTGAAAGTAGACTTTGAGTACATTAGAAACAAAAAACATTAAAAATGGTGGAGCATAGCTCCCAAACCAATATTTTGAAATCAAGGTATACCAAATCCTACTACAGCAAGGTATGAATACTTGCCCGAATTGAAAATTGAAGTACAACAGAAATAAAACTCAAGAATTTATGAGAAATTTTGATATAAACTGAAAGAATATCAGAGATAAGGAAAATCCTCCAAGTAAAAACACTCAAAAAGACCTCTTAACAATTGAGATATGAAAGTTTGAAGAGAGATATGTCTCTCATGAGACACCGGATACACACAACAAACTATTTTTGGAAACGCCTACTTTCGTGGAGTTTTCTCATTGAATTTTGTAGAAAAACTAGTGTATATATGGTACAAGTTTTAATCTTCACAATGCAACAAGAATCACTCAATTTGGCCACTTACATTAAGAGAAACACTTCTCTTATTGAGAGGCTATCAATAGAAGCGTCTTCCTTACTAAATATAGACACCTCTCCTTTCCTTCCTATTTTAATCTACTTTTACTCTAAATTTGAAGATGTGAGCACCTCCACATGTTATTTTTCATAAGTAATAAGATCCACAAGCCTAAAAGACTACTATAGATCTTGTTCTCATGTAACAGGACAGACACTTGTCCTTAGTGCCACTCAGATATCTCAAAATCATCTTGACCACTTCATAATGCTTCTTGCTAGGATTAGACATATATCTACTCACAACTCCCATTACAACTACAATATGTGGTCTCCTAGCTACCATATCATACTTGAGACTACCAATAGTAGATTGATATGGATTTTTTATCATAAATTCCTTTTCCTCATGTGATTTGGGGCAATCATCCTTGCTCAATTTCACATATGTGGGTAAAGGTGTACTCAATGCCTTTCCACCCTACATATTGAACCTGTGAAGTACTTTTGGATATATACTCACTTTGAGACAATTATATGCATCTCTTACTCCTATCACGAGTAATGTGCATGCCAAGAATATGTTTGGTATCCCCCAAATCCTTCATATCAAATATCTGACTCAACTTCCGTTTGAGAATTGATAAGTCATAAGAGGACTTCCTAACAATCAACATATCATTGAAATAAAGTATCAAGCATATCAAGCTTCCATCAGAGCATCTCTTTGTGTAGAGACAATGGTCCTCATTGCTTGGAGAATAGCCTTGAGACCTCATAAAAGCATGAAACTTTTCGTACCATTGTCTAGGGGACTATTTAAGTCCATATAAGCTCTTCTTTAGCTTACAAACTAGACTTTCTTTGCCAAGAACTACATAACCCTCTAGTTGTTCCACATAGATCTCATTTGTAAGATGTCCATGCAAGAAAGCACTTTTCACATCCATTTGGACTAGCTCTACGTCCTCCATTGCAACAAATCCAAGCAACATTTGAAGGGTAGTCATCAAGATGACCACTTGAGAGAAGATTACTTTGAAATCAACACCATGTTGTTCCTTAAAACCCTTTGCAACAAGTCGTGCTTTATACTTTGGAGAAGCACTATCTTATGTGAATTTCAATTTATACACCCATTTACATGGTAAAGCTTTCCTGTGCTTTGGCAAAGGTACTAAATCCCAAGTACCATTCTTATAAATAGAATCCAACTCACTCTTCATGGCATGCTCCCACTTGATATGATCATTTGTCTGCATAGCCTCTTTGTAGCAAGAAGGCTCACCAAAATCTATTACCATAACAAAATCCAAACCTAAAACATATCTATTAGGTGGATGCGAGACACTTATGGAGCATATCAATGGTTACTGAACATGAACATTTACAGACTAACCTAATTAGACATTCTCTTGAACATCCCTATGAGCAACATTTTTATGCATCTTGACTAGAGGGCTAGTATCCTCAAACAACACTCTTCTCACTTCAACCTTCTTAATGGGTTGTTTATGAATCTTAGAATCACTAAAAATGACATCACTACTTCTGATCATTAAATGTGTTTAAGGATCCCATAAGCAATATCCAAATCGACCTTCTCGACCATATCCAAGAAAAATTCATTCTTTTACTTATCGTCCATCTTTTGTCTAAGATTCTTGGGTATATGAAACATATGCTTCACACCGAAAAACTTGAAGATGATCATAATATGGTGGCTGACAATACTAGGTGAAAGGTTAATCACATGAAATACAGTCAATATTGCGTCTGCTCAAAAGCCTTGTGAAAGGTTTGCATGATGTAGCATAGAAACTACTCTATCTTGAATAGTTTATATCATCCTTTCAGCTACACCATTTTGTATTGGGGTATAAGGAGTTGTACACTCTCTACAAATTCCTCTAGACTGACAAAAAAGGATGAATTCATGTGAGGTATAATCACCCCCATTATCTAAACATAAAGCCTTAAGCTTAGTTCCTTTTTCAGTATCAACTTAAGCAAACCATTTTTTGAAAATGTGGAATACCTCATCCTTCAATTTGATATGATATCCCTAGAATTTTCTAGTAGCATCATCTATGAAAGTGAAAAAATAAAGAGAACCACATAATGACCTTGTGGGCATAGGACCACATGCATCTATATGAATGAGATCTAAAGGTTGAATTGAAGATTCACTGTGTGTTTTATGCACATTCCTAGTTTGCTTTCCATAATGATGATGTTCATAAAATGAAAAATTAGAGAAAGATAACATGAGTAAGTAGCCAGAATGAGAAAGATTTTCCATTCCACTATGAGATATATGGCCCAAATGACCATACCAAATATTTCCCTTCGATATGCAAAAGGAATGAGCATAGAAGGCCACTTTGTAACCAAGGTCATCAAGTTGACCAGCTGACATCAAAATGCATGATAACTGAGGTACATGGCATACATTATGCATAGTAAATTTTGAACCATCAATGAATTGCACAACAACATCTCCAATCTCAACAACATCACACTGGTAAGAGTCACCGAGTCTCACAGTACCAAGAGACTTTGTTGCATAGGTATAGAACCATGCTCTATATGGTGTCACATGGAAAGAAGCAACATAATCTAGCAATCACGTGTGGGAAAGAGAATCATCCATAAGAGCCTTAGTAGGCACAGTATTGTCAAGTGTCAACACATCAACATCATCAGAATGCATAGCAATCTTTCTTCATCTGTCCTTTCTTATGACAATAATGGCATTCAATATCCCTCTTCCTTGATTTACTTCTAATCTTATTATGTTGACCATTCTTTTCCTTGTTCTTACTCTTGACGTGTTGCTAATACTTTCCTTGGTAAGAATCATGAACATTATATGCATCTCCACTCTGAGTGTCAGCCATAGATTCTCTATGAATCTCTGTTGGGAAAGATGGATGGACACTCCAAGAAATGAGTAGGTATTGCTAATCCCTGCTTTGTACCATCCCTCTTTTACTTTAGAGTTGTGTTGTAGGCCCTCTTAGCTTTCCAATGACACTACATAAGTGCCTATGTACTTTGGAAATGATGCAAGTAATGTTTGATACAAAATAGACTACTTCCAAATTCAAAAATCAATGAAAACCTTCTTATTTTGTTCACACACCTACTGCTTGTTAAGCTCACTGCTTCTAGTATAGTAGGAATTAGAAAAATTCCTTTTGGGGATATCAAATTAGCTTAATAAGATAATTATTCCAAGTGGAATCACTTAAAATTATTGAATATACTCAGAGAAATCAATTTAGCAAGTATAGCATTACCCCCGATTTTTTAGGACCTCTGCAGAGAATGACCAGTGACCACTTCGATGCACTTTTCTCCAAATCCACCAAATGGAATGTCTTCAAAATCTATCACATGTAGAGGACTTAGGGCTGATTCCAACAAGCCATAGCACATTGAAAATGGTGGAGAAATGACTGAGATATGAGCAATACAAAATGACTATGTTGAGTGACTATGACAGAGATACCAACAGATATAAGAATTGATCTATTATATTATAAAACAATGTTGTACATGATCATTGGCATGATAATAAATGCCCAATGATAGGTAGATGTGTAGGCTATGTAGTGAGCCTCACTCTCTTACAATAGGATTAACTAATGCCTCGGAATTGGAGTGTATTTCCCGCGAGTTTTACATTAATCTTTTATAGATGATTCATTCAAAATTTGAATTTGAATTCAACTTTGGCTCTCACCAAAAAGTGATCCACTAATCTAGGATATATTCTCTCTAAGAAAACTTGTATCTTTTCTATCCAACTAACTCCATGAGTTTAGGTGCTTTTACAAATATTCTTTCAAGTCAAGTAGACTTTTACAAATGGTAAAAGGTAAGAATCCATAGCAATGGTTCACATGGAACTTCAAACATTCCACATAGGATCTTCTCATGCCTTGCCAAGTGTGTAGGCTTGGCACTTGCACCAACAGCTCCCCCTCAAGCCAAACATCTTGGCTTGGTCTTCTTTGTCAACTCTCTTGAATGTCCTGCAATCCAATCATTGCTTTAAACCTGCAAAGTTTAGTACCATCAAGTGCTTTGGTTAATAAGTCTGCACATTGCATATTAGTTGATACATATGCCAACTGAATTTCCTTTCTTAATAGCTTTTCTCTCACACAATGATAGTGGACCTCAATATTCTTGGTCCTAGCATGATAAATAGGATTTGCTGCAAGATGTAAAGAACTTGTATTATCTCCAAAAATCATTGGAGATGTAGTATGCAATCCCAAATCTGTATATAGCAATCTGATCCATATGGCCTCTTGAGTAGCATTGGCCAATCCTCTACATTCTGCCTCTATTGAAGATAAATCAATAGTAGGTTGCTTCTTGGAAGACCATGATATAGGCTTCTTACCTTCAAAAGATAGATATCTTGAGGTACTCCTTCTGTCATCTTTGCAACCTGCCCAATCTGCATCTGAGTATATCTTGATATCTAAATCTGAAGTATAAGGAAAGTATAAGCCCTAATTTTGAGTGCCCTTAAGGTACTTCAAAATCCTCTTGGCAGCTTCCAAGTGAGGTATTCTAGGTTTGTGCATAAATTGACTTAAGACACTTACTCCATAAGCAATATCAATCCTTGTCAATGTAGCATAGTTCAAGCTTCCCACTATGCTTTGGTATCCTGCAACATTATCCAGCACATTACCTTCATGAGCACTTAATTTTTGGTTTACCTCCATTGGAGTGCTTGCTACCTTAGCATCTTGAAAATGAAACTTCTTTAACATGTCTTGTACATACTTTCTTTGTGTAATGTAAAGTCCAAATTTAGTATAGACTAACTCAAGTCCAAGAAAATACTTTAGTGATCCTAGATCACTGATTTTGAACTCCTACATCATTTGATTCTTGATCTGCTTGATGCCATTAGCATCATTACCTGTAAGTATGATATCATCAACATACACACATACATATATCACCTCTGAATTACTTCTCTTAACAAACAGAGAAGTATCTACTCTACTCATGATGAATCCTTGATCCTGAAGATATGTAGTCAACCTATGGTTCTAGGCCCTAGGTGCCTGCTTCAATCCATAAAGAGCTTTGTTCAGTTTACAAACATATGTTACCTTGCTTGGGTCCTCATAGCCAAGAGGTTGAAACATGTATACCTCCTCTGAAATCCACCCATTTAAAAATGCATTTTTTACATCCAATTGGTAGATATTCCAATTCTTTGATGCACCCACGCTTACCAATATCCTAATGGTTGGCATTTTTGCCACAGGTGAGAAGGTTTCTTCATAATCAACTCCTTGGGCTTGTGCAAAACCCTTAGCCACAAGTCTAGCCTTATACCTGCTTATTCACCCATCATAATTTCTTTTGATCTTGTAGATCCATATAGAACATATTACCTTCATAGACTCCTTCTTTGGCACTAGCTCCCAACTATCATTCTCCTTGAGTGCTTCAATTTCTTCATCCATAGCTTCCTTCCATTCTGTTTTGTTCTTTGCCTCTTCATATGATGATGGCTCTTCAAGTGACAAATCTTTTGCAAGATAAATAGAATGCTTAGTAACTAAAGAAGTTTCATACCCATATCTGATTGGCTTCTTGATTTTGCTTTCTGATCTTTTGATTGCTTGGTTGGATGATTCAGGTATATCCTCCAACTTCTTCATCTTGACTTTGCCTTTGGATTTCCATGCCTTGAATTCTTCTAGGTTGATGATGTCCTCATCATCTGATTTGATGTCTTCAATCTGGTTCGGCTCCTCGGTGAGGCTTGTAAATTCCTCTTCCAAGTCATAAGGCAACTTTACTTTCCTGCATTCAGTTTCAAACCAAGAATCATTCTCATCAAAGACAACATCTCTACTAACCATAAATACTTTGTTGGAAGGGTTGTAAAACCTGTATCCTTTCTGATTCAAGTCATACCCTACGAAGATGCATTTCTCTACCTTAGGGTCTATTTTACCTATGATTTGAGATGGTATATGCACATAAGCAACACATCCAAAGATCCTGCAATGATCAAGGGAAGGTCTTCTACCATGCCATGCATCATATGGGTTCATCCCATCAAGAGATTTGGATGGAAACCTGTTAACAAGGTAAGTGGAAGTAGATACACTTTCTGCCCACAAATAATTAGGTAATTTTTTTTCATTTAGCATTGACCTAGATGCTTCAACAATTAGTCTATTTCTTCTCTTTGCCATCCCATTTCGCTCAGGGGTATACCTTGTTGTAATTTCTCTTTTGATTTCTCTATCCTGCAAGAATGCATCAAACTCATTTGAGACGTACTCACCTCCTCCATCTGACCTTAGTCTCTTTAGACTTCTTCCTGTTTGGTTCTCAACAAGTGCAAGATACCTTTTAAAGCAATTGAATACTTCATCTTTGTGCTTCATAAAATATAAAATAGTCCACCTACTTAAATCATCAATGAAAGATACATAATACCTTGATCCAGAAATTGAGGGATCCTTACTTGGTCCCCATACATCTGTGTGGACAAGTTCCAAATAATCCTCATGCATGTAGCCTTTCTTTGTAAAGGGTAACCTGTGTGATTTACCAAACTAACAAGCACCATATTTATAGATCATGTGTTGCTTGGATACATTAGGCATCCCAAGCACACATTGATCTCTACATATTTGCTTTAGAGTTCTCTCACCAACATGCCCTAATCTCTTATGCCAAATTTCAATCTCTCACAATGTTTGATCTTTGTAGCTATAAAGTGCAACATTCCTTGTATCTTCAAGTTCAAAAGTAAATAATCTACCTGACTTTTCTCCTTTGGCAATTCTCTTGAATCCATGTTGGGGATCCCCCACAAATGCTCCATATTTGTTGAACCTGACCTGCAAACCCTTTTCCACAATCTGTCCAACACTCATCAAGTTCTTGGTAATTGTAGGTACATATAGAACCCTGCTCAATGTTTACCTTTAGGTTCCTCAAGGTCAGAGAGAAGAGCTACATTGCATACCACATGGTTTGAGCATCCTGAGTCAATGTAGAAGAGATGGTCATCATTTATACCTGGCTTTGAAGTCATATTCATAATCAAAAGAGAATCCTCTTGCTCCTCTGTATAGTTGTTGTAATCCTTCCTTGATTTGTAACCTCCTTGGTAGTTGTTATTGTAGTTGTTATTGTAGCCTTGATATGGTTGAATCTTCCTCTTGATTGTGTATATCCACCTCTTTGGAAACCTCTACCTCTTTAATTCTTGAAATTGTTGTAACATTCATCTGTAGTATGATTTGTCAAACCACAAATATTACATGGTGAGGAGTTGTAAGGTCTCCCCCTACCTTTCTTACCTCTTCTGCCCCTACCTCTTGAGTTTCTACCTCTCCGTGCATAGTTGGCTTGAGAGGTTGTTCCTTCATCCTCATCCTTCTTGTTTTTTCCTTTCTCTTTAGACTTGCCTTTATCTGTATATAGGGCAGAAGAGCTATTACCTCTTGATGAATCTCCATTCTTGTTGAGCTTGGCTTCATGGGTAAAGAGTTGCCCCATGAGTGTGGTAAGGTCTAGAATCTACATGTCCACGTACAAGTCCATGGCAGTTGTGAAGCTCTCCCATTTGTCATCTACCTTAATACCATTGATCACTTGTCTCACTGTTTGCTCCTCTTCAATCTCCTCTCCTATTCTTGCCAATTGGTCGGCCACATCTTTGAATTTGGTCACATACTCTGAGATGCCTTGCTTGGGTTGCTTTCTTTGAGAGGTAAACTCAATCCACAATTGGTTCTTCCTAGCCCTTTTATTGGAAGAAAAATATGAAGACAATGTTTCCTAAGTCTCTTGGGATGTCTTACAGTTCCTAATGTGTGGAAGAAGAAAATGAGAGATTGAGTTAAGTAAGTATGACCTTGCTAATGCATCCTTGGCACACCATGAATTGAGTCTTTCATGCTCCTCTCTTGTAGGTTGTCCTTTGCTTCTGAAAATGGGCATCTCCTCATCTCCTGAGATGTATCCATAGAGACTCTTTCCTTGCAGGTATGTCTTCATTCTCAAGGACCATGCTTGATAGTTGTTACTATCCAATTTATCAATGAAAGAAGGAAAACCATCTCCCATTTTACCTTAGCTTTGCTCCGGTACCACTGTTGGGAAAGATGGATGGACACTCCAAGAAATGAGTAGGTACTGCTAATCCCTGCTTTTTACCAGCCCTCTTTTACTTTAGAATTATGTTGTAGGCCCTCTTAGCTTTCCAATGACACTAAATAAGTGCCTATTTACTTTGGAAATGATTCAAGTAATGTCTGATACAAAACAGACTACTTCCAAATTCAAAAATCAAAGAAAACCTTCTATTTTTGTTCACACATGTGTTGCTTGTTAAGCTTAGTGCTTCCAATACAGTAGGAATTAGAAAAATTCCTTTTGGAGAAATCAAATTAGCTTAATAACCTAATGATTCCAAGTGAAATCACTTAAAATTATTGACTATACTCAGAGCAATCAATTTAGCAAGTACACCATTACCCCCGATTTTTTAGGACCTCTACTGAGAATGACCAGTGAACACTTTGACGCTTTTCTCTGAATCCACTAAATGGAATGTCTTAAAAATTTTTCAAAATGCAGAGGACGTAGGGCTGATTCCAAAAATCCATAGAACATTGAAAATGGTGGAGAAATGACTGAGATATGAGCAATACAAAATGAATGTGTTGAGTGACTATGACAGAGAGACCAACAAATATAAGAACTAATCTATTGGATTATAAAACAATGTTGTACATGATCATTGGCATGATAATCAATGCCCAATGATAGGTAGAGGTGTAGGCTATGTAGTGAGCCTCACGCTCTTACAATAGGATTAACTAATGCCTCGGAATTGGAGTGATATGTCCCATGAGTTTTACATTCATCTTTTATAGATGATTCATTCAAAATTTGAATTTGAATTCAACTTTGGCTCTCACCAAAAAGTGATCCACTAATCTAGGAGATATTATCTCTAAGAAAACTCGTATCTTTTCTATCCAACTCTCTCCATGAGTTTAGATGATTTTACAAATATTCTTTCAAGTCAAATAGACTTTTACAAATGGTAAAAGGTAAGAATCCATAGCAATGGTTCACATGGAACTTCAAACATTCCACATAGGATCTTCTCATGCCTTGCCAAGTGTGTAGGCTTGGCACTTGCACCAACAGTCTCCTCACTCAAGAGTGCTCCACATATGTCATCATAGAACAATTTACCACCATGTGCACTATTGTTAATAGCTGTGCAAAATGTATCGCATGATGATGACAAGGTGCATAACAACAAGACTATTTTCATTTCATTATCCATCTCCATTTTTTGAGCCTGTAACTGAGAGAATATAGCATCGAATGCAATCATATGAGCAGCAACATTATCTGTGTCATTCATGCAAAGGTCATATAACTTTCTCATCAGATACACTTCATTTGATGTCGTTTCTATTTTATATGTATTGCATAATTTCTTCCAAAGCTCCTCTTCACTTTCACAATCCAATATTGTAAAGTAGATATTATATTCCAAGTGCAATCAAATGGTAAACCTATCCATTTCATCCAACTCATCCCAATCATCTTCATCCATGATAGTAGGCTTCTTTGAGATTCCATTTACTGGCTTCCATTGCTTCCTCTAAATCAGCACATCTTTAATCTAATTCTTTCATAGAGCAAAGTTTGTGCCATCAAATTTTCGGATCTCAAATTGGTCTTTTCCTTGCAAGTTATAGTGCCTCCTCAAAACACTAGCACTAGACCCTTATCCACCACATGTGCACGAGACCTCTGTTGCCACGATGATAGAGAACTGAATAGAATGATGATGGAGCTAGGAGAGTCCAAACACCACTAAGATTAAAAAAAGGATGACCAAGTGTCAGATTCTAGGAAAAAAATCAGTAGAGTGTTTCCATAAAAATGAATTAATCAACAGTAATGACCCACCAAAAGGATTATTAAATGTGCTCATGTCAATAAGTGTCAAGGAGTAAATCGACCATTCTATAATTGAAAAACCCAAAAATTTGGAAAAATTTTGCGAGAGTCTCCTTTGCAAAATGAGCATATGAGAAGTGTCGAAATATCATAAAATCAAGTACTGATATGTAAACCTGCATAGTGAATCACTGACTCCACTATGTGTAATGAGTTAACCCAAAGAAGCCAACTAGGCTTATTGAACACCTATGAACAACTAGCATACATCTCCTATGGAGAGGTTGGGTATGCCTTCCACCTGCATCACCAAAAATACCCCGACATTTGAGTGTCTCTGAGTTACGAAATTATCACCATGACCCTCTTTATCAATGTGAAAGGCTTTATGCAAATACATAACCTCTATATCAATGACCACATGGATGTACATAAGCAGTATCCATAGAAGCATACATAGTGTGTATGTGCTCAATATATGCAGTAAAATGGCACTGAAAGGTTGAATTCATAGCCCAAACACTAGCCAACAACATCTACAAGTGTTTGTCAACTTTGTTCTGTAGGCTCAAAAAAACATGCATAAACTTGTGGTCCCGGCACAACTAAAACCTTCCAAGAGACTTTTAGATTTATTAGTGAGGCTGAAAACAGAGCTTCAAAGCTGAGTATTTGTTGTTAGAGAAGTACAAAGAACACTCTTCTTGATGTTCAACTTGTGTAAAGAGAACTGTGCATGAAAATACTCTAAAATGGCTCCAATAATCACCCCAAAAATGCTTCAAAATAGGCTTTGAAAGCAAAGAATGAAGCTTTGAGGGCCCAAAACATGTGCAAGGTAATGTCAACCCTCTTCTTTCCCCTTTCTCAAGCACCACAAGAGTGTAACTTAGTGGCAAGATATTTTTGGTTAAGCAAGATCTGGGGGGACAAACTAGGACGGGTGACCTCCTGGGAAGTATCAAGAAACTCCGTCTTCCTTGATTGTTGAGGTCCTCCCTCATGTGCAACCAATGACACCAACCGTGACTTCAATGACTCAGATGACAAGATATGCCAAGGTCTATGCCTTGGTCACCACCTTTGTCATAAGCCTTGGAGAAAGCCTTGGGTGAGCAAGCAGGTGCTCGCTTCGCTCGCACAAAAGGAACAAAGCTTTTGCATCCTAATGCTCTGATACTAGTGAAGCATTTTGATAGCGATGCACCCCAGTGGACTCTCCTTATCAAGAGCTCCATGATGATACCCTTGATGTAGAGAACCTAGCTCCAGATGCCACACATAGTACTCTACACAAAGCATGTAGAATACATAGAAAACACAGTACACAGAGAGCACGAACACATATTTCTTGGGTGTTACAAATGCGGTCCAACTTGCAGTCTATGGCTGACTAGACCACTGTATGTTTTATTAGAGAACATATAAAAAAGTGTTTGATGGCCATTTTGCCTTTCACATGGACACTAACAATAACATATATCTCTTTGTTGCAAGATCCAATTTCTCTAATTTTTATTGTGTTGGTTAGCTTATATGCTTATGTTATTATGAAAAAAAATCATGGTAATTTGATGTACAATTTAGGACAAATAAAAATTTTTCTTTGATGTATGTGTAGGTTACTAACTCTTAGAAAAAGTTTCATGTTTATAGGAAATTGTTATAAATCCTAATGGCAAAACCCAAATCCACTCAAACTTGAGTCTTTGTTGGGAATCATATTTTTAATTAATATATTCCATTTTCATGGCAATTGTATGAGATTTTGGATCCTATTGCATTATTTAGCTCTCTAGTATCTCTAGCAAGGGCTCATCAAATAATTGTGGAGAGATATGGCACTTGTGCCAATCCTCCTAAGTGCACTATCAAATTGAAATAGGTTGACATTGTATATGGGCTTACAAAACTATTAAATGCACCAAATTTCAAGTTATCATGAGATCATTTTTTAGGTCCACTGATCATTATAATTCTCTATTTCAATCTCTATGTAAATTAAGTTATGCAAGTGTTGTAGAGACCATTTTGGAAATTGATCTTAATAAAATCTTCACTGATGAAAATGCTAAAGTTAAAGATGTTGATTTGAGTACACCTATTGAGTGAAGCTAGTAGATGGAAAGGGATCTAAGAATTGGGATCACGGAGTAGTCTGTGTTGGGAAAGATGGATGGATGCTCCAAGAGACTGAGTAGGTACTGCTAAGCCTGCTTTGTACCAGCCCTCTTTTGCTTCAGAGTTGATAACTAGACCTCCTTAGATTTCCAATGACACCATAAAATGTCCTATGTCCTTTAGAAATGATGTGTGCAATGATTGAATCAAAACAGATAACTTTGGAAGTCACAAACTCAAGAAAACCTTCTATTTTTATCTTGACACCTGCTGGGTATTTTGCTCAGTATGACCAGCACAGTAGGAATTGGAAAAATTCCTTTTAGGGGTATCTAATTAGCTTAGTAAGCTACCTATTCCAAGTGAAATGATGTAAAATGATAAACTATGCTAAGAGAAATCAATTTAGCAAGTTAAGCTATGCCCCCGACTTTTTAGGACTGTAGCAAAAAATGACCAGAGTTCACCTCGACGCAGATTTCTCCAAAATGACTGAATAGAATGTCTTCAAACTTTGACAGCATGTAGACTACTTCAAGCTGAATCCAACAAGTTTGAATCACTTAATTTGGTGAATAATTGACCGAGATATGCCCTCGACAAGTTGACAGACTTTTGAGTAGACTAACAGAGAACTCAGAGATGGACAATGTGAATGTATGTATTAATGCACAAATGTATACAACTCCATTGGCATGAATATCATTGCCAAATGGTATAGAGAGGTGTGGGATTGAGTGTAGACCTCACACACACTCAAAAATCAGTAATGCTAGGCTCGAGAGTGCTCTCTCTTGCCCTTGACTTTTCATGTCCACTTTTATAGGAGATGACTAAAAATTTGAATTCAAATTCAAACTTTTGGCTCCCTATGATCAAGCTCCTAAATGCTTGGAGATATTCTTTCAATCAAACAACTAATTTTTCCACGAATCCTTTCGGTAGGTGATTACAAAAGATTCCAAGTCAATTCGACTTTTACAATGAGGTAAAGTGGTAATCAACCACTAGCATATGTTCCTATGCTTCTTCATGTATGTGTAGACTTCAATGCATCCTTTGAGCCAAATGTGTAGGCTTGTAATTTACACCAAAAGCTCCCCCTCAAGCCAAACATTGGCTTAATTCTTCATCTTCAGTCTTCAAGTATATCCTGCAATCCAATCATGGATTTGAACCTGCAAAGTTTGGTTCCATCCAAAGCTTTAGTCAACAAATCTACACATTGCATGTTGGTTGATATATAGGTAAGTTGAATGTCCTTACTTATCAATTTCTCTCTCACATAATGGTAATGGACCTCTATATGTTTGGTCCTAGCATGATAAATAGGATTAGCTGCAAGGTGAAGAGAACTCGTATTATCTCCAAAGATAATTGGTGACCTAGTATATGATCCCAATTCTGTATACAAAAGCTTAATCCATATTGCTTCTTGTGTGGCATTAGCCAGTCCTCTATACTCTGCCTCAGTGGAAGATAAAGCAACAGTAGGTTGCTTCTTTGAAGACCATGAAATTGGTTTGTCACCTGCAAAAGAAATATATCCAGAAGTGCTCCTCCTGTCATCCTTGCATCCTGCCCAATCTGCATCTGAATAAATTTTGATATCAATATCTGAAGTGTAAGGGAAATACAAACCATGGTTCTGTGTACCCTTGAGATACTTCAAGATTCTCTTGGTAGCCTCTAAGTGAGGTATCCTTGGCTTGTGCATAAATTGACTTAGCACGCTAACTCCATATGCAATATTTATCCTTGTTAAGGTAGCATAGTTCAAACTACCCACCATACTTTGATAACCTGTAATGTCCTTGACTTCATCACCTTCATGGGCACTTAGCTTTAGGTTTACCTCCATTGGAGTGCTTGCTACTTTAGCATCCTGCAAATGAAACCTCTTCAACATGTCCTGTATATACTTTTTCTGAGTGATGTATATTCTTGAATTAGTGTAGACTAATTCAAGTCCCAAAAAATATTTCAATAGACCAAGATCATTGATCTTGAACTCCTTCATCATTTGACTTTTGATATATCTGATTCCATTGACATCATTACCTATAATGATGATGTCATCAACATAAACACAAAGGTATATTACCTTTGAATTACTTCTCTTAATGAACAGAGCCATGTGTCACTTTCTTTGAATGCTTCAATCTCCTCATCCATAGCTTCTTTCCATTCTGATTTGGTAATTGCTTCTTCATATGATCCTGGTTCTTCATTTGACAAATCTTTGGCAAGATAAACAGAATGTTTAGTAACAAGAGATGTATCATACCCATATCTGATAGGTTTCTTGCTTTCTCTTTGTGATCTTCTAAATGATTAAGTTGAAGATTCAGGTATGTCTTCAAGTTTCTTCATCTTCATTTTTCCTTTGGACTTCTATGCTTTGAATTCTTCAAGGTTTATAGTGTCTTCATCATCTGAACTTGAGGCTTCATTCTGAATAGGTTCCTCCTTTGTAAGACTTGGAAATTCCTCTTCCAAATCATAGGGTAATTTGACCTTCCTGCATTCATTCTCATACCAAGAATCATTTTCATTAAAGACAACATCTCTACTTACCATGAATCCCTTATTGATGGGATTATAAAACCTGTAACCTTTTTTATTTAAATCATACGCAATAAAGATGCATTTTTTAGCCTTTGGGTCTAGCTTACCTCTTATCTGAGAAGGAATGTGTACATATGCTACACATCCAAATATTTTGCAATTGTCAAGTGAGGGTCTCTTACCATGCCATGCTTCATAGGGTGTCATGCCATCAAGAGACTTAGATGGTAACCTGTTTATGAGGTAAGTGGTAGTAGAAACACTCTCTGTCCATAGATAGTTAGGTAATTTCTTCTCATTAAGCATAGATCTAGCTATCTCAACAATTAATCTATTTCTTCTCTCAGCTACCCCATTCTGTTCAGGAGAATACCTTGTGGTTATCTCTCTTTTGATGCCTCTGTCTTGCAAGAAGTCTTCAAATTCATTGGAGAAGTACTCACCTCCTCATTCCTTCCTGTCTGATTTTCAACTAATGCAAGATATTTTTTAAAGCAATTAAATACCTCATCCTTGTGCTTCATGAAGTACAATACAGTCCATCTGCTATAATCATCAATGAAAGACACATAGTACCTTGATCCTGAGACTGAGGGGTCTTTGCTTGGTCCCCATACATCTGTGTGTACAAGCTCTAGGTAGTCTTCATGCATGTATCCTTTCTTGGAGAAGGGTAACCTGTGAGACTTACCAAATTGACAAGCACCACACTTGTAAATCATATGTTGCTTGGATACATTAGGTATCCCAAGCACACATTGGTCCCTGCACATTTGTTTCAAGGTTCTTTCTCCTATGTGCCCTAACCTTTTGTGCCAAACCTCAAGCTCTGAAAGTGTTTGATCTTTATAACTGTATAGTGCAATGTTCTTTGTATCTTCTAACTCAAAAGTGAAAAGTCTACCTGATTTTTCTCCTTTAGCAATCCTCTTGAGCCCATGTCTTGGATCCTCCACATATGCTCCATATTGATTGAATCTAACCTGCAAACCTTTCTCCACAATCTGATCAACACTCATCAAATTTTTGGTAATGGTTGGTACATAGAGTACCCTACTCAACAAATTCTGATTTCCATCACAAGTCTTAACATTTCCAACTTTAACTATTGAATGCTTTGTATCATCACCTATTTGGACTTGATGCTTACCTTTTGGTTCTTCAAGATCAGAGAGTAGTGCTACATTGCCAGCCACATGATTTGAACATCCTGAGTCAATATAGAATAGGTGGTCATCATTTGTACCTGATTTTGAAGTCATGTTCATGATCAGAAGAGAGTCATCCTGCTCCTCTGTGTAGTTGTTGTAATCCTTCCTGGATTTGAATCCTCCTTGGTAGTTGCCATTGTAATTATTGTTGTAGTTGTTGTTGTAGTTATTGTTGTAGCCTTGGTGATGGTTGAATCTACCTCTTGACTGTGAGTAGCCACCTCTTTGATATCCTCTTCCTCTCTGATTCTTGTAATTCTTGAAACACTCATTTGTAGTATGATTTGATAAACCAAAAATGTTACATGGTGAGGAGTTATAAGATCTCCCCCTCCCTTGCTTACCTCCTCTGCCCCTTCCTCTTGATGATCTACCTCTCCCTGCATAGTTGGCTTGAGAGGTTGATCCTTCATCTTCCACCTTCTTGCTCTTGCCTTTATCTTTAGACTTCTTATCAGTGTATAGGGCAGAAGAGTTATTACCTTTGGATGTGTCTCCATTTTTGTTGAGCTTTGCTTCATGAGTAAATACTTCCCATGAGAGTTGTAAGATCTGGAGTGTGCATGTCCATGTAAAGATCCATAGCTTTGGTGAAGCTTTCCCATTTGTCATCAGCCTTGATCCCATTGATCACTTGCCTTACAATCTGTTCTTCCTCAATCTCTTCTCCTATGCTTGCTAACTGATCTGCTACATCTTTAATCTTGGTCACAAATTCTGAAACAGCTTGCTTAGGTTGCTTCCTTAGTGTTGTGAATTCAATCCACAACTGATTTTTCCTAGCCCTTGTGTTGGAAGAAAAATATGATGACAAGGTTTCCCAAGTCTCTTGGGATGTCTTAAAATTTCTAATATGTGGCAAAAGAAAATCAAATATAGAGTTGAGTAAATAAGACCTTGCCAATGCATCCTTAGCACACCATGTGTTGAGCTTTTCATGTTCTTCCTTGGTTGGTAATCCTCTTGTTTTGAATGAGGGCAATTCCTCATCTCCTGAGATGTATCCATAGAGACTCCTTCCTTGTAAGTAGGTCTTTATCCTTAGAGACCATGCTTGATAGTTGTTCCTATCCAATTCGTCAATAAATGAAGGAAAACCATCTCCCATTTTACCTTAGTTTGCTCTGATACCACTGTTGGGAAAGATGGATGGATGCTCCAAGAGACTGAGTAGGTACTG
Organism: Ceratopteris richardii; assembly: GCA_020310875.1. NCBI lineage: Eukaryota > Viridiplantae > Streptophyta > Polypodiopsida > Polypodiales > Pteridaceae > Ceratopteris > Ceratopteris richardii. Next base: position 141,383,530 of record CM035432.1, read on the forward strand.
CTAAGCCTGCTTTGTACCAGCCCTCTTTTGCTTCAGAGTTGATAACTAGACCTCCTTAGATTTCCAATGACACCATAAAATGTCTTATGTCCTTTGGAAATGATGTGTGCAATGATTGAATCAAAATAGATAACTTTGGAAGTCACAAACTCAAGAAAACCTTTTATTTTTGTCTTGACACCTGCTGGGTATTTTGCTCAGTATGACCAGCACAGTAGGAATTGGAAACATTCATTTTATGGGTATCTAATTAGCTTAGTAAGCTACCTATTCCAAGTGGAATGATGTAAAATGATAAACTATGCTAAGAGAAATCAATTTAGCAAGTTAAGCTATACCCCCGACTTTTTAGGACTGTAGCAAAAAATGACCAGAGTTCACCTCGACGCAGATTTCTCCAAAATGACTAAATAGAATGTCTTCAAACTTTGTAGATTACTTCAAGCTGAATCCAACAAACTTTGAATCACTGAATTTCGTGAAGAATTGACCGAGATATGCCCTTGACGAGTTGACAAAAATTTGAGTAGACTAACAGAGAACTCAGAGATGGACAATGTGAATGTATGTATTAATGCACAAATGTATACAACTCCATTGGCATGAATATCATTGCCAAATGGTATAGAGAGATGTGGGCTTGAGTGTAGACCTCACACACACTCAAAAATCAGTAATGCTAGGCTCGAGAGTGCTCTCTCTTGCCCGCGACTTTTCATGTCCACTTTTATGGGAGATGACTAAAAATTTGAATTCAAATTCGAACTTTTGGCTCCCTATGATCAAGCTCCTAAATGCTTGGAGATATTCTCTCAATCAAACAACTAATTTTTCCACGAATCCTTTTGGTAGGTGATTGCAAAAGATTCCAAGTCAATTTGACTTTTACAATGAGGTAAAGTGGTAATTAACCACTAGCATATGTTCCTATGCTTCTTCATGTATATGTAGACTTCAATGCATCCTTTGAGCCAAATGTGTAGGCTTGTAATTTACACCAACAGTCTGACTGCCAATCCAAGCTTAGACTTACAAAGATGAGCTAGATTTTAAGTTCACGAGGTTGGCTAGATTTGATCTCACGCTGGGTAAGTAGTGAAATTCTAGCAATAAGCTCATTATCAACTTTGGAACTCGTGTTTACCAATTTTTTATAAATTTCACCACATTACCATCCGTAGGGAACCATATGTTTAGAACTACAAATGAGTTTCTACCTCTATTATCGTGAAGGTAGAGTGTAAGTATCTTTACTTTCTACATTTTCAGCATGAACTTTTATATTTGCAAGTTCAAACTAGTGTGGAAGCTCAGATAGCTTCTAAGATGAGAACTAAATTTCAGAATTTGTTTCTTTCAAAGTTATCTATAGGTCTTGTGCCTTGCGGAAATGTGGAGCATAGGATCAAGCTTATTCCAGGAGCTCATCCTTTAGCCAGATAGTCATGTTGCATGAGTCTACAAGAGGATGCATAATTATGTCACACATGCAAGGATCATCTCAACAAGGGCTTGACCAAATCCAGCAACTCAACTTTTGCGACCCCATTGATTTTGGTTCGCAAAAAGGATGGATCTTTTAGAATATGTGTAGACTATAGAGATTTAAATAAAATTACAATAAAATATTCCTCACATTGATGATATCTTGGATCCACTACGTGATGCTATTGTTTATAATAAAATAGATTTGAAAAGTTCTTATCATCAAATTAAGAGTCAAAGATGACAATATACATTAAAAAAATGTTTCACACTAGATTTGGTCATTATGAATATCTTGTAATTGTCTTTTGTTTAACAAAAGCTCCACCTACATTCGTGATTCTTATGAGTGATATTTTCCATCCTTTCATTCGTTAGTCTATTGTGCATTTTGTAGATGATTTTCTATTTAAAGTAAACAATTAAAAGATGATGAATTTCATTTGCGGACAATTTTTTCAATGTTGTATGAAAACACATGTATGTCAACCTAGAGAAGTCATAGCTATGTCTTTCTAAGGTTAAGTACTTAGGACATATCATATCCACAGATGGAGTTAGAATGGAGCCACAAAAAGCTTTTGTGATCCTAAGTTTGTCAAGTCCTTAGAATGAGCATTACTTGTGATCATTCTTAGGAATTTTGGGCTTTTGTTGTAAATTCATTGCTAGCTATTCATATATAGCTATGCCATTGATAGACTTTTTATAGAATATTAAAATATATGTTTGAATAAGTGCATAGAAAGATGCTTTTGATGCATTGAAATAAGAAATTTCATGTGCTCCAGTTCTATTGGTAGTTGATCCACAAAAACCTTTCAAATTAAAAATTGATGCTAGTGACATCGTAGTTGGTGTCATATTAAGTCAAGATGGTAGAAAAATTCCTTTCAAAAGTAAGAAGCTTTCATAGTCTCGAAGAAGTATCATATTCATGAAGAAGAGCTTTATGCTATTAGAGGGGCTTGTATGGGCGAACTGAAAACACACACACACACACACACACACACACACACATATATATATATATATATATATATATATATATATATATATATATATATATATATATATATATATATATATATATATATATATATATATATATATATATATATATATATATATATATATATATATATATATATATATATATATATATATATGTGTGTGTGTGTGTGTGTGTGTGTGTGTGTGTGTGTGTGTGCACACATGTGTATTTTAGATGCTTTGAATCCTCATATCCTTGTGGTTGGTCCAAGTATACTTCTTCTTGCAGTTCACCATGTAAGAAAGCATTCTTCACATCCATCTGATGCAAATTCCATCCTTTTGTTGTAGCCAAAACAGAAAGTTCTCTAATAGTAGCCATTTTAGCTAAAGGGCTAAAACTTTTCTCATAATCAATGTCATATGTATGCGCATATCATTTTGCTACCAAGTGTGCTTTATGCTTGCTTATGCTACCATTAGCATTATATTTTACCTTGTAAACGCACTTGTAACATGTGGGTTTCTTTCCTCGCAGCAATGGCACTAGCTTCCATGTTTCATTTCCATAAAGTGCAACCATCTCCTCATCCATAGCTTTCTTTGAATCTGCATTTCCATTTGCATCTTGAAAATAAGAGGTTTGAACATCTTGTATTATCTTGGTCATGTAAGCACAATGACAAGCCATGTAGTTATCATATGTTAATCACTGCATTGAATTTCACATCCTCCCAGATTTTCTTGGTCTTGGGTCACTTCTTCTTGTTGTGTCATCTACATATGCCTTTCTTACTCCTAGAGTCTTTGCAAAGGGCAATCCAAGTTCCTCATCAAGGCTCTTTTTTGAACCACTTGATTCTCCATAAATGTCTTCAAAACTTGTGGATGTTTTATAATCAATAGGAATCCCTTCTTTACCTTTTTTGAATGTATTCAATGAATTTGCTTCCAAGAAATATTCCACTCCATGGGTTTTAGTTGGAACTATTTCTAGGTGACACATATGGTCCACTCAAAACTTGAGATTCTCCACTTGCGATTTCAATATTTCTTTTGTCATTTGAGTCAACATTAGGTCGTTCTTTTGCATCAACAATCCATTTTGCTGAAGGGAGGACCCAATGAAGATACATTTTTCTGCTTTGGATCAAGCTTCATCCACAACTCATCTATAACATGTACATATCCAATACAACTGAATACTTTCATATGTGATAATTTTGGCTTTTTATCTATAAAATTCTCTTCAAATGTAACTTGATGTATAGTAGTAATCGGAGTTCTATTCATGATGTATAAAGTTGCATGCATAGCTTCTATCCAATAACATGAGGCATATTTTTCTCATTCATCAAAGCTCTTACTATTTTTGCATTCAACAATTTCATTCTATAATGGTGTGTGGCTACATAAAAATTGCCTTCAAATTCTATATTTTCTTAGAAAACTATCGAGTTAATTTGATATTTATTCACCTCCTCTATGAGATCTTAATGTCTGAATATAATTTCCTGTCTTCTTTTTTATCACAGCCTTGAAATTCTCAACCTGAGTAAATGCTTCACTCTTCTCCTTCATGAATTATACTCATACTTTTTGTGTATGTTCATCAATGGAAGTAACATAAAACTTACAAACTCCCATAGATGTGGTTTTTGCAAGATCCCAAACACATGTATGTACTATTTCTAGCACATTCTCACTAACAAGCTAGTCATGCAGGAATGATGTCTTTGAATGTTTACCAAATTGACATGCTTATACCTTGTGCACCTGTACAACCTTGAAATTTGGTAATCCATCGACAAGCTCCTTTGACTACATCAACTTCAACCTCTACAAATATGCATGTCTAGTTTGCTTCTGCCAAATCTCTATGTCAACAATAACATTTGCACCTTTTGCAAGCATGTTTACATTCATTTTAGGAATGTTCACATTCAAGGTGAACATCCTACCCACTTTTTTCCCTTTTGCAATTAGCTTTCCCTTATGTTTGTACTCTTCAACATATAAACCATCATAATTGAGCCTCATTTGTAATCCCTAGTCAACCATTTGTCCAACAAAAACTAGGTTTTTTGTTATATTGGTCGAACATGCACTACATCGACAAGATGTTTTACCTTTCCATCCTCCATGGATAGTGCTATGTTTTGTGTATGCTCGATAGAATGTGATGTATCATCACTAATTTCAACAAATCCATGAATTGGCAATTTTTGCAAACTTCTAAATCATTTTGCATGGCTCATCGTGTGATTTGAAGCACTTGGATCAACATACAAAACATTACCATTCGATTTTAAGACGCTATCAAACATTGTATTCATCATGTGATGTTGATCCATGAATAGCTTCTCCAAATCACTTGCACTTGTGCATGCATAGTTGTTTTATTGCATTTTTTTATTTTGATTCTTCAACCTGCAATCAAAATCTGAGATCTACCTTCACTCCAATTCATAGCAATTTTAGATCATTTGTGAAGCACACATTCTCCATGCCGCCTCATAGACTTTTGATGAAACTTTTAAGTAGTCTAAAGATTCGACACCCAACTCTAGTCCACCCATGTACACTTTAGAGGGGAATATAGTACTCTCGAAACCAAGCCTAGAGGCAAGTACATCACAACAAATTAGGTGGTTCTCCATAACGATTATAGAAACAAAACAAAGAGCAATGTCACTCACTTATGCCCTCATGCATAGGACCCAAGAGATACATGAACCTTCAATTTATCAAGAAGCTAAGGGCCATCTAGAATAGGAAGAAACCATGAATTCTTAAATTCAAGCTATTCAAGATAACAAGACTTGGATACTTACATAAGACCACCCAATTATCAAGCAATAGGATTTAAATGGATTTACAAAGTCAAGTACAAATAAGATAGAACCTTAGAGAATTATAAAGCTCAACTAATTGCCAAAGACACAAGAAAAAGCATGGCATTTATTAAAAAGAAATATTTGGCTCCTATAGCAAGATACACTAACATTCATGCATTTCTAGCCCTAAGTGCTCATTTTAAGTGGCCCATCTATCAACTAGATGTTAAGAGTGCCTTCCTTAATGGACAATTTTGGGAACATTTCTATGTGCCTTCATTAAAATGAGCCCTAAGTGCTCATTTTAAGTGACCCATCTATCAACTAGATGTTAAGAGTTCCTTAATGGATAATTGAAGCTTTCCAAGTTCAAGGTAAAAAAGATCAAGTATACAAACCACAAAAAGCACTCTATGGCCTAAACTAAGCACCTCATAGAAGATAATAGATTTCAAAAGAGCTCAATAGATACCAACCTCTACATCTACAAAGAAGATTCATTGCTTGCCTTTGTCATCCTTTATGTCAATGACCTAATATTCACTGGCTCTACAATTGATTGCATCCAACTTTCTCATGACCCAACTTCATCAAGAATATTCCATGATGGATTTAGGGCTATTTCACTACTTCTTAGGCTAGAGGTTTGGAAGTTACAAGAAGGTATCTGTTATACTTTATGGAATAATGGAATGTTAAATAGATTTTAATGTCTTGAGGTTTTTAATGTATTTTGATTTAGTAGGGGAAGAATAATGAGGATGTGAATGTGGGAGGATTTATTCAAATATTTTTTAAGATATTCAAAACACAGTATTTTATATATTTTTTGTAAAAATAGTAGATTGCTTAGAAAGCAATGATTTGTAAATAAAGTAGATTTTTTGTAAACACATGCTTTTCAAAGCATTGTTCTCATGTATCTTCTATTTAGGAGGTAATGAAAAATAGCTATAAATACACATACTTTGATAGACTCATCCATCAGAGTATGTGGGAGGAGATTATACCCAATCTTGTGTTCAGTCTCGTCTCTCTCTATTTTGTGTGTGTTTTTGTGAGATCTCATTATTGTACTATCTCTGTATATGTGCATCTAGATGATCCGGTCAACAGTGGTATCAGAGCCTATGCACATCTATGCAGGTGTACTTCTCGATGTCTGTTTGTGGTTCGCGATGTCCATTCATGATTCGGAACCCGTTTCAATTCGTTTATTCTTTTTCAATCCAAATTGGCATTTTTCAATTCACATTTTTTTTTCTTTGTTTGTCGGTGTTTCTCGGATCTGTTATTGTGCCCCTGTGACATTGTCACATTGTGCATTGTACATTGTCACACTATCACATTGTGCATTGTACACTATCACACTATGCATTGTGCATTGTACACTACCATATCGTCACATTGTCACACTGTGTGTTGTGCATTGTGCATTGTGCATTGTGCATTGTGCATTGTGCATTGTGCATTGTGCATTGTGCATTGTGCATTGTGCATTGTGCATTGTGCATTGTGCATTGTGCACTGTTTTAGTTCCAGTTCGGTTCATTTATAAATCCATTTTCTCAATTCATTTTATCAATTCAGTTAATCCATGCAGTTACTCCTGCGGCTTACTCCAAGGCATCGAGTAAAGGATAGAACTATGGCATAACTTTGGCATCTTTGGCTTCTCTGGCTCTCATGGTTCTCTTAGTTCCTTTGGTTCACATTGTGCATTGTACATTGTCACACTGTGCACTATACATTGTCACATTGTCACACTCACACTATGTAATGTTTGAGTTACGGTTCGATTCATTTATAAATTTGGTTAATTAATTTGGTTACTCCTATGGCTTACTTCAAGGTTTCAAATAAGGTGTCAACTAAGGCATAGAACTATGACAACTTGGGCATTTTTGGCTTCTCTGGCACTAATGGTTCCCTTTGGCAGTCGTTGGCTATGCTTGAACCCTCTCTAACTAATGAATGGCAATAAGATCTTACGTATTTCCCTCTTTAGCATGTAGGGGATTTGAACCCACCACCTTGTTGGTGCAAAGTCCAAGCCCACACATTTGGCTTGAGGTTCATAAAGATATGAAGTTCCATGGAAACCATTGCTAGTGGAAATTTATCCTTTTACATTTGTAAAAGTAATTTATTTGACTTGAGAGAATATTTGTAATCACCTACCAAAAACTCGTGGACTTTTTAGTTAGAAAAGCATCTACCTCATTGAGAGAATAACTCCTATATTGAAGGATCACTTTTAGAGAGAGCCAAAAAGTTGAATTCAAATTCAAATTTGAATGCAAGACTTATAAAAGGTGGCTTGAAAAAGTCGCGTGTAGATGTGACTTATTCCGAGTACTCCATTGCCATTTTGTATGAGTGTAAGGCCTACATTGTAGCATACACTACTCTCCATCATAAGGCTATTATTATCAAGCCTATGATCTTGTACAACATTGTTCATTAATACAATACATCTACATTGTTCATCTATGATCTCTCTATTATAGTCATTCCTAACTGTCAACTTGTGCTGCTCATATCCCATTCATTTTTCCACCAATTTAAATGATCTGTAGCTTCTTGGAATCAACTCAAAGTTATATACATGCTGACAAATTTTGAAGCAAATCCATTCAGCCAATTCGGAGAAAAGTGCATCGAAGCACTCACTAGTCAAACTCTGCAAAGGTCCTAAAAAATTGGGGGTAATAATTTATTTGCTGAATTGATTGCTCTATGTATAGTGCATCATTTCAAGTTATTTTACTTGGAATCACTGGCTTGCTAAGCTAGTTAGATACCTCTAAAATGAATTTTTCCAATTCCTACTGTACTGCTAGCACTGAGCATTACAAACAGCAAGTGTATGATAAAAAATAGAAGGTTTTCATTAACTCTTCTATTTGGAAGTAGTCTGTTTTGATTCAATATTTTCATACATCATTTCCAAAGTACATAGGCACTTTTATGGTGTCATTGGAAAGCTAAGAGGGCCCACATATCAACTCTGAAGTTGCAAAGGGCTGGTACTAAGCAGGATTAGGTAGTACCTACTCATCACTTGAAGTGTCCATCCATCTATCCCAACAGTGGTATCAGAGCAAAGATAAGGTAAAATGGGAGATGGTTTTCCTTCTTTCATTGATAAATTGGATAGGAACAACTATCAAGCATGATCTTTAAGGATGAAGAAATACTTGCAAGGAATGAGCCTCTATGGATACATCTCAAGAGATGAGGAGATGCCCATATTCAGAAGCAAAGGACAACCTACAAGAGAAGAACATAAAAGACTCAACACATGGTGTGCCAAGGATGCATTAGCAAGGTCCTACTTACTTAACTCAATCTTTGATTTTCTTCTTCCACATATTAGGAACTGTAAGACATCCCAAGAGACTTGGGAAACATTTTCTTCTTATTTCTCTTCCAACACAAGGACCAGGAAGAATCAATTGTGGATTGAGTTTGCCACTCAAAGAAAGAAACCTAAGCAAGCTATCTCAGAGTATGTGACCAAAGTCAAAGATGTAGCAGATCAATTGGCAAGCATAGGAGAAGAAATTGAAGAGCAGCAAATTGTAAGGCAAGTAATCAATGGTATTAAAGCTGATGACAAATGGGAGAGCTTCACAACTCCCATGGACTTGTACATGGACATGCAGATTCCAGACCTTACCACACTCATGGGGAAATTATTTACCCATGAAGCCAAGATCAACAAGAATGGAGATTCATCAAGAGGTAATAGCTCTTCTGCCCTATACACTGATAAGAATAAGTCTAAAAAGAAAGGCAAAAACAAGAAGGTAGAAGATGAAGGAACTGCCTTCCAAGCCAACTATGCAAGGAGAGGTAGATCATCAAGAGGAAGGGGCAGAGGAGGTAAGCAAGGTAGGGGGAGACCTTATAACTCCTCAACATGCAATATTTTTGGATTATCAAATCATACTACAGATGAGTGTTTCAAGAACTTCAAGAATCAGAGAGGAAGAGGATATCAAAGAGGTGGATATACACAATCAAGAGGCAGATTCAATCACCACCAAGGATACAACAACAACTACAATATCAACTACCAAGGAGGATACAAATCCAAGAAGGATTACAACAACTACATAGAGGAGCAAGAAGATTCTCTTCTGATTATGAACGTGACTTCAAAACCAGGTATAAATGATGACCATCTCTTCTACGTTGACTCGGGATGCTCAAACCATGTGGCAGGCAATGTAGCTCTTCTCTCTGATCTTGAGGAACCAAAGGGTGAGCATCAGGTACAAACAGGTGATGACACCAAGCACTCAATAATTAAAGTTGGAAATGTTAAGACCTCTTATGGAAACAAGAATCTGTTGAGTAGGGTTCTATATGTACCAACAATTACCAAGAATCTAATGAGTGTTGGACAGATTGTGGAAAAGGGTTTGCAGGTTAGATTCAACCAATATGGTGCATTTGTGGAGGATCCCAAGAATGGTTTCAAGAGAATTGCCAAAGGAGAAAAGTCAGGTAGACTATTCACTTTTGAACTTGAGGATACAAGGAATTGCACTTTATAGTTATAAAGATCAAAGATTATCATAGCTTGAAATTTGGCATAAAAGATTAGGGCATGTAGGTGAAAGAACCTTGAAACAAATATGCAGAGATCAATGTGTGCTTGGGATACCTAATGTATCCAAGCAACACATGATTTATAAATGTGGTGCTTGTCAGTTTCGAAAGTCTCACAAGTTACCCTTCTCAAGGAAAGGCTACATGCATGAGGATTATCTAGAACTTGTTCATATAGATGTATGGGGACCAAGCAAGGATCCCTCAATCTCTGGATCAAGGTATTATGTATCTTTCATTGATGATTACAATAGGTGGGTTGTGTTGTACTTTATGAATCACAAAGATGAAGTATTCAGTTGTTTTAAAAAGTATCTTGCACTTGTTGAGAATCAAACAGGGAGAAATCTAAAAAGGCTAAGGTCAGATGGAGGAGGTGAGTACTTCTCAAATGATTTTGATGCATTCTTGCAGGAAAAAGGAATCAAGAGAGAAATTACCACAAGGTATACCCCTGAGCAAAATGGGGTAGCAAAAAGGAGAAATAGATTGATTCTTGAGACAATTAGGTCAATGTTGAATGAGAAAAAATTACCTAATTACTTGTGGGCAGAGAGTGTATCTACTGCCACTTATCTTGTAAACAGGTTGCCATCCAAATCACTTGATGGGATGACCCCATATGAAGCATGGCATGGTAGAAGACCCTCACTTGATCATTGCAGGATATTTGTATGTGTAGCATATGTGCATATCCCTTCTTAGGTAAGAGGTAAGCTAGATCCTAAGACAGAGAAGTGCATCTTCATAGGGTATGACCTAAATCAGAAAGGATATAGGTTCTACAATCCTTCAAACAAGGGATTCATGGTCAGTAGAGATGTTGTCTTTGATGAAAATGACTCTTGGTTTGATAGTGAATGCAAGAAAGTAAAACTACCTTATGACTTGGAAGAGGAGTTTCCAAGCCTCACCAAGAAGGAGCCTAGTCAGAATGAAGACATCAATTTAGATGATGAGGACATCATAAATCTTGAAGAGTTCAAGGCATGGAAGTCCAAAGGCAAATTCAAGATGAAGAAATTGGAGGATGTACCTGAATCTTCCAACCAAGAAATCAGAAGATCACAAAGGGAGAGCAAGAAGCCAATCAGATATGGGTATGACACTTCCCTAGTTACTAAACACTCTGTTTATCTTGCAAAACATTTGTCAATTGAAGAACCAACATCATATGAGGAGGCAAAGACCAAGACAGCATGGAAAGAAGCTATGGATGAGGAGATTGAAGCACTCAAGGAGAGTGATACTTGGGAACTATACCAAAGAAGGAGTCTATGATGGTAATTGTGTAGGTGGATTTATAAGATCAAAAGGAATTCTAATGGGTTAATAAGTTGGTACAAAGCTAGACTAGTGGCTAAGGGTTTTGCACAAACCCAAGGAATTGATTATGAAGAAACTTTCTCACCTGTGGCCAAAATGCCAACCATGAGGGTATTGGTAAGTGTGGTTGCATCAAAGAATTGGAACATGTATCATTTGGATGTAAAAAATGCATTTCTAAATGGCTGGATTTCAGAGGAGGTGTACATGTCTCAACCTCTTGACTATGAGGACTCAAAAAAGGTAACACATGTATGTAAATTGAACAAAGCTCTTTATGGATTGAAGCAGGCACCTAGGGCATGGAACCATAGGTTGACTACATACCTTCAGGATCAAGGCTTTGTCATGAGTAAAGCAGATACTTCTGTGTTCATCAAGAGAAGTAATTTAGAGGTAATATACGTATGTGTATATGTTGATGATATCATACTTATAGGTAATGATGCTAATGGCATCAAACAGATCAAGAATGAGATGATGAAGGAATTCAAAATTAGTGACCTTGGAACACTAAAAGATTTTCTTGGACTTGAGTTAGTCTATACTAACTCTGGAATTTACACTACTCAAAGAAAGTATATACAGGATTTGTTGAAGAAGTTCCATTTGTAGGATGCCAAAGTTGCAAGTACTCCAATGGAGGTAAACCTAAAATTAAGTGCTCATGAAGGTGATGTACTTGAGAACATTGCAGGTTACCAAAGCATAGTGGGAAGCTTGAACTATGCTACTTTGACAAGGATTGACATTGCTTATGGAGTAAGTGTGCTAAGTCAGTTTATGCACAAGCCTAGGGCACTTCACTTGGAGGTTGCCAAAAGGATCTTGAAGTACCTTAAGGGTACTCAACACATGGTTTGTATTTCCATTATACATCAGACTTGGACATTAAGATTTACTCAGATGCAGATTGGGTAGGATGCAAAGATGATAGGAGGAGTACCTCAGGATACTTATCATTTGCAGGTGATAAGCCAATATCATGGTCATCAAAGAAGCAAAATATTGTTGCTTTATCTTCTACAGAGGCAGAGTATAGAGGATTGGCCAATGCTACTCAAGAGGCTATATGGATCATATTGTTGTATACAGAATTGGGTTTACACACTACATCTCCAATGATTTTTGGAGACAATACAAGCTCATTACTTCTTGCAGCAAATCCTATTTATCATGCTAGGACCAAGCATATAGAGGTCCATTATAATTATGTGAGAGAGAAGCCATTGAGCAAGGATATTCAGCTGGCATATGTATCAACTAATATGAAATGTGCAGACTTGTTGACTAAAGCATTAGATGGTACAAAACTTTGCAGGTTTAAATCAATGATTGGATTGCATGATATTCATGAAGATTAAAGATGAAGACCAAGCCAAAATGTTTGGCTTGAGTGGGAGTTGTTGGTGCAAAGTCCAAGCTTACACATGTGGCTTGAGGTTCATAAAGATATGAAGTTCCATGGAAACCATTGCTAGTGGAAATTTATCCTTTTACATTTGTAAAAGTCATTTATTTGACTTGAGAGAGTATTTGTAATCACCTACCAAAAACTCGTGGACTTGTTAGTTAGAAAATCATCTACCTCATTGAGAGAATAAATCCTAGATTGAAGGATCACTTTTAGAGAGAGCCAAAAAGTTGAATTCAAATTCAAATTTGAATGCAAGACTTATAAAAAGTGGCTTGAAAAAGTCGCATGTAGATGTGACTTATCCCGAGTACTCCATTGCCATTTTGTATGAGTGTAAGGCCTACATTGTGCCTACACTAATCTCCATCACAAGGCTATGATTATCAAGCATATGATCTTGTACAACATTGTTCATTAATACAATACATCTACATTGTTCATCTAATATGATCTCTCTGTTATAGTCATTCCTAACTGTTAACTTGTGCTGCTCATATCTCATTCATTTCTCCACAAATTTAAATGATCTATAGCTTGTTGGAATCAGCTCAAAGTTATATACATGTTGAAAAATTTTGAAGCAAATCCATTCAGCCAATTTGGAGAAAAGCATGTCGAAGCACTCACTAGTCAAACTCTACAGAGGTCCTAAAAAATCAGGGGTAATGATTTATTTGCTAAATTGATTGCTCTGTGTATAGTGCATCATTTCAAGTGATTTCACTTGGAATCATTAGCTTAATAAGCTAATTAGATACCTCTAAAAGGAATTTTTCCAATTCCTACTGTACTAGTAGCACTGAGCATTACAAGTAGCAGGTGTATGATAAAAAATAGAAGGTTTTCATTAAGTTTTCTATTTGGAAGTAGTCTGTTTTGATTCAATCTTTTCATACATCATTTCCAAAGTACATAGGCACTTTTATGGTTTCATTGGAAAGCTAGGAGGGCCCACATCAATTCTGAAGTCACAAAGGGCTGGTACTAAACAGGATTAGGCAGTACCTACTCATCACTTGAAGTGTCCATCCATCTATCCCAACACACCTCTCACTTGCAAGAGATATACTTTATCCACTAGCCTATTTTCACATATTGATACCCCATTACTTTTAACTTATATTTAACATTATTTTTACTTTTCTTTTCTTTTTTACATTTCCAAGACAAAAACCTTTCCATTACTATTTCAATTCGAATATTGCTAAAATTCTTTTCACATGTTTAGTAATAGGTTTTGGTTCTATATAAGGCCATGGACCTTACCCATACTACAAATAATTTTGGTAAGTTATTAATTAAATGTATTTTTCCGCATTATGGTTTTCAAATTTTATTCTATCATATCAAGATTTTTGTTTTCTGTAATCACTTTTGGCTTGCATTATTTCAAAATTTAGGTTCCAGAATAGACTTTAGCTCTGCATTTCATCTTGAAAGTAACAATAAAAGTGAATCTACAAATAGTACTATTTTAGATTTATTACATTGTTATTCTTTAGATAATCCAAGTAATTGGGATGACAAAATTGTTTTACGACAATTTGCATATAATAACACAACACATACCACTACTGGACATGCACCATATGAAATTGTTTATGGTAAAAAGCTTCCCACTCCCATGTCTATCACTCAAGTTGATATCCTTATGGCTGATTCTTTTGCACAAGATCATATTTCTACAATTCATGAGGTTCATGAGCACATTAAAAAGAGTCAAGAACATTACATGCATAATGTTAATAAGAAACGAGTAGCTCAAAAATTTAATGAAAATGACTTCTATGGTTACGAATAATTAAAAGACATTTGTAAAACCTAACGTTAAACTTGCACCATGTTATTATGGACCTTTTCATATTATTCAAAAAATAAATGAGAATGCTTTTAGATTAGACATACCTTCTCATTGGAATCTACATAATTCTTTTCATATTAGTTTATTGCAATCCTTTAAAGGAACTTACTAGTCACTCCTATTTAGATTATCCTCTTTTACTTGAAGAGGATGCTGAAATTTTAGTCCTAGAGAAAATACTTGATTTTGATGTTACCACTACATGTATTGGTAAACAATATCATAGATATTTAGTTAAATATAAAAATCACTCATTTGAAGAATCTCAATGGATTCATAAGACATCATTAACTCCACATTATGACCACTTGATTTGTGCATATCATTCATAGTCACATAAAATTCTAGTTTTTCCATTTCCATGCACATGTTTTTTGTTACATGGAATATGCTTGTGATTGTTCAATGATGGGACATGTGGTTGGCCATCCATGTCTATTTTATTCTTATCAATTGAGGTCAATTGCTTGTCAACTCAGAGGCATGTTATACTTTATGGAATAATAGAATGTTAAATGGATTTTAATGTCTTGAGGTTTTTAATGTGATTGTGTTTTGACTTAGCAAGTGAAGAATCATGAGGGCATGAACACATGTGGATTTATTTAGATATTTTTGAAGATATTCAAAAGATAGTATTTTTTATATTTTTTTGTAAAACTAGGAGATCGCTTATAAAGCAACATTTTTGAAAAAATAGTAGATTGCTTAAAAAGTGATGATTTGTAAATAAAGCTGATTTTTCATAAATGCATGTTTTTCGAAGCATTTCCCTCATGTATCTTCTATTCAAAACATAATGAAAAATACATACACATACTCTGATAGACTCTTCCATCAGAGAATGTGGGGGGAGATTGTACCCAATCTTGTGTTCAATCTCTTGTCCCTCTCTATTCTGTGTGTGCTTTTGTGAGATTTCGTTACTGTACTATCTCTATGTGTGTGCATCTACAAGATCCAATCAACAATAGCTTCCTATCCCAAATAACATATTATATTTATCTAGTTTTAAGATATAGCGAATATTGCTCAATTTTGACACCTCTAGATCCCAAAATCAAGCTCACATTAGAGGACACATCGCCACTTGTGGAAGTGCATGATTATCATCAGTTATTTAGCTCCTTGCTATATGTAGCTAACAATAGACCTAATATTGCATATGTAATTGGTGCTCTTGGCTACTTCTTCCATTAGCCTTGCTAAACACCTTCACAAGCTACCCAAAAATTACTTTGCTACCTTTCCTTCAAATGGCATCATGTTCTTTGGTATTGATCTCGTTGGATATTCTAATTCAAATCAGGATGGTGTCTCTCGTAGAACAATGGTGAGTACCAACGTTAATGAAGATCCAACCTTAAATTATCAACCACCAAAGCATGAGGGTGATACGATAATTGCAAGCAATGATGCATGCAAAAATGGGAAGGTGAGAAACACAAGATGGTGCACACACACATAGACACATGCACGCAAGGAAGAATAGATAGGGATGAACAATGGAAGTTTGCATTCATAAAAAAGAAAATTACAAATAGTATTATCTTTTCTTCAAAATCTGTTAAAATCTAACCAACATGTCAAAATGAAGCTACAATCTCTATTTATATTTTGTAGACTAATTTTGATTGGTTTCACATCTAGTGTTCAACATAGTTTAAAAAAAGTTTTAATGTTAATTTTGTGCCTCAAATAAGCTCAAAAAATGTGAAATTTGATACACTCATTCTACCTAAGCTCCTCAAGCTCAAGGACCAAGAATGAGCTAATATTTAAAGGATGGTTTTTATAATATTTTAGTGATGAACATCACTATTTTGAAGAAGAAAAAAAATATGATTTGCTCAATTTGAACTATATGGCCTCTTCTTTACATATTTACTCTCCTTCAGTGTCTAGTTGAATTGTGGCATCCACTTGTGCTACTTGACATTCTCCTCTATCCTTTCCATGCTCCCCTCCCTCTCATGTCTCTCATCCCTAATAGGCCCTTGTTCTTGGGTGTTGTTGATGTAAGTTTGCAAGAGGTCAATAGCCAATATTCTTTCTGATCCAAGATGCCTTTGGCCAAGTTGGCTTCAAGCCTCTACCAATCGATGGTGCATGGTGTATCTGGTTGGCATAGCCAGTAGTGTTCAGAGTATTAAATTGTCTCACAGGCAAATAGATGGAGCGAGTTGGTAGGCATGAGATGAAGACTCTAGTGATATTTCTAGAAGCTTGTGGTGAAGGCATCTTGGAAATCCATTTATAGTAGACTGTAAGGTTTTTTATATGGAAGTACCAACCATAACATACTTTTTGTGAGGTTCTTGTGCTCACATCATAGACTAAATCAAAATTATCGTGCTTGAATCTAGGAAAATTGACATAAGGTGCTTTTACTTCTTTTGAAACATTGAATTCGTTCTACATCATGTCAATTGATGGACATATGAGCTTCTACATCTGGCACCTTTGAGAGTCGTGGTAGCCAATGGTGAATAGTGGCTATCACATATGCTACCATATGAGGTCCTTGTGGGGGTTCCGAGTAAAGGTAATTGATCCAATCGACACATTGACCTTGATTCCGAATGCTTTCCAATTTATTCCCTTGGAGTATCTCAGAAGTTGTTTGTGGTGCTTTGATTTGTTGAGGCCTCTAAAGGTCATGTTTCTTTGAGGGTGGAGAGTTTGTAAGCCATTTTGGCATGTGCTTCTAGGAGAGTCATATAGTCCTTGAGAATGATTTTAATGTTGTTAGATGGAATGGCTTGGAAGTAAGAAGGACTAATTGGGGTTTCCATGGTGAGGTCCATGGAAACTTCTAAATTCTCTACATTTTGAATCTCTAGGCATGTATTCTCTTCCCTTGCCATTGTGAGGTGGCTACACAATAAGCCCATGTTTCAACCAAGTTTAACATTATTTTCCACGTGTATAAAGAAGTTGTCTTCTTATTCTTTGATGGCCTCCAAGTTTTCCTCTTCCAATTTCATTCCTAATACATTGTGTGCCTCCTTCAGTGTTGCATATCTTGCATTTAGTGAGGCATTCTCAATCATTAGGGAGTTAACTTGGGATTGGAGTTTGTTCATCTATTGTTGAATATCATTGTTGAGTTGAACGAATGTGGCATATTCTTCTCAAACTTGTGCCATGAAACTTAGCATTTGGGCTCAACACCTGGTGTTGAATAAATGGGGTTGGTATGTACGAATGTAGAGGGGGGAAATGTTTGTGCAAAGGAGAAGGGGGTGGTTGTGGGGGTTTTGAACATGCTTGTGAGTGACAATGGTGGAAGGGGAATAGATTTGGGATGGGGAGTAATGGGAAGTGGGGGAATGGTGGTGGGAGGTGAAATGTCCCTTGAGTTGGTGGACTGGTCATGTAGTGGTAATGGTGAAGAGTGGTATTGATGCATGCTATGAGGATGGAATTCGTGTGAATGGTGGTGGAATTTGTGGTGTGGGTAAGGGAAGGGGGCAAAGGGATCATACAATGATCCAAAGTTCATAAATGAAGTCACAAAAAAGTGTAAACTTGATCATGGATTTATCATGGGCACTTATGGCATGGAGGATGTACTAGGGCATGTGAAATCAAAGATGGGGATGGGTGGATGTTGATTTTTCATAGAGACAGTTACTAGGATAGAACTGATGGGAGGTTATGGTGATGGGACTAGTGAGAGTATAGGCACATGGAGTCTCCGAGTGGTATAGGGGGCGATGAAAAATTGATGGGAATGGTTGGGAAAGTGATTCCATGGAGAATGGTGAACGTGTATCTATTGGAGGGACTAGTGGAGGGATATGTCCATGTAGCATGGATATGTGAGAATCGACTAGTGGGATGGAGACTTGGATGATGGAACCCCTATGAGCGTGGATCATAACACGTGAGGGGTCTCTTGATTAGAAATTTGAGGGTGTCGACAACATCAAATGCTTTTTCCAACATATCATAGTCTCAACGAATGCTTCATCAAACCCATTCTAAGTGAATTCTTGTTGTAGAAAAGCATGGATTCTTTCTTCATTCGATTAGTTCCAAGCTCTAATTTCTTCCATTAAAGCATATAACTATTGTAGGACCTCAGTATAGGCTAGATTGTCTTGTTCCTCCTCCTATTCTAGCGGCATCCCTTCCTCTTTGTCTATTTGTGACTCAGGGTAACTTGGCCATTCGTACTCTTGAGCCATGAAATGAGTGTCTAAATATTCAAAGTCTAGAAGACCTTTTTAAGAATTACTTCAAAGTCAAATGATAAGTGTTGCTTGATAGGAAAGAAAAATCCTTATGTGGTGTCATGAGTGTCTAACACTAAAACAAATGGTTCCACTCGAATAGGTTGATTTGTGACTCCTTGTGTTTCTACTAAGGGATCAATTAGAGATGGTGGTTCTTGCAATGTTATTATAGGGGCATGGAAGGCATATGTTGAAGTGGGGAAATGATAGGTGGTGGTCTACTGGGGGATTGTGCAGTGATTGGAGATGTTTTCGTGGTTTATAGACAATTGATGGTTTTGTAAATGTGTTTAGGTTGTTGTGAGGTTGAGGCCCTTCCATCCTTAAATTATGTGGTTGTTCCTTCAGGAGTGCTTCTTCAATGGGTACATCATATTCTAGACACATATAAATAATGCATGTAATAGCCCATCGTATGTTAAGAACTTGCTTCAATAGCCATTGAGAATTGGATGCATATAGTTGATCACTGATTGAGTGGAGAATCTCAATCTTTAAGGAAGTTTTTCATGCCAAGTACAAATTGAACCAAATGTGCTTTGTGGGGTTGAATAAAATGCCCCTTCCTTGTGAAAGCAAAGTGTTGCATGCACATGCACAATGTAGTGGATAGTGTGAGGGTGATAGCCAACATGTTTGCTATTCTTCTTCGGCACAACAATAATGGGAGATACCCATTCAACATGCTCAATCTCATGGATGGATCCCACTTCTTTCAAACTTTTTATTGCACCATTGGACTTAGATTTGGATGATAGCCTTGGTAAACTTGATACTCTGTACTTCAAAGTACAATTAAAATTGGAGTTATGGTGGGAAGGGTGTGCTCAAGTTCCATATGAGAATCATAAATTAGTTAAATGTGGCTATTTTCCTTGATAGACATTTCCTATATTATTCAAAGGCAACATTCAAGCAAGATCCATGCTTCTCTCATCATTTGTGATCATATACTTCCGATTCAATTGACAAATGTGCACATGTAAATTGCATGTAGAACTCAGAATATTGATAAGGTAGTTTGTTGTCACTTGGATTATGCATATTCTACCAAACCTATATCTAAGAGGAGGTGCAAAAGTTGGGATATTTTTAGCAATAGCAATGGTAAACAAGTTAATGCAATGTCCAATTGTTGGAAACAATTTTTTGAGGTTACAACTTGGTGAATTTCAAGGAGATTATTACTTTCATCATTGTCATTTCAAATAAATGTCTCATGTTCTCAATCTTGATACTTTTTACAACATATTATTTATCTATATGGTCCATATTTTGTAGAAAAGGGACCACTTTCCATGTGGAACACTTAAGGGATGGAAAAGTCCCATTATCAAGCATGCATAATATTTTTTTGATGTACAAGAAAAGGAGGTGTAGTGACAAAATTAATCCACTTAAACATCTTTTTTTATTGGTTTTATAGAAGATAGATAAAAAGGAATAAAAAACATGTTATAAACAGATTGAAACTAGAAAGAGCATGGCATTACAATATCTCGAGATATGTTAGGAACAAGATTCCATCCAATAATATAGGAGATCTTCTAAACAAAGAATCACATCTAATGTGAAGCAAAAGATACAAAAGGATTTACAATATCTGGGGGTTTTCTAAGAACAAAATTTCATATGGATGTATACAGATGATCATTTTGTGTAACAAAAAGCTATATGATCGAATACAAGATCATTACTCTCATTTTAGTCTTTTGAATGAGCTTGACTCTTGAAACTATCCTCTATATATAAGGTAATTTTTCCTCCTACAACCACTAAGTTTTTTTACATCTAACACCTCAACAACTGGTGCATAGCTAATAGCACAAAAAATAACCAACTTTGGAAACACTAACCCTAGGGCATAAACAAATATCCTAAATGCATATGTTCTCTCAAGAAGCATGCTTTTGAACGCATTAAATGAGAATGGGCAATAAACCATATATTTTGATAATGTCTTTTGAGAGAATAATGCAAAATTTAGTTCATTGTACAAGACATAGAGAACAAAAAATTAATCTGGATTGGTTTTTGAAAGATAATATTTATTGAATATATATCCATTTTTTCCTTTCCTTTTCTCTATATTCCTCCTTGATCCCTTCCCTCTGTTTAGACAATAATCTTCATCCGAGATAGATAGCTGCAAAAGGAATAAGCAAATAAGACAGTTTGACTTATGATTGTAACAAATGATTGAAGCAAGTTTGACTTATGATTGCAATTTGGCCCATTAAAAAAATGGATGGGCATAATTTCTTGCATTGTTCATGTCTTAAAACCATAAGATACATTTTTTATTTTTCTTATTTCTTTTTCTAGTGTTTATTTTTTATGAGGAAATAGATAAATGCAAAGGAAATAAGCAAAATAACATGATATATCTTATGATTCTCAGGCACAACCAATGCAAGTGAGTAATCTCATCCAAGTTTTTTAAATGAGCCTAATCGTTTGCATTTTTTGTGTCTTTGAATAATAGGATATAATAAGTTATTTTTCTTATTTATTTTGCAATTATCTATTTTGATGAGAAAATAGGTAATTTCAAAAGAAATAACCAAAATGGCCTAGTATATCTTATGATTCTAGGACACAACCAATGCAAGTGATTAGGGTTATTAGAAAAACTTGTATGGGCCTAATTGCTTGCATTGGTCATGTCTCAAAGGCAAGCTTCAACTCTAACCATCATGATTTGCTACATGCCTTTACCTAATCCTCCTCTTCAATTAATTGCTCTCTATTAATTCTTATTGTGCCTTCGTCCTCATCAACATCCACAAAAGAATATCCTCTTTTAAAAGAAAGAGTAAATTCCAAGCTCCTCCTTCTTGTTGTGGAAATTTTCATCTTTTAGTGTTGGCTTCTCGTCAAGTTCCCTCTAAAAGCTACTAGACAGTGTTTCGGAAGAATGTTCGAATGAGTTATTTAACAAGCACAATCTAAGGCTTAGAAACTCCTCCTTGGTCTCCTCCCCTTCATTAATTGATTTCCTTGCAATTTCTTCAAATTCAACTATGGCTACAAAGAAATTAACTTCTCTAAGGTTGTAAATCTCTTGAATGCAATAGAGATAAAATAAAATGGTAGGTTTGGCAAGAGAATCGAGTTTTATGAGACATTAACATCCTTTGTATGCTCTCTTATGGCTATCTCTTCTATAAAATTTGCCACATCAAAACCTTTTATCTCTTCTACCTCTGCTTCAAAGTAAATCTCTTCAACAAATTATCTGAGGTCTTCTCAACACATAGGTCTAATGGAGTTTCCTTCCATTCATCAAGGTGACTCTCAACTTCAACTATTTCACTTGATATATGACAACCCAAAACAAAAATCCAATACTCAATGGCAGCAAACAACATCCACTTCCATGGCATGGACAAAAATCCATCCTCCCAGGGATGGGGGAAGCCTTTGTATGTTTTCTTGTTATTCTAGCCCTATGCAAAGGATATTTTCCAAATATTCTTGGATACATTTATTTCTTGCTAGCATTTGACACTGTTTTGTGATAATTATAAGATGATCATGCCATGCATCAATTAGAAATGGTTTTCACTTCTCATAAAAGATAAAGAATTGCAAAAGATATAAGCGAAACTAGGAGGTATTTTCATGGACACAAAGGGAACCATCCTATATCCTAGATTTCTTGTGATCTTATATATCACATGATTCTTAAAGAATTTGGGAAATCTAAGATCGCCATTGTGTTTAGAGTGTGCTAAAGCTCTAAAAATGATTCTCTACTTTTTTTGTTTTGACATCCAGAGACTTTGTTTTGGTTGATGTCAAGTATTAAGCAAGACCAATTCAAATGATTAGGCTCATCAAAAAAAATTGGATGGGTGTAATCACTTGTATTGATTGTGTCTTAAAATCATAAGATACACTATCTACTTTTCTTACCTCTTTAGAAATTTTCTATTTTTGATGAGGAAATATAGATAATATGCAAAGAAGAAAGTAAAATAACCTCGTATATCTTATGGTTCTAAGACATGACCAATGCAAGTGATTAGGCTCATCAAAAACAATTGAACGGGCTTAATTGCTTGCATTGTTCATGTCATAAGGATGAACTTGAATTACAATCATAATGATTTTCTACATACGTTTACCTCATCCGTCCCTTTAATGAACTCCTCTAAGTCGATTGTTATTGTGCCCTTGTCCTCATCAACATCTACAAAAGAATATCTTCTTTTAAAGGAGTAAATTC
The DNA here is from genome assembly GCA_020310875.1 of Ceratopteris richardii. Taxonomy (NCBI): domain Eukaryota; kingdom Viridiplantae; phylum Streptophyta; class Polypodiopsida; order Polypodiales; family Pteridaceae; genus Ceratopteris; species Ceratopteris richardii. The sequence goes on from CM035432.1 coordinate 141,406,541, forward strand.
CAAGCAACTTCAGCCTATTGTCAAGATCTTCATCTTTAAGTATTGGATTCATTTGGATTGCCCTCTCAAACCAGGTACACATTTCTATGGAAGAATCTTTCAATGAATCATTTTACAAGCACAAGTCGAGTCTAAGAAAGTACATGATTCTTGGGGCATGATGAATGCAAGTGATTAGGCTCATCAAAACTAACTGGATAGGCCTAGTTATTTGCATTGGTCATGTCCTCAAAAGTGTGTCTGAATCAAATGCATAATGATTTGAGAGTCTCTTTAAATATTTTACCTCATATTCCTCTTCAATGAGCTCTTCTTTCTCAATTCTTATTGTGCCCTTGCCATTGGCATGGGCGACCCTCTTCGATCATGAAATCAAGTAGTTTGTTAGATAGAGAAACTATGAGTAACAATTTTCTTCTCCATGTTAACTACTTTAAGTGTATAAGGGTGAGGATCAAATCCGCAACCAATGCAAGAAATTATGGGAAAATAAACTTGGTCAAAAATGCACTATCACTTGAATTGGTGTTATAAGAGAAGGAAGGTTAAGGGAGTAGATTGTGAGTAGTGTGCAAACTTGAAGGTTGAAAATTGAAAAAGCAAAAGAAACCATATCTATAGAGAAAGAGAGATGTTGGAAAACTCAACTACTAATGTTGTGGACCATTAGATCTTGCCATGTGGCAAAAGTCTTTCTGATTTGGAAATCATTCAAATGATGTGGACCAATGAGAGACTAAAATATTTCAATGAACATTGGGATTTACAATAGTGAGATGGTGTGGACCAATCAAGAGGTTCCTTGTGGCACCAATGATCATCTTTCCAAGAGAGCCTATATAAGCTCCTCATTTCATTTGTGGCATCTTTTTTTGTGCACTCTCCCAAGTCTCCTTCCTGCTCCTCGCATCCTCAATTTTTCATTGTTCTCTCTTTTGCAAGGATCATCCATATCTTGCTCATATATTTAAGGTAAGATTTCCCTATTATTTACTTTTATGGAAATGACCAATGCAAGTGATTAGGGTGACCTCAAAATCTCCAATTTCCCCAATCGCTTGCATTGATCATATCTAGTTTCTATGGTTGTGTAAATGCTTTGACATATTTCCTTATTGAAATATTTCTTATGGAAAACGACCAATGCAAGTGATTAGGGCCATCCAAGAAGCTCCAATGGTCATAATTGCTTGCATTGGTCGTGTCCATAGGAAACAAGTGAAAAGTGTACACTAAGATCTTAGTGAGTTCTTTTAAATTTTTTCTTATTGAATTGTCCTACAATCTTTACATTATGTCTTTGTGCACACATTCTAGTTTTGCTAGAAGGAGATAGAAGACATTACCAATGCAAGTGATTAGGGCAATGAGAAAGCTCTTTGAATTCCCTAATCACTTCTATTGGTCATGTCTTGTATCGCCTCCTAACAAGAGGGATTCTTTTTAGTTTGAAGTTAAATATACATGTTGAAGCTTAAATTTGATGATTACCTTTGTATTGCAGATTTTCAATGATAAAGGTCTACATAGGAATATGTTGAAAGGTAAATTTTAAATAATATTTACTATATAAAGTCATTCTTTTGTAAATATTTACTATATAGTACAAAGTGAACCCTTCAAAGCATTGTATTTTAAGAACGGTGCAACACTATCTTGATCCCAAATGTAGTAATATATTATTTGTACTATTTGATTTTAATTGTAATAAGTGTTTCTACTTTTATATCTTAATGTCCATACAATTTTCTAGACTTGAGCATGATTTCAGTCTCATTCTTTGGTTATTCTCTCATAAAAGATTATGGAGTGAAGCGCGGCTATTGGTGATTGATCTCTTCATGTGTAGCCTCTATTATATCTACTCATCTTGAGTTTTAATAATTGTTTCTACTTCTAAATCTACCCTTTTCCTAAAGTTTTCTAAACTAGGTAATTCTTTGAGAAAAGATTATGCGGTGAAGTTTTTATCTCAAATTTGTGATGTACATAATTTAACCTTAATCGATCATGCAAATCACTTAAAACGATTGTATTTCACATGTAGAAATTAAGATCTTAAATAAAATGTGATTGCAATCATTGAGAATCCATAAGAGAAAATAATAAAGGAAAAATAAGATTTATCATATTCAAGATGTTCCAAATGTTTACATTCTCATATTATAAAATGTAATTATTTTTGGTGGTAGGCAAAAAATGCTAGTGTGATTATTACATTCTCAAAGTTTAAAATTGGATCACTTTAGGTGGTCGAAAAGTAATACAAAATAATGTTTTCTTTAATCTAATGTTTACCTTTGCACCATCAATCAAGGATCTAAACTATGGTGAAACCTCATAAAGATACTCAAAAAGCACTTGAACAATTTTTGAGTCTCCAATTTGCAGTGATAATTATTTTCTAATCTCCAAAAGAAAAACTATACTTGAGTTTGAAATACCTCTATGTGAAGCATAGCTCAAAAATTTCATCAATTTTTAAGTTGAGCCCATAAAATTCATAATGATGAAAGTCAAATCGGTCAAAGTCAACAAGGTCAAGGTCAAATTCAACAGGGGCAAAGTTAAAGTGTTCAAAGTTCAGGTGTCAAAGTGCATAGGTAGTGCACCATTAATTGTCCACAAAGGGTAGAATTGCAGAAAGTGGGTTGGAGGTTGCAGAGGTATTTCTGTAATTTCCCTAAGGTTCAAAGTGTTTTTAAAGTGTTTTGGAAGGTTCAGGTGAACCCTCTCTTAGGTGCATAAGTGAAGAATTAAAAGGAAAAAATGTGAAGGTATGTGAAGTGGCAGCGTACACAGAAGTGAAAGTATGGCCCCCCAATTAAAATTTTTGTTTTAGTCTAAAGTCACTACAGGACAAAACAGGGATTCATTGGTTGCCCACTTGTGGAGACAATCTTGGGACATCAAAGTGAGCACCAAGATACTCTTGCAGTTAGCACGTACGTGAATCGACACTCAAAGCAAGGCAAGGACTATTCTTGGAGTAAGAAAGACTAAGCAAGGTGAGCATAGTCTAAGGAGGCAAGAGAGAGAAGTGCAAGAAATAGAGAGTGTGCGACGCAGAGAAGTGAAGTGCAAGGTGTGCTTGAAGAGTGAAAAAGGAAGTGTGCAGAGAAGTGCTAAGGTAGTCCCCCAAAGATCCCAAGGTCCCATTGAAGCTGTGTGTGTGCCGACAGAAGGTGTCCATCCCTCCCCCTTATTGGAAGCTTGGTGCAAGGTGTGCACAAGTGCATGCTTGGAGAAGGTGGAGGTATGGCGCAGAGAAGGCCGACAACAACAAGACCCTTGGGTATTTGGTATTTTGTGATTGAGCATTCTGTGGGATTTTGCACCGAAGTATTGGATTGTATTGTGCATCACCATTGTATTTTTCTTCTTATAATCAATCCACAGAGGCTTCCAGTGTGTATTTTCTTATTGTCTTTCCCTTTTTCTCTACAAACACTCAAATCCCTTCTTGTCTAAGAATCCCCCCAAAAATTTGGCACACCCGGTGGGACTCCAAGGAGATTTGAGCATAGGAGAAGACATATTGCAGTGTGGAGAAGTAGTATTTAAGTGCCGACAGTATTACTTCATTGATCTAAGAGGTAAATATTCTTATCAATTATTTCATACTAAGAGGACTATGAATAGCTCATGACTGCGACCCCGTCCCAAACATTGAGGGTCACCTGCAAAGCTACAAGAAGGAAGGTTGTTAGAAGATCCTCCAGTCCACTTTTGTCAACTTCATCAGTAAAGAGCATGGCAGGTCAAGTAGACTTGGAAACCCTTGTTGGTGCATGACAATCATCAATTGAAGGATTATGGAGAAATGAAGTCAAGGAGTCAAGAAGAAAACAAAGTCAGATGGTTGAAGGAAGGACATATTCAGAAAATCCAAAGACATGTACACATATGCACATTAGCTGACTTATACCTTTGTCTAGTCATACACTTGTATATATTCATCTATAAATATGTTGGAAAATGTCGGGCAAGAAGAGCAGAAGAGATTTGAGAATAGGGAGAGAGAAATTAGTGTCATTAGACACATGAAGAGTGAGTGAATTGTCCATCCTCACTTAGATGTAAATTTTCTGAGAAATCGAAAAATTTTGCACCCGATATTTTGCTGTCTGCTCCCTCTGTGTTTAATCTTTTGAGAAATCCTTTTGCACGTATCTAATTCCATAGCTAATCTATCTATGGCTAGAATTTGAGAGGTTAATTGTAATCAGGCTGTGAGAATTTTGATTAGGAACATTCATATGTAAGAATGTTCTAACAGTCGAGAAATCTGGCGCACATTTCATCTTCAATGAAATGATCATTGCTCAGTCTACAGTGTAAAGTTTTACACAAGTGAGGGCTCAAAATCTAAGTTGGAAGGTAAGCCATCTATGGCTAAAAGATCTTGATCAAACGGGATTTACTTTGAGAGAACCAGTTCTAAGAAGTTGCAGGTGTCAAAGTCGCCATTGCAGAGAAGCTCTTTCAGACATAGGTAAAGTGTTTCACACATTTCTCAGTGTGTACTCAATCATTTTGAGAAATTTAACTTGGTAAAGTTGCGCAATCTTAAGGCGAAGTGTTGTGCAAAGTTTTATCAAAAACTTTACAAGATTGATTAGTCAATGAGTGATTAATCTGCAGCAGACTTTTCTGAAGAAGTTGAATTTTTCAGAATATTCAATTTTCTGATAAATTGGTGAATGATCTCTAAGTTTGGTGGAGTCTAAGGTTAATCTTGATATAGAGGTGATCTAAATTCAAGGTAAACTTGTTCTTTTGGAGATTAACACTCTCCATCAGTGGTATCAGAGCAGGTTGTGTCAAAATTGAAGTGAAGAAGACTCCGACTATTGCAGAAATACAAAACTTTACATTTTGAAGGTGCAGAAGGGTAAAGGTTGAAGAAAGATCAAAGGAAGACATACAAAGAGCATCAAAAGGATCAGAAGGAGCAACATTCGAAGTAAAGGTACATTTATTATCTGTAAAGGTTAAAGATTTGAAGCTACAGGTGAAGTAAAGATGGGAGATAGTCTCCAAATTGAAAAATTGGATAGAGAGAACTATCCTGCATGGTCTATGAGGATGGAAGCTCACCTTATGAGCAAAGATCTGATAGGATACATCACAGGAGATGAAGAAAAGCCAGAATTCAGAGATCCTAGTGTTCCAACTAGGGAGGAGCTTGCAGATTTGAAGAATTGGATGAAGAAGGATGCTCAAGCAAGAAGCATCATCTACATGGCAGTCAATGACTATTTGCTTCCTCACATTAGAGGACTTGAAAGTGCTTGTGACATTTGGAATGCTTTGGAAGAGCATTTCCAAAATACAACCAAATCAAGGAAGGCTTCATTATGGGCAGAGTTTACTACCTTCAAGAAGAAGGCCTCACAATCAATTTCTGATTATGTGACAAAGATGAAGGACATTGCAGATTCTTTAGGTGCAGTTGATGAAGATATTGAAGAAGACAAATTGGTAAGACAAATACTCACAGGACTAAGAGGAGATGAGAAATGGAAGCCTTTCATTTTATCTACAGAACTTTCATTAGATCACTTTACTCCTGATTTGAATCAATTGTTAGGTCATATGCTAACTTTTGAGAATGATATCAAAGGAGATGTTGATAAGAGTGCAGGTCATGCAATGTATTCTAAAGACAAGAAGAAAGTCAACAAAGGGAAGCAACAATCAGGTGAAGAAGAAGGTACATCAAACCAAGCAAACTTCATAAGAGGAAGAGGAAATGGCAGGAGTAGAGGAAGAGGCAGAAACAACAAAGAGAATGCAAGAGCTTGTTGGATATGTGGTAAGACCAATCATCTATCTCATGATTGTTGGCATAATAATCAAAACAATGGTAATTATCAGAACTTTAATCAAAGAGGAAGAGGTGGTAGATTTCAGAGAGGAAACTTCAGAGGTAGAGGTGGTAGGAATTCTTTTGGAAGAGGTGGAGGAAGAAGCTTCCAAAATCAATCCTATAATAACACCTACTACAACTATGCATCAGATCAAAAGGAGGATTCGACTCTCATTATGAATACATGTGAAACCTCACATGAGGACATGAGAGTGTTCTATATTGATTCAGGATGTAGTAATCACTTAAGTGGAAATATTGCTTTGATGACTGACCTAGATCATAATGCAATTAATCATACAGTGCAGACAGGTGATAATACAAAGCATAAGGTAAAGTCAATTGGTTCAGTCAAAGCTAAGGATGGGAGCACTCTTCTGAGTAAGGTACTTTATGTTCCCACAATTCCAAAGAATTTGATCAGTGTAGGTCAAATTGTGGAAAAAGGTTATGAGGTAAGGTTCACAAATGATGGAGTTTATGTGGAAGACCCTAGTCAAGGGTATAAACAAGTTATTGCAGGAAAGAAAGAAGGAAGGCTTTTCACATTGAAGGTACAAGGAAATGTTGGACATGCTATGTTCACATATGGAGAGCAGAAGGTGTCAGAATTGGATCTTTGGCACAAAAGACTTGGACACTTTAATGAAAGAGGTATCAAAGAAATGATTAACAATGATTCAGTGCTTGGAATGCCTAACATTGCAGGTCAACACATGACATACAGATGTGAGGCATGTCAATTAGGTAAGGCTCATAAGCAATCCTATTCCAAGCATGGATTTATGTATTCAGAAAGACTTGAATTGGTGCATACAGATGTGTGGGGTCCTTCAAAGGACTTTAGTATAAATGGTTCAAGATATTATGTTATATATGTTGATGATGCTACCAGGTGGATCACAATTTATGTGATTAAGGAAAAGTCAGAAGTGTTTAATACATTTAAACACTATCATGCATATGCAGAAAGGATTACAGGTCAAAAATTAAGGAGACTAAGGTCAGATGGAGGGGGAGAGTATTTTTCAAATGAGTTCAATGATTATTTGTGGAATGCAGGTATAAAGAGAGAAGTTACTTGCAGGTACTCTCCTCAACAAAATGGGGTAGCAGAAAGAAGAAATAGGACTCTTGTTGAGTTTGCAAGGTCCATGATGAAAGAGAAGAATTGCCCAAATTATTTGTGGGCTGAGGCTGTTAATACAGCTACATATTTGGTTAATAGATTGCCTTGTAAAGCTTTGCAGGGTATGACACCATATGAAGCTTGGTGGGGTAAGAAACCTACCTTGGATCATTGCAGAATATTTGGATGCTTGGCATATGCATATGTGCCATCTCAATTGAGGCATAAGTTGGAGCCTAAGGCAGAGAAGTATGTATTCATTGGTTATGATGATAAGCAAATGGGATACAGGTTGTGGAGTCCATCCACAAAGCAATTTATTGTATCCAAGGATGTTACATTTGATGAGCAAGGTACTTGGTATGCAGGTAAATATAATGTACATGCAGATGATGAAGAAGTAGTGGAACAAAGAAAAGGTAAAGCAAAGGTTCAATTACTTGATGAAAGTGAGAGTAATGAAGTGCAGATTGAAATTGAAGAGAGGCCAAGGTTTGATCCAGAATGTGATGAACCAGAGACCTCAAGAAGTGCAGAAGTTAGGAGATCATCTAGGCACAAATGGCAACCTACAAGGTATAGCTATGACACTTCATTCTTGACTACTAAAGATTATGCTTATTTGGTAAAAGCAGATGAAGACCCTTCTACATATGAAGAAGCCAAAGGGAAGAAGAATTGGGAAGATGCTATGCAAGAGGAGTATGATGCATTGATAGAGAATCAAACATGGGATTTGGTTCCTAAACCTAATAGTCAGAAGATCATTGGATGTAAGTGGGTTTACAAGACTAAAAGATTTGCAGATGGAAGTGTGTCTAGGTACAAAGCTAGACTTGTTGTGAAAGGGTATGCACAGACATATGGAGTGGACTATGATGAGACTTATAGTCCTGTGGCAAAGATGACAACCATCAGGACACTCATTGCAATTGCTGCTTGTAAAGGTTGGAAGTTGTCTCAATTAGATGTTAAAAATGCTTTCTTGAATGGTTACATTTCAGATGAAGTCTACATGGAGCAACCAGATGGGTTCAAAGATCAAGTGAGTCCAAATTATGTGTGTAAGCTCAAAAGAGCTTTGTATGGGTTGAAGCAAGCCCCAAGGGCTTGGAATTATAGGCTTGTAAAATTCTTGAATGATCTTGGATTTCAAGCATCAAAGGCAGATAGTAGCTTGCTAGTCAAAGCAAGTGAAGATGGGTTCATTTATGTGTGTATTTATGTTGATGACATAATACTTACAGGAACAGATGATAAGGGAATACAAATGATCAAAAAACAGATGGAGAAAGAGTTCAAAATCAGTGATTTGGGGAACCTATCATTCTTCTTGGGAATGGAGATCTCTTATACTCAACATGGAGTATATGTGACTCAAGAAAGGTATCTTAAAAATTTGCTAACCAAATTTAAAATGGAAGATTGCAGGGTTGCACCTACACCTTTGGAAGTGAACCATAAATTGTCTAGGTTTGGAGGAGAAGAGTTCAGAGATATGAAACTCTATCAAAGTTTGGTTGGTAGCTTGATTTATGCTACATTGACAAGGCCTGACTTGTCATATGCAGTTGGTGTGCTTTCACAATTCATGCATTGTCCTAGAAAAGAACATTGGATTGCAGGACAAAGAGTACTTAGGTACATCAAGGGTACACTCAAAGAAGGGTTGTACTATGGGTTTACTTCAGATACAAGAGTGAAGATATATAGTGATGCAGATTGGGCAGGTAATGTGGATGATAGAAGATCAACACATGGATACTTGTGCTATGTAGGAGACAAATTGATTTCATGGTGTTCCAAGAAGCAACATACAGTTGCTTTGTCATCTACAGAGGCAGAATATAAAGGTATGGTGGAAGCTGCAAAAGAGGTAATATGGCTAAAGATACTTTTGAAAGTTTTTGATGTGATTCAGAGTACTCCTATTATTTGTGGAGACAATATGAGTTCATTATACTTGGCAGCTAATCCTGTATTTCATGCTAGAACTAAGCATATTGAAATACAGTATCATTTTCTGAGAGAGAAGGTCATTGAGAAGGAGATTGAAGTCATACACACTCCCACAAAAGATCAAGTTGCAGATATGATGACTAAAAGTCTAGATGGACCAAAACTACAAAGATTCAAGGATATGGCTGGAGTAAAGAAGATAGAGAAGAACCTCAATTAATGATTGAGGGGGAGCTGTTGGTGCATGACAATCATCAATTGAAGGATTATGGAGAAATGAAGTCAAGGAGTCAAGAAGAAAACAAAGTCAGATGGTTGAAGGAAGGACATATTCAGAAAATCCAAAGACATGTACACATATGCACATTAGCTGACTTATACCTTTGTCTAGTCATACACTTGTATATATTCATCTATAAATATGTTGGAAAATGTCGGGCAAGAAGAGCAAAAGAGATTTGAGAATAGGGAGAGAGAAATTAGTGTCATTAGACACATGAAGAGTGAGTGAATTGTCCATCCTCACTTAGATGTAAATTTTCTGAGAAATCGAAAAATTTTGCGCCCGATATTTTGCTGTCTGCTCCCTCTGTGTTTAATCTTTTGAGAAATCCTTTTGCACGTATCTAATTCCATAGCTAATCTATCTATGGCTAGAATTTGAGAGGTTAATTGTAATCAGGCTGTGAGAATTTTGATTAGGAACATTCATATGTAAGAATGTTCTAACAGTCGAGAAATCTGGCGCACATTTCATCTTCAATGAAATGATCATTGCTCAGTCTACAGTGTAAAGTTTTACACAAGTGAGGGCTCAAAATCTAAGTTGGAAGGTAAGCCATCTATGGCTAAAAGATCTTGATCAAACGGGATTTACTTTGAGAGAACCAGTTCTAAGAAGTTGCAGGTGTCAAAGTCGCCATTGCAGAGAAGCTCTTTCAGACATAGGTAAAGTGTTTCACACATTTCTCAGTGTGTACTCAATCATTTTGAGAAATTTAACTTGGTAAAGTTGCGCAATCTTAAGGCGAAGTGTTGTGCAAAGTTTTATCAAAAACTTTACAGGATTGATTAGTCAATGAGTGATTAATCTGCAGCAGACTTTTCTGAAGAAGTTGAATTTTTCAGAATATTCAATTTTCTGATAAATTGGTGAATGATCTCTAAGTTTGGTGGAGTCTAAGGTTAATCTTGATATAGAGGTGATCTAAATTCAAGGTTAACTTGTTCTTTTGGAGATTAACACTCTCCATCAACCCTACTATCAAGATTGAATATAAAATTTCCTTCTTTCAAAGGTTTAGCTCAGGAAGATCTGGACGAGCATATTAGAAGGCTTTTAGCAGTATGCAAAACTAGAGGCTTAATGGGAAGAGAGGATGCCTTTTTTATACTCTTCCCTGCCACATTAGAAGGGTTAGCAGACAAATGGTTCAACCAGTTTGCTGAGAACCATTTTACAACTTGGGGCTTAATGAAAGATGCATTCAAAACCCAATTCCAACATGGAAATACTGTAGAGATCATCACAGAGGAATTAGAAAACTTGAAACTGGGTCCAAGTGAAAAATTTCCAGAGTTTGTAACTAGGGCCAAGGCACTAATGGCTAAGTTGCTAGATCCTTCCCATGATTTTTTTGTTAAGAAATGGTTAGCTAAGCCACTTCCAGTGACCACCCAATGTAAAATCAAGGAATTAGTGTTGCCCACAGCCTCCATAGAGGAGTTCATCAACACAGCTACACGGTTGGAGTAGATAAGGCAACAATATGGAGCAATTTCTTCTCAACTACCCTATTCTATAGAAATGGAGGATCCAGAAATCCAGCTAAGGAAAGAGCTGGAGGGCTTAAAAAGGAATAAGCCCCTCAAAGGGAAGGAGAATGTTGTTACTCAGTTGAGGAGGGAGATTGAGGCATTAAAACTCCAAAAGGAGGAGGAAGCCCTAGCAGAGGAATTGGCTCAGCTGCGACAGGAGTTGCAGGAACTCAAAGGGGGTGGCATCAAGATTGGACTTTGGTGTACCATGTGCAACAAGCAAGGTCATATAGTAAATGAATGTCCTCTGTTAAGCGTGACTTGCCAATTATGCAGGAAAGCTGGTCATGAGGCCTAGGAATGCCAATCAAGAGGAATGCCTGCAACAACATATTGGACACAAGGAGGACCCCTACCACCAGCAAATGTGATGACGGTTGCACCCAATCAAGGTAACAATTACAACCCTAGACATAGGGATAACTTTGGAAATGGGCCAAGGAGGCCAATTATTTGTTTCAGATGTGGAGAATGTGGGCATTATCAAAGTAGGTGCACTCTACCAAAAAATGCCCCTCCTTGCAGGAACTGCCCAGAGGCTAGAGACCACTATACTAATTGTTGTCCTAAGAACCAAGCATCTTCATCTGGACCCCACACTCAAATGATTTTTGTGTGCAAAGAAGAAATGGTAGATCAAGCCAGGGTGACATCACCATCTACCAGGGTGGTGCAGTTAGAAGAAATTGAATCTTTTACAGTGCAGACAAGAAGCATGGGGAAGGCTCAAGTGGAAATAGGTGAAGAATCAAGGATTAATGGATTGCATAAAGACGAATAGACATCGGAAGACAAAGCCACCACATGTGCAAATACAAGGCAAAAAGGAGATCTCATATGTACCAGTGATGCCATTGGGCATGCATTCAATAGGGCTCATGAGGATTTTGATAAGTCAATTGGAGCCCATGCTCTTAAGGAATCAGAAGCTTCCAGACTACTCAAGTCCATGAAAAAGGAGGTCAGTATTTTTTATTTAATAAAGATGGATGGGAAGTTCAGGTCAGAACTCTTGCAGATAATTGATGAAATGTCCACAACAAGTTTAGTGGCAAAGGCTGCTATTATGCATAAAGATAAAGGTGTAGGGGAAGCACCCCTCACAGATTATAAGAGTCCTCGGCCAACAGTCTCTATCAAAGGTCATGAGTTTCACGGAGTTATTGTGGATGGTGGTTCTGGCATTAACTTGATGCATGAATATACCATGAAAAAGATTGGACTATGTGTACTTAAGTCAAGAAAACTTAAGGACTTACGCCAAAGAGACTAAACCTCATTTGCAACACAAGTGTGTATAGTGGGAAATTGACACACGCTTACTTGTCAATCCGATCAAACGACCTAACCAAGTGTATGAGGACATGTGCACACATGATGGAAAATGAAGTGGTTCGGCTTATATATATGAGAAAAGACTAATCCACCTCTCTAACTCACTGAAATACTGAAAGTGTATGCCCCGATACCACTTACAGTAGTTTTCAGTAAATCGAGGATTTCTCCCAGGTCCGAACTCCGAATATAGTCAATAGCAGACTCGTTTCAAAGCTCTCGACGAGGCGCATCTATTGGAACTCGATTCTGACAACTGTGCTTCAAGTTATGACCAAAATAGTGAATGATGGGAAACACCCACACTCACTCCACAACTTCTACAAGCTCTCACACACACTACCGTAGCTCAAAAACAGTGGGGAGGGGTAGACAACAGTCCTACACACACATTCCAAGCATTACACACACATAAAAGATCAAAGAGAAGATGGAAATCTGCAAGAAAGAAGCAATTTCGAAAATCAAGACCTCTCCCTCTTCACAATGGCAAAAAGTCTTTACAAAGAGTCACAAAGTGACTTATATACATGTGCCCTAAGTTTGGTCCTTTTACACAAGAGACCGGCACTTTTATTACCAAAAAGTGAAATTCCTACTAATTTACAAGGGATATTTTACAACAAGTTGGGATTATGCAACTAGAGGACTCCTCTAGTGCATTTACATGGCTTGAGGGAATTCTCTAAGACTTTGAAGAAGAAAAATTATGCCCATTAATTTGAAAATTTTGGGCCTCTTCTCTTGTGCTTCTTTGCTCTACAACACTTTCGCCCTCTTTGTCTCTGTCGTCCCTTGACACGCTTTACTTTCTTGTCTGTCGTTTGTTTTCCGCATGCATCCCTTGGTGAGTTTTGCCTGTTTCTCAGACTGGCATTACGTTTCAATGGCCCTGATCGTGATTCTTCTTTCACATCCTCTGGGCCTGATGCATTGCTTTGAGCCTGTTTATTTTGTTGCCAACGCGCTATCAGCGGAAGGATTATTACCTGCCAAATATTGTCTTGCACTTCTTCATGTATAGTTCCTGGCCCTGGTTTGTCCTTCCCATGAAATGTCTTGGTTCTGATTGTTCTTTAATTCCATTCCTCAGGACCTGGCTGTTTCACGTTGTTGCCTGATGTGTGCCCCTACGGGGCTTTGGGCAGCGGGTGGTTCTTTCACTTTATGATCTTCATTCTTTATTGAGCAGTTTTTGAATTTGATCTTCTTCTTCTTCTCTTCTTGCTTGATTCCCCTTCCACACATCCCTCCTCCTGAACTCTGTCGTCCCCAACAGGCTTTTTGTGGTGATGTGAGTACGTCTGTATGGCTGCTTGCTCTCTTTGATTCAGCAAATTGGTGTGACAAATAATAAATTCCCTCCACTGTGTTGACTTCACTCCATCCTCTGGTGCTTGGTGATGATCCGCAAAAAAGCTTGTTTCATAAGCCACCAGTCGTGCATTAAAGTTCGAAGTCATCTTGACAAAAATTTCTGAATCTATTTCGAAGAAGCCGGTGAAAAATGCTTCTTCAAACGTCTGCATGTACATGCTCGGCAAAAACATAATTCGTGAATAATATGTCATAAGTGTTAAGCGACTCGGAATGGTGGAAAGATAAAAAATGAACGTCTCGGATCCTTGCGTAATGCCGATGAAATTCAAAAAAGTATATTTTGCATGCTGGAAGACTTTAATTACTGTAAGAAGCATGCTGAAAATCTTATTCATCATTTTAACTGCTAAATCAGGTACCGTCACATATTTTGCAATCCAAAATTCCATTGTTGTAATGTATTCATGACTTGAGTGCATCTTTGGAAGTCGGGCTTATAGATTGGTAGTTCAAAATATTTGTGTATGCCCACTTGCTTCATAATGTCTATTGTAGATGGGAGTTCATGCACTACTCTGAAATCTTGGGACATGATCGGAAATTGATGATCTGTATCCATGATTTTGATAGTCGCCAGGAAGAGATATTCCCCTGTCGGTTGATCTTCTCTAAACCAATGTCCCTTTGCTTTGGTGATACTCTGGAGAGGAAATTCCAATACTTCCTCTTGAACTGTTGCTTCAGAATCTTCAGAAGCCATCTGCACTTGTAAGGAAAAGTGCATTAGCTTTAATAGAAAGCTTAGCAACTGTGTAGTGCATTGCAGTGATATGTTGTCGTTCCTCCACTCCGTTTCCCTTTGTTCTATAAGTGAGATCTCTTACCACATCTTTTTATTTCTTTTCCTGAAAGAAAACAAGCATTAGTATAGCCGAAGCATTTATTTATTTACATAGTATGTCCATTCCTAAGGAAGTTGAAGCTATCATCTAATCCCCATTGGAGATTGTGCACCACTAACTTGTTTATGCACATTAGGTGCCGAATGCTTGGCCTTGTAATGTGGCCCTACTATGCATACTTTAGGTGCATTTGATACTTCATGAGTGCAATTGGAATCTTTGTTGTTGTGGTGGTCCATTCCTTGCGGTTGCTTTGGCTTCCGAATCCACTTCGTGGTTATGTTGATGGCCCTTGTTTTCTCTTTGGTCCGTCGAACTTCATGTATTTCTTTTGATGTCCTATTAATTGAGTTTGTTTTCCTCATGTTTTTATGATGAGTCGGTCTTGGCTGCATTGTTTGAATGTCTCGATGTAATTCATTCTCCTGTTTGTTTATCTTTTGCTTGGCTGCTTCTCTGACCTTTTTGGGAATCCATATCTGTTGTCGTTCTTTCTGAGCTTCAATCAAAGGCTTCGGTAGCCAAACTTGCAAGAGTCCTTTTGGTTTGGATTTCGGTGAAGCAGACGTATTGTTCTCCGTTTTCTCCTCATGAGTTGGTGTTGATGTCTCTGATTTCTGCACTTGATCCTTGCGTACCCATTTGAATTTGATCGTTCCTTGATGCGGGTATCTGAGTGTTGTTTTCCATATTGGTGGTCCTTTTGTCTTGTGAGAAACTCCATTAGAGTTGGTTCTCTTAGTGTATGGCCATTCACCAACTAAATAGAAAGATTTCACCTCTTCCTCAGACACATTAGGGTTTGAGCTTTCTGCTTCTTCTAGATTGGTTTCTGAGGTGGGACTGGAATCATGTTCCATTAGCTCTTCTTTGCATTCTTCTGCACTCTCGATGGCTTTTGGTTGTCGTGAAGGCTTCTCCCCTAATAGGCTAAAAATTTCCTTGTGCCCTATCTTGGTTGAAATATAGCCTTGAGCTAGGTTGGTGCTTACTTCATTTTCAATGATCCAATCCTGTCCTAAGATCAAATCTTCTATTAAATCTTCATTTCTGCACACTAAGACTCATTGTTCCATGGAAGAATTTCCTAGGTGGAGGGATACTATTGTTGTTCCAATGCATTGTATGAGTTGACCTCCAATTCCTATCATATGAGCCTTTGTGGGAGTCATAATCATTTGAAGATCTTTTATGACCTTATTACGTATGCAACTAAGTCCTGCTCCTGAGTCTATCAAGGCATCTATCAATTTGTACTCTGTCTTGCCAATTCCTAGGTTTAGGTAAGGTTGTGACGTGTAAGCATTAGTTGTGTCAGAATTATGGACTTGGTAATTAGCCATAGGGACAGGCTCTTCTCCATGGAGATACCGTTCGTCTCTTTGCCTAATCCATTCTTTCCATTTCTTGATGCTTCCTAGGGCTTCTTTCCTTGCTTCTTCTCTAATCCATTCTTCCTATTTCTTCCTATTTTGTGCACCTACTATACGTGCTAACATCTGATCCATCAATGGCTCCATGAACCGTTTCACTCTACATCCGCTTATGTAGTTAGAAAGAATGTCTCCATCTAAAGTGGCTAGATTAATTGCTCCACTAGTAGAGATCCTATTTATGATTAGAGGTTCATATCCGCGTTTTTGTAACTTCTTGGCATGTTGCTTCAAGGTGCAAACCAGGACTAGGTCTCCTTCTTTAAGTCCTTTGTCTTTTATGTCAGCGTCGTAATATGCCTCTTGTCTTCTCTTGGCTGCATAGATTCCTGCAACAGCTTGTAGCCTAGTTTCATGCAGCTTCTCTATTTGGTCTAGTTGTTGGGATAATTCGTGTCCGGTCCATTCATATTGTTGGGCTACTCTCAAAGTAGGTATCAAAAAGTCAATTGGCAAAATTGCATTCTGCCCGTATACTAAATTGAATGGGGTAGTTCCAATGGCAGTCTTGTACGCAACTCGGAAGGCCCAAATTGCATGATGCAATTGTTTGTCCCAGTCAGACCTCCCATTATTGACAATTTTTGTCAATACTGTGCATAATACCTTATTGGAACTTTCTGCTTGACCATTGGCTTGGGAATGGTATGGGGCTGATTTTTTATGGACCACTAAAAACTCATTCATTAGAGATTCTATAACCTCGTTGATGAAGTGTGTTCCTCGGTCACTTACAATCTCAATTGGTAATCCGAAACGAGTGAATATATGCTCAAAGAGGAACTTAGCCATGGTTTGAGCATCATTCTTTCTCGTAGACTTTGCCTCTACCCATTTTGTCAAGTAATCTATGGCTACTATGATGTATTCGGCATGAGATCCTTTGGCCGGTGGGTTAATGGGTCCTATGAAGTCAATACCCCATTTAGAGAATTCCCTCGCACAAACCATAGGTCTCAATGGCATGTCATCTCTCCGAATTGGGTATTTAGCCCTTTGGCATGTCTCGCAGCTTCTTACATATGTCTCCGCATCCATATGTAAAGTTGGCCACCACAAGCCCGCAAAGAGGATCATTTTTACAGTTCTCTCAGCTGAAAAATGACCTCTTGTTGCACCTGTGTGTGCCATCTCTAATACAGGTAAATATTCTCCGTCATGCATGCATAGTCATAATTGCTTGTCTTTTCCCCTTTTAAATAAATGTCTTCCCATAAGTACATAATCCTTGCTCATCTCTTCTAGGGATCGTCTTCATGCCAAGCTAACTCCTTCCTCGTGCTCTCTTGTCTTCAGGAAACGTACCAATGTTTTGCTCCAATTGGGTGCTATTGTTGAGAAAGGTATGGATGTATGATCCTCGGATTGTCTCTTGACATTCTGCACAGTTACTCACGTAGTCATGGACATCCTTAGGCATGTCAGGCCAGTATACTCCTAATCTCTTTAATTCCCTAATAGTTCCATGAGTCCCTTGGTGTGTCCTCCATCTATTCACATGTGCTCGTTCCATCAAATTCAATTGTTCATCCTCCTCGACACATCTTAGCGATACTTCATTGGGTTCCTTATAGTACACACTTCCCGCAATAATATGCAAATTCCTTGATTGTAGAATTTTCTTTTTACTCTCCTTATTAATTGAGTGTTGTGGGCCATGAGTAAGTATAGGAATTAGCTTCTCTGCCCACTTTGGACAAACTTCCAGATTAAACAAATAAGTGTCTGGCAGATCATCGGGTACTCCACTTGGTGGTTCTCCGTGGGTTAACCTTGAAAGGTGATCTGCTCTTACATTTGTGTTCCCCTTTTTCACTATCACCTCAAAGTCAAACTCCATTAATAGTAGAAACCATCTTACCAGTCTTCTCATGTTGCAGGGCTTATTGACTAGGTACAATAGTGCCTGATGGTCTATGAAGAACTTGAATTTGTTGGCTAAGAGATAGTGTCTAAATTTTTTCACTGCATAGACCATTCCTAATCCTTCTCGCTCAGTAGTGGTATAATTCCTTTCAGCTTGATTCAGTTGTCTGCTCGCATAGGCAATTAGATGATCTAACTTTCCTTCATCGGTTGGTTGGGCTAAGATACATCCTATTGCGTAATTAGAAGCATCAACATGAATATGAAAAGGCTTGTTCCAATTTGGTGTTTTCAGAATTGGGGCTGTGCTCAGCCTCTTTTTTAACTCATTGAATGCCTTCTCACATTCCTCTGTCCAAGTGAATTGAGTTAAGAGACCATACAGGGGTTTGGCGATTATGGCATACATGTGCATAAACCGGTGGTAGTATCCACAATGTCCCATAAATGCTTGCACCTCTTTCGCATTCTTAGGTATCGGAAGCTCTAAGATGACCTTAATCTTGTCTTCATCCGTGGATATTCCATTTCTAGAGACTATGTGTCCTAGGATCTTCCCTTGTCTTACCATGAAGACACACTTCTCTGGGTTTAAACATACTTTGTATTGTCTGCATTTATTAAATATCTTTCTCAACTCAAGAATATGATCTTGTCTTTGATTGGAATATGTACATAGGTCATCTACATATACTTCCATGCTCTTTTTCAGGAATTCCTTGAAAACATGACACATCAATCGTCGGAAAGTAGCAGGCGCATTAGTGAGTCCAAAAGGCATCACTCGAAAAGCATAGACTCCCCATTCGGTCACGAATGCGGTCTTATGTTGATCCTCGGTAGCAATAGCTACTTGATTGTATCCAGAGAATCCATCTAAGAAGCTATAGACTTCTTTTCCTACTACTCTTTCCAATAGATGATCCGTAATGGGCAATGGGTAGCTATCACATATGGTGGCTGCATTGACTTTTTTCAAGTTAATGCAGACCCTCAGTTTTCCGTTCTTCTTAGGCACAACTACTAATGGCGAGACCCACCGGGTGTGTTCTATTTCATATATGAATCCTGTCGCTAATAGTTTGTCTATTTCTTCCTTAATTTTAGCAGCATAGACCTCGTTGTATGTGTAAGGGTGTTGTTTTGATGGTCTTGCATTTGCCGTCATTGGTATCCTATGAGAACAAATCAAGGGTTCCACACCCTTAAGGTCCTTATATGTCCATGCAAATACGTCTGGATATTCTCGGATCAATTGTATTAATTCTTCTTCCTCCTCCATTGACACATCTTTACCTATGTATGTACATCTTTCTTCTCCATCTTCCACTGTTACTATTATCTTTTTTGTTTGTTCTTTGTTGTTGTACGCTTCTGCTTCTCGAGCCTCTCGTTAAGGCATTTGAATGGCTACCTTTCTCTCTTCTACTTCATATCTTTTAAAATGTTCAGGAACTTCAAACAGGTCTGGGTCTGGTCCTATTTTACTCGTGTTTTCCTCTTGCTTTGGTACTATGGAAGCAGCTTCTATTGCCAAGATCCTTGTTGGTTCCTGCTTCTCCTTGGTTCGAATGGTGTCTAGATAGCTTTCTTCTTAATCGAATTCTGGTTCCATTTCTATACTTTCATATTCCTCTTTCCATTCTTGTTCCAAGATTTCTCCTTCTTCCACTTCTTGAAGGACAACCATGTATAAATTCACATCATAGCCTTCTTCATCTATGCACTCGTTCATAGTTAGTACTTCCTCATTCACACATACATCTAAGGTGGCTAAGATTTCCATCCATCCATGTGGTTCAAAAGTTTCATCGGGAAAGATTTGAGGCATGTACCTTGCATCTTCTACAGGTCGGTAGTTAGGATGTCCTATTGGCCATAGTTGTCTCTTATTGTCCTCTTTCTTGGCTTCTTTACACATCCATAACTGAGAGTCCTCGTGCATCCATGATTGATCGCTTGATCCAGCGCTATGAATAGACAAGTCATCTTCCTCCTCGTGTATGGGATTCCATTGTAGTGGAGGGACATCTCGATATGAAAATGTGTGCAAGTTTATCTTGGTGGTATTTCCTTGATGTTGCAGGTATAATGAATCTCTTCCCCAGTCTTGCACTACCCACATTTGTCTCATGAAAGTTCGTCCTAATATCATTTCATAGTTGTTAGCCCTTTCAAATTTACAGATGGCTAATGTGTGTTCAAATTCAACTCCACAGGTGGTTAATTTGATTCTTTCCAGTATTCCTAAGGGTTTCTCCACATGACCATCTACTAATTGGAGTTTCATGCGTGTGGTCCGTAAGGCAGCTTTCCCCATTTCTCCCAAATTTCCTTGGTGGCAACTCCTACTCTTTCTCCAGTGTCTAGTATGGCCTTGGTCATGTACCCATTGTAAGTGACAGGTAGACATGTATTACCCTCTTCTCCTTCACTAAATTCTCCCACCTTATCAATTGGGATTTATATCTTAGATGAGTTTTCTTTTCCCTTGACTTCCTTTTCTTCCTCCTCTTGTCCTAATCCCAATTGACCCGCTAATTGCTTCCATAAATGCGGTTTAACCTGAAGTAATTCCTCCAAGGTCAATTTGCATTGTACTTTCGTCTTCTTAAGTTCCGTTAGATTGTGTGAACTGTGGGTGCTCGGATTATCATAGACTCCTTTTCGTATTCTCCCATGTAATTTGGTAAGGTTGAAATGCTATGGGCTTCTTCCCTATTTCTATCTAGCTTTGACACTTCCTCATATACTTCTTCCATATTGGGGTTGGGTTGATTAACTTCCACCTCTAATTCCTCAAAGGGATGCTTCATCACTCCATTCTTCTTCCATTGTTCTTCCCGGATTCTATTCCATAACTCCTTTGGCCATTCAGCCTCTAGGTCAGGTATGGTTGACATCAGTTCGTCCTGGGTTCTTGTTTGCTCACGCTTGTAAACTTTCTCTCTAGGTTCTTTATCCTTGGCTTTGACATACTCTTTGTATTGATCCTCTGCTATCCTCGTTTTCGAAAGGGCTGGGATAGTCTTTTCTAGGGTTGCTTGTGCTACCTCTATAAGTTTTCGACATATCGCAAGCCTCTCTTTTTCTAATTCTCCTTGTGGGTAAAGTTTTTCA
Organism: Ceratopteris richardii; assembly: GCA_020310875.1. Taxonomy (NCBI): domain Eukaryota; kingdom Viridiplantae; phylum Streptophyta; class Polypodiopsida; order Polypodiales; family Pteridaceae; genus Ceratopteris; species Ceratopteris richardii. Next base: position 141,427,295 of record CM035432.1, read on the forward strand.
TGTTGCTCTACCTTTGGTCCAGCCTTAATCCTAGCTTGGTAAGCTTTTAGCCACATCTCTAGGTCATCAAGTTTTGGGTCAGCTAAAATGGATCCTCGTTTCTCTGCTTCTTGGATAAGCAGTGGAATGGGAACCTTTTCCTGAGTCCCCTGCTTGTTATGCTTGTGTTTGTTTCTGGTTTGTTTCCTATTTTCTTGACTCTTGTGTTTCATCCATTTATCTTTGAGTTTTTCTCTTCTTTCCTTCCATTTTTGTGCTTTTTTATTCTGGGTACTCTCACATGGGTCCTCAGAATCTTCAACTATTTGAATTTTGGGGCTTACCGTTCTTTTGCTCTCTCGTTCCTGTTCTGGTTGTTTTCCTTTCTGTTTTTTCGTCTGAGCTCTTGTAATGGCCTTTAAAGGCACGGTGTATTCCTTATCACTTCCAGGTGCTTCTATTACTTCAATTACATTAATTAGTGCAATGTCTTGGACTTTGGTTGGATTCTTATGGCAGTCTCTGAAAAGATGTTCCTTTCCGCAATCATTGCAATATCCTTCCCAAGTCCTAGGGGGTGGTGGATTATAAAGCCGAGGACATTCTCTAATAAAATGGTCTCCTCCACATCTATAACAAGGTCCTCTCGGCACAGATGGTCTCATGGTTGGTCTCATGGGTGGTTGTGCTTTAGGTGTTGTATACATTAAAGTGGCTACCTCCGTTCCATAAGCCTGATCATAACCTTCATATCCATAATAAGCCGAATCATACGTTGATTCATACTCTAACATGTTGGCTTCATAGGGATAATAATCTCCTGGGGGCAGCTCATATCCAGGGTTTGTTGATTCTACACTGGTCATCGTTGAGGCTGGCACTATGGCTCTTTCCAAATTTTCTTCTGGCTGAGCATACTTCACAGGTACCACTTGTTGAGGTTGTGACAATTGTGGTCCTAACACTGGTTGGGGTGGTGGATATGTTACTTGCTCATATGGTCTCGGTGCTCCTATTGGTGTTGGATAGGGATTGTACCTGGGCACCTCTCTGCCTGGCTCTCTAGGTGGATATCCGTATGGTCAATATTGAGGAGGTTGCAAAGGTCGTGACTGCCTATTGAATGGGCAGTTTTCTATAGTGTGGTTGGTGTATTTTTGTTCTAGGTGGTAGTATAGGGCAATTCCTTGTTGAAGTTGTCTATTGTATCAATGTGTTTGATGCGCACCGGTCCCTCCTCGCACACACATGTGTGTAAGGTGATCCCCTCCACATAGGCTACATCTTCGTAACATGGGCACTCTTAACGCCGGGTGTTGGTAATTTCTATGTCCTTGGACTCCCAATTTCTTTGCTACCAACTCTGCTATTTCCTCCACATTACCGGAGTTGGATGTAATAGTACTCCGAGAGTCTTCTGATTTAGTGGGGCTGGGTGTGCTCTTGAGATCCTCAGCTAGATTGTCTTCTAGGTCAATGCACTCTTGAAGACATTCACTCAAGGTTTGTAATCTCTTCACGTAAACTAAAGTTCTTAGGGTTCCATTCGTGAGTCCATCCAAAAATAATGAAATCATTTTTTGTTGAGTGGGCCTTTATGCTGTTGGACATCTATCAACATACTGATTGAATCTTCAGGGGGCTGTTTTCACTATTTCATTAGGGTTCTGTTTAAATCTATGGATTAAAGACGCGGAATTGTGTTTAATCCCTCTCTTAGTGAATTCCCCAATGAATTCTTGAAAGAATTGCTCCATATTTCCAAATTGGTTGGGGTCCAATGGCTAGAACCAAGTCAGAGCCATTCCTGTGAGGGTGAGTCCGAACGACTCATACTGCACAAAGAAGTTGTCTAGTTGTTCTGCCCTTAGAACTTGTTTAAATTCAGCGATGTGATCGTAGGGTTATCCTAATCCGTCATAATGATTTCTCACACATTTGGCCATCTGAATAGGTTTCAATCTTCTCATGGGTTCTGGCGGTCTAGGCATTACAGGGAAGGCCGGAGCTGCTAGTCTAACTGGGGGTACCTAAGTGGCTCCTCCAATACTTCAAGTTTGCCCTTCAAAATGCTTCAAAAGCTCTAGACGATACCACACCAGGCGATACTGCACCAGGCGTGGCGATACCAAACTGGCCATGATACGATACCTGAGAACTAGGCGATACGATACTGCAGCACCAGACGATACGATACCGCTCTTGATCACGATACGATACTAGCTATCCTGGCGATACGATACTTGAGGAATAGACGATACGATACCAGGTCTAGTCATGATACGATACTAAGATTTCCAACGATACGATACTAAAAAGTCAAACGATATGATACTGGAAACCTAGACGATACGATACCCCCTTTTGGACGATCCGATACCAAAAAGGCACGATATGATATTGGAGTTTGCCCGATATGATACCTATCTCCTCACGCGATACGATACTACAATGAAGGGACGATACGATATCAAGATGGTATCGCGATATAACACCCTAAAAGAGACGACACGATACTTGGGGTTTGCACAATACGATACCAACAATTGGGCGATACGATACCTGGGATTCTCGCGATACGATACTAGGATATGGGACGATATGATACTGGTATGGTATCGCGATACGAAACTAACAGAACACGATATGATATCAATGCAAGTGGCGATACGATACCACCTCTTGCACGATACGATATTACTATGGTATCGCGATACTATACTAGGACACGGGACAATACGATACCAAAAGTGGACCGCGATACGATACCACTTTGGTAAAATGCGATCGCGATATCAACTTGGCGATATGATACCACGAGTGGTATCGCGATACCAAGGCTGGCAATCAACGATATGATACTTCGGGAGTATTGCGATACAAGAGAATTTTTGGTATCGTGATACCAAAAGCTCAACCGATCGCGATACTCAAGCCAAAATATCTCAAAATCAAAAAATTTTCCTTTCCCCTTGCACTTCTCTTACCCCTCTTCACTTCTACACCCTTGCTTCACAAAAAGAAGTCCTCTCAACTCTCTGTTTTCCCCCTGCGATACCAGATGCGCAAATAATCAATTTTTTATGCACTTCTAAGGAGTTTTTGCCAAAGAAATCTTATGGGGACTTACTTCTGTGATCTCTTGCTGGCACCTTGAGCTCAAACACTAGCTTTGATAGCCTGTAACAAATGATATCACACTCGCGATACCTATCGCTGCTCGCACACGATACTGTTTTTCATAACAGTTGAGAATTGAACTAAAATTTTTGGTTTTTATACTTTCGGTGACTGAAATTGAATTACACTAATTTAGCAAATGTTTTGGGATTTTTCTTGGTCTTGGCCTACTCCTACTTCACTTCTCTTCTCCTCTCCTCTCCTCCTAACCTAACCCTAAATCTTCCTTCTCTCCCTTCCTACTAACCCTAAACCTAAAAACTCATTACACACACCTCCGGGATGTGAAGTAACAAGTGCTAAAGTGATTGACTACTTGCCACTGAACGAGTTCACTTCTACAAGTACAATTTCATCACACTCGATCTATAACTATCACGAAGGCACCTTGGCTGAGTGTTCCCCGGCAACGGCACCAAAAACGTGTGTACTTAAGTCAAGAAGACTTAAGGACTTATGCCAAAGAGACTAAACCTCAATTGACACACGCTTACTTTTCAATCCGATCAAATGACCTAACCAAGTGTATGAGGACATGTGCACACATGATGGAAAATGAAGTGGTTTAGCTTATATGTATGAGAAAAGACTAATCCACCTCTCTAACTCACTGAAATACTGAAAGTGTCTGCCGCGATATCACTTACAGCAGTTTTCAGTAAATCGAGGATTTCTCCCAACTCCAAACTCCAAATATAGTCAATAGCAGACTTCTTTCGAAGCTCTCGACGAGACGCATCTATTGGAAGTGGTTTCACTCAATTTTGACAATCGTGCTTCAAGTTATGACCAAAATAGTGAATGGTGGGAAACACCCACACTCACTCCACAACTTCTACAAGCTCACACACACACACTACCGTAGCTCAAAAACAGTGGGGAGGGGTAGACAACAGTCCTACACACACATTCCAAGCATTACACACACATAGAAGATCAAAGAGAAGATGGAAATCTGCAAGAAAGAAGCAATTTCGAAAATCAGGACCTCTCCCTCTTCACAATGGCAAAAAGTCTTTACAAAGAGTCACAAAGTGACTTATATACATGTGCCCTAAGTTTGGTCCTTTCACACAAGAGACCGGCACTTTTATTACTAAAAACTGAAATTCCTACTAATTTACAAGGGATATTTTACAACAAGTTGGGATTATGCAACTAGAGTACTCCTCTAGTGCATTTACATGGCTTGAGGGAATTCTCTAAGACTTTGAAGAAGAAAAATTATGCCCATTAATTTGAAAATTTTGGGGCTCTTCTCTTGTGCTTCTTTGCTCTGCAACAGACTACACCCTTCAAGACCTGCAAACTTCACTGTAACATTGGCATACAAAGCATAGTAAAGCCTATGGGAGTGGTCCTTGGAGGCCAAGTCAAGTACAAGGTACCATCTTTAACTTGGATTTTGTTGTTTTAAGGCTTCCACAGGTAGAAGGAAGTTTCCCCCTGTTAATTGGGAGACCTTGGTTAAGGCATGCCAATGTACTACATGATTGGGGCAAGGACAATGTGGGTAAAGCAAGAGGGAAAAGAGTTGCAGCAGATAACTTTAGAAGAAGGACCAGACAATCAAAGACATACCAGCATGATGCAGACAATTGGTATTTGTATGGAAGAAGAATTGTTGGACAACCCAGAAGCAGATCTATTTGAAGGAGCAAATTGATATGAAGATGAAAACATGTTGGCTTGGCTCCATGCAGAAGACCCTTCTTCCTGCTATGGAATTTTTCCAAACTCAAGTAGAGAGGAAGCATATGAAGAAAAAGAGGAAATCACTCAGGTTACTGATTCGAGTGAAACAGTCTCAGTCAAAGGCCATAACAGAGAGAAGAAAAGCAAAGCCCTTAAGTGCAGCAGTGATGAAGCTACTCGAAATCATATGTCAATGGCCATTTTTTTATGGATACTGGTATGCTTATCATCTGTTATGTCAATTTTATGATAGTAAGTGCAGGGCTTTACAAGGATGTGGAAGGCGTACCTGCAAGTCTTTGGAGACAGAGGATTCCATTGGATAAGGAAGCTGGAATAGTAAAAATGGAATTTTGTAGATTAAGTCATAATGTACCTGAAACAAAGATACAAAAGATGCAGTATGGAGGAGATAATATTCTAAAGAAGGATTTAGGGTACCATTATCAGATGACCACTGTGCCCAACAAGAAGACAAAACCAATGAAGTGCAGTACAATTGGAGATTATGGAGGAGTTTTTCTGAGTCAACATATCTAGGTTCAAAGCTTATCATCAACAAAAGTGAAGATTTATGGATCACCTGGAACCTGAAAATTTGTCCAGGTTGTACATAGCCTTCTCATGTCATTTTTGCTTAAGTTTTAATAGTTTTTATCCTTTTTCATGCTTGTTCTTTGAGTTTTTAGCAATTCTAGCAACCCTTTCATAGTCCTTGGCATACAAATTTTGGAAATTTTTTGGAGTTTTTCATGCATTTTTTAATATTGTTCTAGCATTTTTATCCTTTTCAAATGTCATTTTCTTGCCAAATTGGAGGAATAAAGGAAGCTCTCTGTGGTTTTGAGTGAGGAAAGGTCTAGGCATGTAGGGAATTTTTTGAGAAATTTTTTAGAATTTTTTTGGATTTTTTTGCTTTTTTTTGGATTTTTTCAGTATCTTTCTCTCTTTTTGGATTTCTTTTTTTAAGAAAAAAAAGAGGTCCCCTAGGCATTTTTTCGAAAAAAAAGTCCCCCTAGGAATTTTTTTCAACAAAAAAAAAAAAAAATCTCTCTCTCTCTCTCTCTCTCTCTCTCTCTCTCTCTCTCTCTCTCTCTCTCTCTCTCTCTCTCTCTCTCTCTCTCTCTCTCTCTCTCTCTCTCTCTCTCTCTCTCTCTCTCTCTCTCTCTCTCTCTCTCTCTCTCTCTCTCTCCCTTGCCCCCCACACACTATTTTTTTTTATTTTTTTATTTGGTCTTATTTTATTTCTTTCTTTATTTATTTTTATTTTCTTCTACTTTATTTTTTATTTTTTTATTATTTTACTTCTAGAGCTGCCAAAAATTTGCGTTCATTTTAAAAAAAAAACAAAAAACAAAAGGGAAAGGGGATAATTTTTATATATTATATTTTTTTAATTTCCCATGGTTCAAAACTTTTGGCTCTAGATTGTGCCTCGGATGGCCATTTTTTACAAATCTAGGGTCATTTTCATGTATTTTGGCACCTCTAGATTCATTTTGTGCATTAATTTTTCCAAAATCCCACCTTTTCTCTGCCTTTTGGTCAAAACCCACATGTTTTGAGCACATTTATCACATGTTTTTATTTCACTACATAGTCCACATGGTCTATTCTCACTTTCTTTTACCTTATGTTTCACACTTTTCCATGTGCACTCTCTATAGCTCTACTATTTGCTCATTTCGGCCCTCTCCAGACCCCTTATCCTACTCCCTCATCCTCCCTTTACCCTTCTACCCAGCCCCATCCTTACCCCTCCATGCCCTATCCATCTAAGCCCCCTCAACCCTCCCTTCCCCCTACTTTCTACCCTCCCAATGCCCTCTTTTGCTTTTCCTTGACAAAAAATCACCATTTGGGTTCTTCTCTGATGTTTGTTCTCTACTGCTCCTCGTGGACTTGGTTGCTACTCATGTGTCCTTTTGAAGATTTTGTAGCTCATAAGTCATGGTGTCCTATCTGCACAGAGTTTTGGCTATACCTCTCCGGGACGGAGAGCACATTAGGTGTGGGCAATTATTGAGCCCATAAAAGTCATAATGGTGAAAGTCAATTGTAGTCAAAGTCAACCATAGTCAAAGTCCAAAGGTCAAAGTCAACAAGGTCAAGGTCAAAGTCAATAGGTGCAAAGTCAAAGTGTTCAAAGTTCATGTGTCAAAGTGCACAGGTAGTGCACCATTAATTGTCCACAAAGGGTAAAATTGCAAAAAGTGGGTTGCAGGTTGTAGAGGTATTTTTGTAATTTCCCTTAGGTTCAAAGTGTTTTTAAAGTGTTTTGGAAGGTTCAGGTGAACCCTCTCTTAGGTGCATAAGTGAAGAATTAAAAGGCAAAAATGTGAAGGTATGTGAAGCTGCAGCGTACGCAGAAGTGAAAGTATGGCCCCCCAATTAAAATTTTTGTTGTAGTCTAAAGTCATTACAGGACAAAACAGGGATTCGTTGGTTGCCCACTTGTGGAGACAATCTTGGGACATCAAAGTGAGCACCAAGATACTCTTGCAGTTAGGAGCGTACGTGAATCGACACTCAAAGCAAGGCAAGGACTATTCTTGGAGTAAGAAAGACTAAGCATGATGAGCATAGTCTAAGGAGGCAAGAGAGAAAAGTGCAAGAAACACACAGTGTGCGACGCAGAGAAGTGAAGTGCAAGGTGTGCTTGAAGAGTGACCAAGGAAGTGTGCAGAGAAGTGCTAAGGTAGTCCCCCAAGGATCCCAAGGTCCCATTGAAGTTGTGCGCGTGCCGACAGAAGGTGTCCATCCCTCCCCCTTATTGGAAGCTTGGTGCAAGGTGTGCACAAGTGCAGGCTTGGAGAAGGTGGAGGTCTGGCGCAGAGAAGGCCTGCAGCAACAAGACCCTTGGGTATTTGGTATTTTGTGATTGAGCATTCTGTGGGATTTTGCACTGAAGTATTGGATTGTATTGTGCATCACCATTTGTCTTCTTATAATCAATCGACAGAGGCTTCCAGTGTGTATTTTCTTATTGTCTTTCCCCTTTTCTCCTACAAACACTCAAATCCCTTCTTGTCCAAGAATCCCCCCAACACTTTACCAAAATATGGACACTTAACTTTTCTGTGAGACATAGCTTCACTCAAGAAAGTCTCCTTCACAAAATTCACTCATTGACTATGGAAATGATTAAAGTTTTCTATGAAATTTTGAGACAACACTATCCTAGTGTTTGCACAGCTATTTCAAGTGAAAGTTCTTCAAAAAAACTTATACAAATTTGGATTCACTTCAATAAGTAAACCTATGTTTGAAACAGGCTTTCTCTATAGGCGACTTTCAAATATACAACTTTAAACACTTGGTTCTCTCAATCTACAACCCCTTTAATCAAATGCTTTTAGACATAGATGGCTTACCTTCCAACTTAGATTTTGAATGATTATTTGTATAAAACTTTACATTCTATACTGGGATTTGATCAATTCTTTGACCATCGAGGTTGCACCTATTTCAGAAGTCTCTCATCACCTTTTATACATATGAATGTTCCTACTCACAATTCTCTCAGCCTGATTACAATTAAACTCTCAAATCTTAACCATAGATGCCCTTAGAAATGTACAAAAGGATTTCACAATTGCTTAAGCACAAAAGGAGAAATTAGAGAAAGATCTAAGCGCAATTCTCGAAAAAAACTTCTATTCTCTTCAAAATACATCTGATGGATAATTCTCATACTCAAACTCTCTTAGTCATCATCTATATTCTCTTCATATATCTTCTCTCTCTCTCTCTCTCTCTCTCTCTCTCTCTCTCTCTCTCTCTCTCTCTCTCTCTCTCTCTCTCTCTCTCTCTCTCTCTCATATGACACGTCTATATACAAGTATATGTAGGCATATATATCCAGATTCATCACTATTACAAACTATATATGAGTTGTTTACAAGGTTAATGTACATGTGTCTACAAATCTCTTCTCTCTGAACCTTCACTTCAATTTATGCTTCATCCTTTATCCTCTTCTTCATTCTTCATTCTTCAATACTCTTTTTAATCATCAATTAGTGATTGTCTTGCTCCAATAGCTCCCCCTCAATCATTAATTGTGATTATCTGGCTTTTCTTCATACCTAATATTTCTTTAAACCTCTACAACTTAGGTCCATCCAAGCTCTTTTTTAACATCTCTGCAACTTGATCTTTTGTAGGATTATATATTATCTCTATCTCTTTGTCAATCATCTTTTCTTTCAAGAAGTGATATTGAATCTCAATATGCCCGGTCCTGTCATGAAACATAGGGTTAGGTGCCAAATACAAATAACTCATATTGTCTCCATAAATGATAGGAACACTCTAATTGATGTCAAAACTCTTCATGAGAGTTTTTGACCATATGACCTCCTTTGCAGCTTCCACCATAGCTTTATACTTTGCTTCTGTAGATGATAAAGCAAATGCATTTTGCTTCTTAGAACATCAAGAAATCAGTTTATCTCCCACATAACACAAATACCCATGTGTTGATCTTTTATCATCAGAGTTACCTATCCAATCTGCATCACTATATATCTTAATTCTTGTATCTAATGTGAAATCATAATACAAACCTCCTTTAAGTGTGCCCTTAATATATCTTAGCACCCTTTGACCTGCAATCCAATGTTCCTTCCTTGGACAATGCATGAATTGAGACAAAACTCCAACTGCATATGATAAATCAGGCCTTGTGCGTCTAGCATAAATCAAACTACCCACCAAACTCTGATAAATCTTCATATCTTTGAATTCTTCTTCTCCATATCTACTCAATTTGTGGTTCACCTCCAATGGGGTTGATGTTATCCTGCAATCTTCCATATTAAACTTGATTAGCAAATTCTTCAAATACCTTTCTTGAGTCACATATACTCCATGTTGAGTATATAGAATCTCCATTCCCAAGAAGTATGATAAATCTCTCAAGTCACTGATCTTGAATTCTTTCTCCATCTGCTTCTTAAGCATTTGTATGCCTTTGTCATCTGTTTTTGTGAGTATTATGTCATCAACATAAATACAAACATAAATAAAACCATCTTCACTTGCTTTGACTAACAAGCTACTATCTTCCTTTGATGCTTGAAAACCAAGTTCCTTTAAGAAATTTACAAGTCTCTAAATCCATGCCCTTGGGGCTTGCTTCAAGCCATACAAAACTCTCTTGAGTTTACACACATAATCTGGATTATGTTGATCTTTGAAACCATGTGGTTGTTCCATGTAGACTTCATCTCAAATGTAACCATTTAAAAATGCATTCTTCACATTTAATTGAGAAAATTTGCAACCTTTGCAAGCAGTGATAGCTATGAGAGTCCTTATGGTTGTCATCTTTGCAACAAGACTACATGTTTCATCATAATCCACACCATAAATCCGTGCATATCCTTTTATAACAAGTCTAGCTTTGTACCTAGACACACTTCCATCTGCAAATCCTTTTATTTTGTAGACCCATTTGCATCAAATTACCTTCTAATTACTTGGTTTGTATACCAAGTCCCAAGTCTCATTCTCAATTAGTGCATCATACTCTTCCTTTATACATTTTTCCTAATTCTCCTTTCCTTTGCCTTCATCATATGTGGATGGGCCTTCATCTGCTTTCACTATGTAAGCATAATCTTCAATTGTCAAGAAAGAGGTGTCATAACTATACCTTATAGGTTGTCTTTTGTTCCTTGATGACATTTTGAGTTCTCCACTTCTTGAAGTTCCGAGCTCATCATATTCTGGATCAAACCTTGGCAATTCTTCACTTTCAGCTAGTACTTCATCATTCTCTTCTTCCTCATAAATTTGAACCTTTGATTTACCTTTTTTTTTATTCAATGTTTCTTCAAGACCTGCATAAGCACTATTTGTACTTGTATACCAAGTACCTTGCTCATCAAATATGACATCCTTTGATACAAGGAATTGCTTTGTAGATGGACGCCACAACTTGTATCCCATTTGTTTATCATCATAACCAATGAACAAATACTTTTGAGCTTTTGGTTCTAACTTATGCCTTAATTGAGAGGGAACATAAGCAAAGACTAAGCAACCAAATACTTTGGAATGATCTAATGTAGGTCTCTTACCCCACCAAGCTTCATATGGTGTCATACCCTGCAAAGCTTTGCATGGTAGCCTATTAACCAAGTATGTGGCTCTATTTACAGCCTCAACCACAAATAATTAAGGCAATTCTTCTCTTTGATCGTTGACCTTGAAAAATCAACAAGATCTCTGTTTCTCCTTTCTACTACACCATTTTGTTGAGGAGAGTACCTGCAAGTAACTTCTCTTTTTATACCTGCATTCCAGAAATAATAACTGAATTCATTTGAGAAATACTCTCCCCCTCCATCTTACCTTAATCTCTTCAATTTTTGTCCTGTAACCCTCTCTACATATACATGATAGTGTTTAAATGTGCTAAAAACTTCTGATTTGTCTTTGATCACATAAATAGTGATCCATCAGGTAGCATCAGCAAGATAAATCACATAATATTTGGAACCATTTATACTAAAGTCCTTTGTAGAACCCCACACATCTGTATGCACCAATTCAAGTTTTTTTTAATACATGAAACCTTGCTTATTGTATGATTGCTTGTGAGCCTTACCTATTTGACATGCTTCACATATGTATGTCATGTGTTGACCTGCAACATTAGGTAATCCAAGCACTAAACTATTATTAATCATCTCTTTAATACCTCTTTCATTGAAGTGTCCAAGCCTCTTGTGCCAAAGATCCAACTCGAATATCTTTTGCTCTCCATATGTGAGCAAGGCATGTCCAACATTACCTTGTACCTTCAATGTGAAGAGCCTTACTTCTTTCTTTCCTGTAACAATTTGCTTATACCCTTGGCTAGGGTCTTCAACATAAAATCCATCATTAGTGTATCTTACTTCATATCCTTTTTCTACAATTTGTCCTACACTGATCAAATTCTTTGGAATTGTAGGAACATACAGAACCTTACTCAAAAGAGTACTTCCATCTTTCACTGATCCAATAGACTTCACCTTGTAATTTGTATTGTCACCTGTTTGAATTGTATGATTGATTACCTTATTTTCCAAATCATTCATCAAAGCAATATTCCCATTCACGTGATAACTACACCCTGAGTCAATGTAGAGTACCTTTTGGTCTTCTTTTGGAACTTCACATGTTGCATTCATGATTAAAGTTTATTCTTCTTTCGGACTTGATGCATTGTTGTAGTAGGTGTTGTTGTAGGATTGGTTTTGAAAGCTTCTTCCAACATTCCTTCCAAATAAACTTCTACCCCTCTACCTCTAAAACTTGCTCTTTGATTTCTTCCACCTCTGCCTCTTTGATTGAAATTCTGATTATAATTACTAGTGCTTTGATTATTATTCCAACATTCATGAGCTAGATTATTGGTTTTACCACGTATCCAATAAGCTTTGACATTATCTTTGTTTTCTCTGCCTCTTCCTCTACTTCTGCCACTTCCTCTACCTCTTAGGAAGTTTGCTTGACTTGGAGTGCCTTCATCTTCAAGTGATTGTTGCTTGCCTTCTTCTTATCCTTAGGATACATTGGTTGACCTTCACTCTTATTAATATCCCCCTTGATATCATGCTCAAAGGTTAGCATATGACCTAGTAATTGATTAAAATCGGGAGTAAAATGATCCAATGAAAGTTCTGTGATCATATGAAAGGCTTCCACTTCTCATCTCCTCTTAAACCTGTAAGAATTTTTCTTATCAATTTATCTTCTTCAATGTCTTCATCAACTGCACCTAAAGAATTAGCAATGCCTTCATCTTTGTCACATAATCAGATATTGATTGTGAAGCCTTCTTCTTGAATGTGGTAAATTCTGCCCATAGTGATGCCCTCCTTGACTTGGTTATATCCTAGAGATGCTCCTCTAAAGCATTCCATATATCATTTGCACTTTCAAGTACTATGACATGAGGAAGCAAGTTATCATTCACTCCCATATAGATAATGCTCCTTGCTTGAGCATCCTTCTTCATCCATACCTTCAAATCTGCAAGCTCCTCTCTAGTTGGAACACTAGGATCTTTGAATGCTGGCTTTTCTTCTTCTCCTGTGATGTATCCCATGAGATCTTTGCTCATAAGATGAGCTTCCATCCTCATGGACCAAGCTGGATAGTTTTCTCTATCCAATTTGTCAATTTGATGACTATCTCCCATTCTTTCTTCACATGTACTATCAAATCTTCAACCTTATGAGTAATGAATGTACCTTTGCTTCAAAATCTACTCCTTTTAATCCTTTTGATTGTTGTCATGTGTCTTCATTTAGCCTTTCCTTCAAACTTTATCCTTTTGAATCTTCAGATGTTGAATTTTGTATGTTTGCAACAGTCAAGGTCCTCCTTTCCTTCAATTTTGATAGAACTTGCTCTGATACCATTGATGGAGATGACTAATCTCCAAAAGACAAACTATACTTGAGTTTATAATACTTCTATTCAAGCATAGCTCAAAACTTTGATTAATTTTTGATGTCTTTACCAAAATATGAACACTTAACTTTTCTCTAAGACATAGCTTCACTTAGGAAAGTCTGTTTCACAAACTTCACTCATTGACTAAGGAAATGATTAAAATTTTCTATGAAATTTTGGTACAACACTCTCCTAGTCTTTGGGCAGCTATTCCAAGTGAAATTTCTTCAAAAGAACTTACAAAACTTTAGATTTACTTCAATAAATAAACATATGTCTGAAATAGGCTTTCTCTATAGGCGACTTTCACATATACAACTTTAAACACTTGGTTCTCTCAATCTACAACCCATTTAATCAAATTTTTATAGACAAAGATGGCTTACCTTTGAACTTAGATTTTTAATGGTTACTTGTGTAAAATTTTACATTCTACACTGAGATCTGATCAAATCTTTGACCATCGAGATTGCACCTATTTCATAAGTCTCTCATCACCTTTTATACATATGAATGTTCCTACTCACAATTCTCTCAGCCTTATTACAATTAAACCCTCAAATCTTGACCATGGATGCATCAACTATGGACTTAAACACATACAAAAGGATTTCTCAATTGGTTAAGCACAAAAGGAGAAATAGGAGAAAGATCGAAGCACAATTCTCTAAAAAAAACTACTATTCTCTTCAAAATACATATGATAGATATTTCTCATACTCAAACTCTCTTACTCATCATCTAATAAGCTCCTCTTCATCTATTTTTTTTTCTCTCTCTCTCTCTCATATGACATGTCTATATACAAAGATATATAGGTGTATATGTCCAGATTTATCACTCTTACAAAGTATATATGAGCTATTTACAAGATTAATGTACATGTGTTTACAAATCTTTTCTCTTTGAACCTTCACTTCACTTTAGGCTTCATCCTTTATCCTTTTCTTCATTCGTCATTCTTCAATACTCTTTGTAATTATAAATTAGTGATTGTCTTGCTCCAACAGCTTTTCATGATACATGAGTTGTTGATGTTTTCTATTTCATTTGTAGGTGCACTCTTGGACTCGGAGTACTATGCTCATGCACTATCCTATGATGTGTTTCTTCATGAGACGTCAAGATGGTTGCATCCTTTCTTTGTGTGTAAGTGCCCAAAGTGTACAAGTAGCAATTAAAAATGAAGCTCCAAGCTCTTGTGTTCACTTTATCTTGTGTCTTGGTCTTTGTTGGATAATGGTGTGCAACTTAGGCTGGTTTCACACAGTACCAGTGGAACTCACGTCAAAAATATATGTCTTCCACCCAAAAATATTAAAGAAAAACATGTTTCTCCAGTGATGTATTCATGTGCCACTTGTAGCTTTGCGAGCCAAAAACCCTATACTATTTAAGGTTGGAATTCACACACTTTTAATCAAACTGTTACGTGAGACTCCATGTATACTAAATCCCATCAAAATGCAGGCATGGGCAGGGAGAGGGGGGTCAGCACATTTGCCACACAAACGTTCCATGCACTAGAAATGTGTTGAGTGAGGGGCTCTGCTTGTATGTGAATTGTGTCACTTGGTGCGTGATGAGTTGTTCTTGAGTGCACGTTCCCAATGCCTCTTTCCTATGTGAAACCTTCCTTAGATGGATGTGGCCTGAGCTTCATTGTTCTTACCTCTCTGCTGATGCTCATGTGGTGCACAAAAAAATCAAGCACCATCTTCTTTGTGCTCGAAATTTCTCAACATCCTCACCAAAGGATCACCAGTTGCTTGCAAACATTTATCTACAATTGCACTATATCCTAATTTCTACCAAATCCCCCACGAAGAAATCATACCATAGGGATCAAAAGTGTTTTGTTTAATTGGAATTCCAATGTCTTTGTTTGCAGACTCGATTGATTGGGGAGGTTCCCTTACTGTTATGGCATTCTGTTCGATATCTAGCTTAGAGGGAAAAATGGTGGGCGCTCACCAAAGCAAGCTACACCATCAATGAAATGGTTGCCAAAGGAAATAATCACTAGAATGAAAGTGAGTGCTTATGGTCACTACAAGCAATCAAAAGTGCTACCAAAAGGAATGAGAAAGAGTGTCTATAAACGCTATCAAATGTAGTATCACTATCAACTCCATAAAAGTGCCATGACAAATGAACAAGTTGTTATAAGGTTGCCACAAATAGGGTGGGAGGTGGGAAAATGGAGGAAAGGAGCTGAGAAATGATGAAGAAGAAGGGTGGGAAAATGGGCAAAATAAGGCCCAATGAGCATAAAATAGATGGCTAACGAAGCTTCTCTCAATGAATAGAAAACAAAACCACCAAAACTCATGCATCATTGCCAACATAATCTCCAAAATCACTGCCAAATGAACCACCAAGGCCTCCAGCTAGGGCTCTGATACCATGTAGAGAGTACACATGCAAAAGCAAAATGAATAGAAGAGTGTACTCACAAAATGAAAGAGTGTGAGACTCAAATTGAGTGGACCAAGAAATGGATAAACTCACAGGGATTAGAATGAGTTTTCCAAGTGCATGAAGTGGGATCTTCAAGCTTCTAACCAGGTACAAAGTGGGGAAGAGGTCCTCCTTATATAGAGTTGGAGGAGGGTCTCCAAAGTACATCACATGTGGAATAATTCTCCTTGAAGAAGAATGAATACATGCTAGAAGAAAATGGCAAGGTACCCAAATACAATAAGATACAACTTAAATAATATGAAATGGAGTGTCTCCTAGATGCAAAATGGAGGTGCACTCATACAAATGCAAATGGAAATGAGATAGATAAAATCATGTCGTCAACATTAAGTATCCCTTTTTTTTGTTTCACACATAGTTAGTTGGAGCTTTGTTTTACAATGGAAGTTGTACTCGCCTTTTATTTCCCTACATTTTTACATGTAATGCATTGCTCAAGATTCAGAAAGAGTAGTATATGATACAAGTAATGAAGAATTCCTTCATACCGAATCCCCCATGAAGAAGGCATACCATAGGGATCGATAGTGTTTTCTTTCGTTGAAATTTGTATCTCTATGTTTGCAAACGGGATTGACTATGGAGGCTCCCTTACTGCTATGGCATGTTGTTCGATATCTAGCTTAGAGACAAAAATGGTGGGCACTCACCAAAGAAAGCTACAACATCAAAATTATGAAATGGTCGCCAAAGGAAAATAGCCACTAGAATGAAAGTGAGTGCTTATGGACACTACAAGCAATCAAAAGTGCTACCAAAAGGAATGAGAAAGAGTGTCTATAAACACTATCAAATGTAAGATCACTATCAACTCCATAAAAGTTCCATAACAAATGAACACGTTGTTAGAAGGTTGCCACAAAGAGGGAGTGAGGGTGGGTAAATGGAGGAAAGGAGTTGAGAAAGGATGAAGAAGATGGGTGGGAAAATGGGCAAAGAAGGAGGCCCAAAGAGTGTAAAATAGACGGCTAAAGAAGCTTCTCTCAATGAAGAGAAAACAAAACCACCAAAATGCATGCATCATCACTAGCATAATCTCCAAAATCATCACTGAATGAACCACCAAGGCCTCCGCCTAGAGCTTTGATACCATGTTGAGAGTACACATGCGAAAGCAAAATGAATAGAAGAGTGTACTCACAAAATGAAAGAGTGTGACACTCAAACTGAGTAGACCAAGAAATGGGTAAACTCACAAGGATTAAAATGAGATTTCCAAGTGCATGAAGTGGGATCTTCAAGCTTCTAACTGAGTACAAAGTGGGGAAGAGACATTTCTTATATAGAGGTGGAGGAGAGTCTCCAAAGTACATCACATGTGGGATAATTCTCCTTGAAGGAGAATGAATACATGCTAGAAGAAAATGGCAAGGTACCTGTTGTGAAACTACATTCCACAAACAACTAAATCAACTATCCTACCCATCCAACTCCACACATGTATATACCTCTAGCCCAAGGGGGTGCATGTCCTTGAGATTGGCCAAGTGCCCAGCCAAGTGTCCCTCATGTGGACACTTTCCCAAGGGTGATCACATGCCTTCTAATTTCCCATGGTCTATCACATGCCTTCTAAATCAAATGAGGATTCTTCTCTCACGTACATCCAACGTGGCTTCTATTGAAGCTTCTCCCAAGACTAAGGTTCACACATCTTAGGATAAATCAAGCCTAAGGTTCCAACCATTCAATTGGGAGCTCATAAGAACAAATACCCTAAGGGATAAAACCAAGGGTTCAACCCAAAGGTTCAAGGCATGTTCCAAGGGTAATTTCAAGGGCTAAAGCAAGGCAAATGTACATCGTATTCTAACCTTTAGAATCCATACATTTGGCCTTTTGAACCCATGAATTATACAACATTCTTCCCCCTTTAACATTTTCGTCCTTGAAAATGTGTGTAGGTATAGTATGTGGAGTATTCCCTTGTGCACCATGATCTATACTCTGAGCATGTTCATCTCTCTCTTTATATTCATTTCCAGTAATCAAATAAGGGCTAATCCCTACCTTAATCTGAAAGAAAATGAATCAAGATCCCTACCCAAATCACTTTCCCTTAGTCCACCCGAATGTACATGTATGCCTTGTACTATGGACTAGTGAAATGGGTGGACTTCTTTGGTGGTCTTTTTCTTTTGGCACTTTCACAAACCTTGAGCTCCATAAAATAATACATTTCAGTACACTTTGTACTTCCCTTGAAATTTATAATTTTAAGGAGTCCATGATAGAGATCCTATCTCTATCTTGAAAGGGCCAGAAACTAGATTCATCTTCCAATTTCAACAGAAAGGAGAGGAATCTTTAGATGTTCTAAACTTAACTTATTCTTTTATAGTCCTTTTCAAATACAAATATACTTTATTTGTATTTGATAGGACTTAGCTAAAGATATGAACTTAGCAAAGTGGGTCTAGTGAGTCCTACCAAAACATGCGCAATGAGGAGAAACGCTATCTTCTCATTCTTTGGCAACTTAGGTGGACTTATTTCAACCATTCAAGTTTTCTTGAAACATAAGTTTCAAGTATTCCAAATGATGATACACCCAAATTTGAAAGTTCATGTCTGCTAGTGGATCTCTATCTTGATCATCCTTGATTTTCCCTAGATTAATTGTTCTTGTAGAGTTTAATCCTTTTGGAAGATTCAAGACTTAGATCCCAAGATGACTTTAGGAATTGGAATTATTTGGTAGACCATTCTCCTAGGTTTCTACCCTGTTCTTTGTTCATTGTAGCTTAGCCAATTCTTCCAAAGAGAATCAATAGTAACTATCTTGAACAGACAATTGTTCATACCTCAAATAGTTATGTCTACTAACCTCAAAGGTCACTAAAGCTTTGCTAAGAGAAACAAAGCTTACTAAATCAATTCCTTCAAATCCTCAAAATAATCAAGCCATCGAAATCCCTTCTAAATCTTCTATCTATTTGGATGGAGTTAAATGATTCAAGTTTTGCTTTTAGTTCCAAGATCTTGAGAGAAAGATGCCTCTTTCTAGGCATCATATCCGAGATCTTGCTAGTAACTTAGCAAACATTCTTGAATCATTTGTTCTCACCAAAGATTCAAAAGAAGATCTTTTATAGATCATCCTTTTATTCAAGGCTATTATACTTGAATAGGCTTGACTTTAAACAAGCTCCTTAGTTTTGGAGTTTAACTCTGAAACTCCCCCAAGTTTTTATCCTCATGTGCTCTCCTCATCTTCAAGTTTCTTATATATTCTATTGAAAAGAATACATCTTGCTTTGATAAAAGATAGCCCTGCACATCTACACACCTTTGTCATGCGCATCAATAGTGCACGTGGTTCCGCTTCTTCTCTGATGAGTGGCTCCTTGTCATAGGAGGGGGTTCACACAGGTTGCCTTTTTCTAAGGTAAATGTTGACCTTATTCCACTTACCTTCTTGTAAATACCAGCAAGTGTATTTATATCATTCAAATAGGTAAATATCTTTACCTCTAAGGCCTTACTCATAATGATTTTTATTTTTTAAGGCTTATCTTGATGTTTCCTATCGGATCTTGAGTCTATTTTCTCTCTGACCATCAGAGAAAATTCTCAACGGGAGTTAGTTCCCATTGTCCCATAGCACTGAGTTCTTTCTCCAATCCATGGAATAACATCCTCAATCTTTTTGATGTTCTTTGATCATTTGCTATGATCATGAATTCCATCTTGGAATTCCTTGGCATTATGAGAGCAATGACAATGATTACTAAATCTCATGCCAATTAATTTTATAACTCAAAGCTTCATTTGGTCAACCTTTACACTTACCTTGTCTTGATTTATCAAACCATTAAAGTTTTGATCCCTTTGACTAGTTTAAGTCATTTAGTTTTCCTAAAATTCCTCTAACCAAGATAGTTGAGATAAGACTACGTCTTTCTTCTATAGATCCCTTCTTCGATGATATTTACCCATGGGAGTTTTCTTGGGATCCTCAACTCATATGTTCATGAGTTTACATCTTTGCTTAAGTCTTTAACATCCTATGGATGTTCTCAAAACTTCTAACTATTCTCCTTTTAGGGATCCATAATTATATATCACCCTTTTGACTTAAGCAAGTTGTCATGCTTATCGATCCAAACTTTGGATCCATCTTTATCCATTCCCAAATACCCTACCCTGAATATGCTTCAAGTCTTTGGCTAGCTTACCTTAGTTTACTTGCGAAATTGGAATTCTTTAATGAATTCCCTTCTTGCATATCTAGTTCTTACTTTGTTTGAGATTTGACTCAACACACTTAGGTACTTGGACATCCAATGTACTCCTTAACTTTCATGAAAGAGTTAAGGAATATCTTTTGCTTAGAAGTATCATATTGATGATACCTTTCTTCCCCCCGTAAGGGAGTTTTCATCCTCGAAAACTATAGTGTTAGCAGTAGTCAAGGAACTGAAGGACTAACAAGACAAGGAAGCCAACGAAGGGAGTCCGAGCGAAGAGAAGGTACAAGCAGACAGAGTAGTCAAAGAAGATCGGGCAAGTAGGCCATTATTTTTTCAGGAAGCTAAAGCATATCAAAGAGGTGGACACATAAGGAGAAGGAGCAAGTAGAAAGCTCGAAGATGTGTATGTCAAATCGTTAGAGGAAATCCCTACAAAAATAGTGATTTTCATCACTAAAAGCCATTGTAAATACCATTTCATATTTTTGTAGCTCCATTTTGTGCAAGCCAAGGAGTCCTTGAGCTTGAGGAGCATTAGAAGTAGCTACCTACCAGTTTTCATAATTTTTAGACTCCATTTGAGCCTTCAAATGGGGCCTAGAACCTAGTTTTTAACTAGGCTGGACACTAGGTCTGGACACGGCCAAAACCTAGTCAAAAACTATAAATAGAGCTAGAGAGCTCATTTTTTAGGTTAGCTTGTAATTGATTTGAACTTGTATGAGCTTTTTGAAAGTAATCTAAAGAACTCCATTGCTTCTCACTCTTTGTCTTGCCTTGTGTGCGCGTGTGTGTATGTGTGTGCATGTTAGTGTGCTTTGCACTCATGCACTTGTGCCTTCACTTGCTCGAGGTCATCATACCATCCTCACCTCTTCCCAGATTGACATTAAAGGAGGTTCTACTCATCACTAAGCTACACCAAATTTTGGCGCCGTTGCCAGTGATCGAGCTCTGAGGACGAGCGTGTGATGGTAAGACGTAGAATTGAGACGTTGACAACGACTCCATCTCCATCATCGCAAAAAATTTTAGTTTTTTTATCATATCACCTTCTTCCTTCCATTTCCTTAATTTCACTTGTGAGAGAGAGCGAGAGAGCAAATTGTGTGCATTGCTTTTTGCCTATTTTCTGAGTGATCTTGCAGGTACAGCTGTATCATCCCCTCCAGCACGCTGCACTGGTACGGACGAACTCGGAACTGTCTCTATGTCGCAGACCTCTGTCAATCGCGATCGACGGAAAATTTCGCCTTTTGGTAAAACAAAGTGCACCACCATGACATGCACAAGGAGCACATTCCAAATCACTAGAAAAAACTAAAAAATTCTGTGTTTTTTTGTCAATCGCGATTGACACCGTCGATCGTGATCGACAGCCACGATCGACAGGAACTGTCGATCGCGACCGATAGAGACGACCGACTGACCCAGTCAGTCGTGATTGACACCGTCGATCGTGATCGATAGCCACCAACAACACCTCTGTCGATCGCGATTCACACAATCGATCGCAACCGAATGAATTTTGACGATTGACTGAATTTCTCACATTGCCACGTGTCCATCGCGACGGACACATCCCCGATCGACTAAAATTACGATGAAAATCCCGGAAAACATGTCGATCCCGATTGACACCATCGATCACGATTGACAGGACCCACGACCGACTCTGTCGATCGCGATTGACACTGTCAATCGCGACTGACAGGCCCCGACGGACACCTCTGTCAATCGCGATTGACAGACCTGTCGATCGCGATTGACAGGCTTTTTCGGCTAAAATTTTAGGATTTTATATTCCAAGATTTGGGGATAATTTTTGGGCATACTTGTCAAGCCATTAGTGATTTGTGAAGTCCACTTGTGTTTCGAAAAAAATCATGTGAACTGTCAGCCTGTTTGAGCCCTATTTTAAACCAAAACCCTGAACTGGTCTAACTTTCTCATACGAAACTCGTTTGTTGTGATTCTTGTTTTGTTGGAAAGCTCGTGGGGAGTACTACCAAAAATTCCAGTGGTTACGATAAAATTAATACCAAGATTATTAGACATAGTATTTTTAAGTGAACCATATCTAGGGGGAGGAAAACTCAGGGAACTTTAGAATTGTGTCTCAGAGAGACTTGGTGCAAATTGACATATGAATTACATGAATGAAAGTGATTTTTTGTGTCCTTTGAATCTAAGTCTTGAGCTAACTTTGGGACTTTTACAGGTCCACTGAGAGCACTAGAAGGCATCCAAAGCAAGGGTAATCTGCAAGCTTGAGAACTGGGTTCTTGAGCACCAAAAGAGCACGGGATCTGCAAGAGAGGTTGGAATATTCTCAACGCCCTCTGTCCATTTCTAGCTTAGGCTAAGTGCGAGTAGTGCTAGAAGTAAGTCAAGGCAACGATAGGCACGAGACAAGTCAAGACTATCTAAGAAATCAAGTTCTAGTCAAGAGATAACCTGTGTGTGCCCGACAACTTTAAAGGAAAAGAGTCTAATGTGAGACAATCAACTTTAAAGTGCAAAAATTAACTCAAGTGTTCCTGACGACGTGATATCAGACAAGATCAATTGGGATAGCTCAGCTAAGCATATGAACCTTAGATCAGGGTGACACCTAGGAAGAGATAGACAGAGTCTTAGATCTTCAGAGGCTAGTGTCAATCATACTGCTAGGTCTTGGGCTCAGCAGTTGAGCCATTATTCGCACTACCCTAGCTCTGAAACTAGTGAGTCAGAGATGTCCTACGGTATGGAGAGACCTACAAGAAGTTCAGGTGTGCCATACTTACATAGGGTAGAAGGCCCCTACAAGACGCAGCTGGAATACCTTAGGACCAACCGACTAGGTGCTAGCATCTATGAGGACGGCCTAGGAAGATCTGTGGTCTAGATCAAAAACCCAGATCAATCCATTGGACTAGAGCACCCAGCTGTCAAGTTTGAAAATGGAGCATACTTGGACAAAGAAGGAACAATATATGTAGTCACCAGTCATCCAGATAGGACAGATGAATTTGGGAATGTGATCCCAGAAACGGACTTAGGTGACCTGGAGCAAGGAAACATGGGTGCAGAACCTAGAACCCCCCAAGGCAAATCTGTTCTCACCAGGATTATCGCACCAGAGTGGATTCCCCAGGACAATAAGAGCATAGATCTACTCCTGAACCGAGAGACTGATGAAGCCTTTTAGAGGTATAGATCTGATCAGCTGAATGAGGTAGGAACAATCATGATATATGAGTTCAAAGATCCTGATAGCCCAGGCAGAGTGACCTACTTAGATCACGCTTCAGAGAGGATCTTTGTGGTTACAGAAAATGATAGGCATGCTTACACTTGGAAAGGTGAATTTATTTTCCCCCAACCAAGATCGAATGTGTCCTTTGGTCACCCAACCCTCTGCCAAGGCCTAGGGAACACACCAGAACATTGAGACCTACACAGCTGGTTAAGTCCATGAAGAACTACTTCGATGGCACAGGAGACCCATATGATCATGTGGCTGAGTTTAGGCAAGTCTTGAGAGCTGAACAAGTTGAGGACCTATTCACGCAGTATAATGCCTTTGGTCTAACCCTTAGGAACACAGCCCTTACATGGTTTCAACCATTGAATGAGAGACAGTTCAGGAGCATAGACCAACTCTTAGAGGCTTTCATTACTGAATTCTCTAAAAGCGGCATAAGGCATAATACTTCCTCATTGATACATAGCTTCAAGCAGACCCCTCAGGAGACCGTGAGACTTGCAAGAAGAAGGTTTAGGAAATATCTTGAGAGATGCCCTGGTCCTGAGTTGCCCACACCAGCCAAACAAGTGGCCTTATTCTTGGATGGATTGCTAAGTACAAAGTTGCGATCCTATGTGTACTTGAAGGACCCTAGGACCATAGAAGAGTGTGTACGCATGTGCATTGACATTGAGGATAACCTAGGGGAGGAACTGGAGCTTTCAAAAATCTACAAAGATTCCGATAGCACTTCTAGCCTCTCTCCCTCGCAATCTACGTCTATTGAGGAACTCGCAGAAAAGGTAGCTCAAAAACTAGGTGTCTCTAGCAAACAAATTCCAAGGTTTGCCCCAGTAAAGAGATGCTATACTTGCGGTGGTGACCACATGGCGAATGTATGTCCCATTATGGCTCAACCCCAAGTAAATCCTAGTAGCCAGTACTGCACCATAGAACGGAGGTACACCAATCACACCGCGCAAGATTGCCCCTACAATAAGCAAGCAGTTAGGCAGACGTACCCACAACCATACCCTCAACAAGGAAGATACCAGAACCAGTACCCACCGCAGCAGTATGCTAGACCCCAACAAACCTACCAACCACAATACCAAAACCAACAAAGGCCTCACCCTGTGTTAGCACAACAACCCCCTGCCCCAGCTAATGTAATTTCGGTAAAGTATGCAGCTGCAGAAGAGAATTTGAATAGAGCTATAGTGCCAATAACACCATTGCTTTCAGAAAGTGATCACAGTGACCATAGCTTTGATTCTACACATATTGATAGTCCCCAGGCCTACTACATGCAATCTCTTGAACATGGTGAGTCCTACTACAGTGAAGAACCAAGTGAACCTAGTTGGGAGCCAGAGTACACAAATGTAATGTACACAAACCCTAACTCTAGACCCCAACCTAGGCAGGTAAGACCCCCATTCCCTAGAGGACCATGCTACAGATGTCAGGGAGATCACCTCATTCGTGACTGCCCCTTACCTCCACTTACACAACCCCAGTCAGTGACAATTCAAGGCTTTTGCCAAGATTGTGGAAAGGAGCATCTCTTATGAGATTGCCCAAAGAACCCCAATAATATGCCGAAAATTAGTCCTATCAATGTTATTGGGTTAGTATTGGACTCTACAGGAAGTGTGACGTCCACTGCACCAGTACAGGTAGTCACTAGAGCTCAGGCATTGCAGCAAAACCAAGGGGTAGGCCAGGAAAAGAGCTCAGATGTTAGTGAAACTGAGAGCATAACCAAGAAGAGGACTAGAGCTTGGAGAGATAGCCGAGAAAGAATGAAAAGACAATGGGCAAAGAAGATGAATGAACTCGAGGAAAGCCTAAGAGAAATAAAAGCCAGGATAGTTGAACTAACATCGCAAACTCCCTCTCACACTACCCCACCCCCACCATTCCCATCATCATCCGATCCAACACCTTCCAACCCTCCTCACACAAACCCACCACCCCCTAGAGTAGGATCAGTCCTAGCCAATCCCACTCCTGAGGACCTAAATATGATGCTTAAGGCATATCAGGCCAGAATCCAAGAAGGGCCAAATGTAACCGATCATGAAAAGTGTTACCCTAGAGCAGAACTAGAGCTTGAACGAACCAAAATTTGTGCTAAGATGGTGGAATTGGCTCAAACCATGTTTGAAGCCAGTCGCCTCTTCAACCTCTCTAGTTCAGCTAAGACGCAGTTGCACTTTGATGGACTGCTAGAAAGGTTGGAGAGACTAATTGCACAATCAGAAAAGAAACCCACCCCTTCAAGTAAGGGCAAGGCAAGTAAGAGGGTAAGCCTTCCTGCCCAGGAAGCCTATGTGCCCAACTCCACAGAGCCAGATACCTCTTCTTCTATGAATCGGTTCACCCCAGAATTCCTACGAGAGATTCAAGAAGACAAATGGGCTAAAGAAAGTGAAGTCCCTCCTCCCATTGAACTTGTGGATGATGCACATGATCAATTCCCACAAGATATTCCCTCCATTTATGGAGAGCAGGAGAGCACCCAGTCTCGAGAGAGATTAGACTTTGAGTCTAATTCTTTACATGAATTACCCCACTTCACAGGCCCATGGGAAGCTAAGTCCACTTGTATGAGAGCACCCATAGTCATGGTCAGAAACAAAGACTCGATAATACCTAGGAATATGGAGGTAGTAAAGAATACTAAAGTGCAATGCAACCTCACTTTAGAAGAGCTACTCAAAGTAAGGCCGGAACTATGGAAACATGTAGCCAAACAAGTACCAGAGATAGCCAAACCGCGTTCCCAGGTAGGTTATCATAGGAAAGTGCCAGAAATTTCTCTAGAAAAGATAGGAGATATGAGTGAAGGTGAAGAAGGAAACACCTATCTTCCCATCACACATCAAGGATACACAACCAAGGCAATTCTCGACTCGGGTGCAGGAGTTGCAATTGCTACCACCTCCTTATGGAAACGTTGGGGCAAGCCAGCACTCAGGCCCACGAGGATGAAATTGCAAATGGCTGATGGTCACATAGAAAGACCCTTAGGCTTGCTAGAAGGAATAACTCTCACTACATGTGGTGTAGAGTTTGAGCACACGTTTGCTATCTGTGATTTTAGCAAGAACCATTCCTATGAGATGATTTTGGGAAGACCATTTATGCAACAGTTGCAAGTGGTACAAGATTGGGGAACCAATTCCTTGTATTTGCAACACCTAGGTGTCACAACCAAGGTTAATCTCAAAGATTACTCTCATAGAGATGTCCCTCCTATCCAATGGAATCCTATTCATAGGGCCAAAGATGATACAGAGTCTGTGCACTCCATAGGATCAGGATCCTCATGGATGCATGAAGACACTCACTTATGGATGTGTAAAGTGGCAGTGGAGGAAGAGAAGAGAGAAAAGACCAGAGAGATAGGTGCAAAGAAACCCATAGATCCATTCAAGACCCAGCCTATGCACCTGTAGTATTTCCCGATGAAGAATTTGAACCCCACGGCTGGGCAGAGATCCTAGCAACCATGGATGTAGCCATCAATGAAGAACAATGGACACCACACTGTGATGAGGATGGCTATGACATATCCGTTCTCTCCATAGAGCCAATCATTGGAGATGCAGTTTTAGAAGAGTGCAAACCTAGCCCTGATGCATTTGAGGATGCAAGTGACTCTGATCTAGACTCAATCATTATGGACCCACCTTTTGCATCAGATGAAGAATACGTCTATGAAGTAGAATTTCAGCCCCAGAGACATGGAGAGCTACAAATGATGTGAGATTAGCCACACAAGTGACCCCTAAGGATCAGGGAAAGAAAAGAAAGAAGAGAGAAGTCACACCAGAAGAGGAAGAATCTTTGTTTGATGTCCTGGAAAATTTTAAAAAGTATGAGATAGATGACAGGAGAGTCATGATCAGAATGCCTAAACGAGAGGCACAATCAGGAGAGGCCTATGATAACAAAGAAACCACCAAGAAAATAGTGGTAGCTTTGGAAGAAGGAGAGGAGAGATGCACTTACATAGTACATGACCTGACGGAAGAAGAAGAGCACGAATTGATAGCCTTGCTAAGAGAATACAGAGATGTATTCGCTTGGAGCTACAAGGACCTGAAAGGTGTAGACCCTGACATATGCTCACACATGATTCCCATGACCTCAGATGCGAAACCCTCTAAGCAGAAGCCATACACATATAATGATAATTATGCTGCCAAGATAAAAGAGGAGATAGATAGACTGGTGGAAGCTGGATTCATTTATGAAATTGAGCACACTGAGTGAGTATCCCCCATCGTAGTGGTGCCCAAGAAAAATGGAAAGTTACGTGTGTGCATTAACTTGAAAAAGGTTAATGCTGCCACTATTCGAGATAACTATCCGCTTCCTATCACTGAACACCTCTTAGAAAGAGTAGCACGCAAGGAAGTGTACAGCTTCCTTGATGGATTTTCGGGCTACAATCAGGTAGCCATAGCTCCAGAAGATCAGCATAAGACAGCTTTTGCCACAGAGTGGGGCATATTTGCCTTTAGAGTAATGCCATTTGGGCTTACCAATGCTCCTGCAACTTTCCAAAGATTGATGTGTCACGTGTTTAAAGAGTTCTTGAGGAAGAGTTTAGAGGTCTATGTTGATGATCTCTGTGCTCATTCCAACATTAGACAAACACACATACCTGAGCTCAGGCAAATCTTTGACAAATGTAGAGAATATCAAGTCTGCTTGAACCCAGAAAAGTGTGTTTTCATGGTCAGGCAAGGCAAGATTCTAGGACACAGTGTCAAAGAACGGCATATCCACTGATGAAGAGAAGGTAAGAGCCATCGCAGAGCTACCTAGGCCAAAGAATGTCAAGGAAGTACAAGCTTTCATGGGGGCATTGTGGTTATTACCGACAGTTTATACACATGTATGCCATCATAGCAAAGCCTCTGTACGGACTTTTGACCAACTTTGAGTGGACTGATGAATGTGAGAATTCCTTCAATGAGCTTAAACGGCGATTATGTTCAGCACCAATCTTGACCACACCAGATTGGAATAAGCCTTTTCATGTTCATGTAGATGCATCCAATTATGCTATTGGGTGTGTACTCGCACAACCTACGGGCGAAGGTAATACCAATTGCCTATGCTAGTCGACAGTTGAATGCAGCTGAACAGAACTATACCACCAAAGAACGAGAAGGATTAGGCATGGTATATGCAGTTAAAAAGTTTAGACACTATTTGCTTGCAAATAAGTTTAAATTTTTTACCGATCATCAGGCATTATTGTACTTGGTAAACAAACCATGCAGTACAGGCCGATTAGTAAGATGGTTTCTCTTACTAATGGAATCCGACTTTGAAGTTGTGGTAAGGAAAGGGAGGACCCACTTGAGAGCAGACCACCTCTCTAGGCTCACATCTGGAGAAGCCCCACAAGGAGTATCAGATGACCTTCCTGATGCTTACTTGTTTAATTTGGAAGTTGTACCTCAGTGGGCTAAGCCATTAGTGCCAGTGTTGACATACGAGCCTAACCACCAAGTCATAAACACTCAAGATAGGGAGGTAGTAAAAGCCCAGAAGTACCATATCATGGCAGGAAGTATGTACAAGCACACAGATCAAGGGATACTAGCTTATTGTGTGGAAGAGGACGAGTACGCTAAATGGTTGCAATTAGCACATGTAGGTGCATTAGAGCAACACTATTCGAAGCAACGAACCCTGCAGACACTAAGGAGACTCGGAGTGCATTGGCCGACTATGGAGGCTGATGTCCACAAGTTGTGCAAGGAATGCCCAATCTGTGGCACTAAACCACCTATGGAGCATGCCACTCTTTATCAAGTGTCCATAGTGCCAGATTGGAGTGAACCATTAGTAGATTTCCTGAGGACGAGAACATTCCCTCAAGATATGACACTGGCCAGACAAAGAAGTCTAGAACAAGAAGCCCTAGATTACTCACTCATTGGTGATAATCTATACAAGCATGGTAAAGATGGTTACCTGAGACTATGTGTTCATGAGAGCGAATATCTCAATATCTTGGAAGCAGCTCACCAAGGTGTAGCAGGAGGACATTTTGGACCAGATCGGGTGATCAAGGCAATACTATTTGCGGGCTTCTGGTGGTCAACCCTTCACATGGATGCACATACCTATGTGAAACGGTGTGATGTCTGTTAGAGAACTCAGTACCCTATACGAAAGGATGAGATGCCACTGAAACCTATGATGGGTGGACGTGCATTCTCTAAGTGGGGAATAGACTTTGTTGGTCCTATTAATCCCCCAGCTAAGGGTTGACATGCTGAATACATCATTGTTGCCACATACTATCTAACAAAGTGGGTAGAGGTAAAAGCTACGACAAAGAATGATGCTCAGACAACTGCTAAGTTCCTATTTGAGAATGTGTTCACAAGATACGGGCTACCTATAGAGCTGGTAAGTGATAGAGGCACTCACTTCTTGAATGAAGTTATTGAAAATCTGCTCCAAGAGTTCTTGGTTGTACACAAGAAGTCTGCCCCCTATCACCCACAAGCTAATGGATAAGCCGAAAGCACAAACAAGATCCTGTGCAATGTGTTGACCAAACTAGTGAATAATAAACGCTCTGATTGGGACAAATAGCTACACCATGTTGTTTGGGCATACCGAGTTGCCTATAAAACGGCACTCCAAGCCTCTTGATACCTACATTAAAAGTAGCACAAGAGCATGAATGGACGGGTCATGAACTCTCCTCTAGACTCTTTGACCTTGAACGGTTAGGAGAAACAAGACTGAGGGCGGCTGCAGGGATATATGCAGCTAAGAAACAACAGAAGGCATACTTTGATGCCCACGTTAAGGATAAAGGCTTGAAGGTCGGAGACTTAGTGTTGGTGTATACCCTGAAACAACATGCAAGAAAGCTCGAAAAGAGAGGTTATGGACCTATGATCATAAATAGGATCTCAACTAGTGGAGCAGTTCAACTCGCTACACTGGAAGGTGATGTTCTCCCTAGCTATATAAGCGGATGCAGAGTCAAGTTATATCAAGAACCCCTGACAGAGGAGATGCTAAATCGACTCAACACTGCCAAAAAACGCAATGAAGAAGAAAAACGAGTTCGAGAAGAGGCACAGGCGGAAGCATTGGAACGTATCCGAAGGATGAGGAACCTAAGAAGTGGACTCCTTCAGGTCTGGGTAAATCAGAATCATGTTACAATTGAGTTAGAAGATGAAGCACTCAAGGAATTAGACAAGGCACACACTCCTGGTCCTTTCAAGGGTACACATGAAGATGACCATGTTGTTCTTGTCCAAAACTGTGTGATGCAGAGGAATGATGATTTCAATCAAGAAGTCAGGGGCGCAACGGAACTCCCTTCTTTTCCAGAGACCAGAGGGATGCAGCAACCAAAGGCAGATCAAATATAGATGGAGCAGAGTAATACCTATGCGGGAGGTCAAAAGAACGTGCGAAGCAGAATGTCTCAGCCATTGAAACAAGTGTGGGTGCGGAAAGGCAAACACCCTGTTACGATCAAGCCAACCACACGGGCAAAACTTCTTATTAATAATCAACAACATGACACTAATAAGAAGCCTTTTAAATATTCTTCTGCGAAAGTAAAGTCTATTTGGGTACCCAAGCAGTCGATGAAGGCCATCCCACAATCACGACAAATTTGGGTGCCTAAGGCTTGCTTGCGGGCTCAAATAGTTACACCGAGGCCACACCCGGTACAACATGGTTCACTCACTCAAACATCTGATACCCTTTCTTATACAACACGCACTGACACACATTGGTCCATGAGCACAAGCAGAATCACTTGTAAATGGGTCCTTAAAAAGCCTCATTTCCAAGTAGACACTCCTGAAAAGCCCTCCAGAGTCTCCACAACATCAAGACCAACAGCAAATCAGCTTGTTTGGAAGCCCAAAATGTGTACTAAACCCCCCGACCCTCATTTGTAAATTCATATCCACTTACTCACTACATCACTCATACACCACATCTTTCCATTTAGCTCTTAGGAATATCCATTCACTAACTACACTCACGATCCCCAAGCACTTATTGACCTACTAACCTCTCGCTAAAATCATGTTAATGTTGTAATGGGGACGCATGAACGCTTGGTGTCCATTTGCAATGTTAACATTCATTTGTCTATTCTCACAAAACTGGTGACCAGTCTCTTCACCATGGCCGAGGCAAGAACTAGCTCCCGGGCAGGCACCAGCCCCCAAATCGTGGACATTGAAAGTCTTCCCATTGAAGAGGAATTGAAGGAACGCCCAGTGGCATTGAAGGCATTACACGCCATACCGATTCAGAATCCTCCACACGGGCACACAATGCCGGTCAGCAAAAACTCACATTGGTTCAGTGATGTGGCCGGATCTCTGGGTGAAGGCACTTACATGTGGGAGGCCGAGATAGAGTTCAACGGGCGATGGGGCAGATATCATTTTTTCACCAGGGAATTTGAGAGGCTTCAAAATGATGAAGGTCTGAAACCCATCTGGAGGAAGGCTGGACTCTACGACTATTTCAAGGCTCAGTTACCCAAGCCAGATTTTCTACGGTGTTCCTACTTAATTAGCACTCTGACCCCTAGTAAAGAGAAAAAGGGATATAGTACCTTCGTTCTACCATCACTGACCAGAGGTAATGAATTAAAGCGTTTCAAATTGACGAACAACTTGGTGAGGGAAGCTCTTGACATGAAAGGCATGCATATCTCCACCGAAAAAGAGACGATGGTCCCGGATAACATGAAAAACAGGAACCTAACTAAGCTCAAAGACATGGTAGCAATGACACCCACAATCGCCATCCACTTACGAATGGTCATGCAACATTTCACGTTCCCAGCTCAAGAGCGGTTCACAATGCCACCCAAGAAGATATGGTTCAGTCTATATTTGGCATATGCCTTCAATTTGACAATCAACATGCCACATTGGATTATCGACCAAATCCACTTGGCACATCAACGATGGTATAAAAAGCAAAAGTCGGTACTGTATGGATGTTGTGCCCTCACCAGGATTGTGTATAGATGTTTGGCTTATGATGTGCCATTTCAAAGGGCATTAATTTGGACCAGGCTACAGGAATTTCAACGTAGACTATCAACCGCAGGGCCTCCATCAAAGAAAATGAGAGGCGTAGTTCAGATGCCTTGTGCACAAGCTCGCGGTGCAACACTGACACCAGAGACAACTCCACGACTTTCGAGGTGTGTACAACCCTTCACTATCAGATTACCAAGACACAGCACTGATGGACCGAATCTGGTGTTTCCACCTGTACCAACCGACCTAGAGTTTCCTCACGGCTTCACATTAGAAGACCTAACTGATGAGGAGGTAGCCAGAATAATCGAGGCTGTTAACGCGGAAGTCGAGGTAGAGCAAGCTAGTGGGCAACAAACTGCTACAGACCAACCCCATCCTAGACAACCAAGAGTAGTTGAAGTGGAGGATGAAGAAGAAGAAGAGCAGGACGAGGAACGAGGTGGAAGAAACAGAGGAAGAAGAGCAAGAATATGAACAAGAAGTTCTACAGGAACTTGAGGGTGCCCCAGCTTATACGAAGGAATTGAAAAAGCTGTATGATACCATCAACAGAGTTCAAGAACAGCACAAACTGTCCCTGGCAACAGGAAAAGCCCTCATGAACCAAATCCTTGAAGAGGAAGGTGTGGACGAGCAATATCGAGCAACACTTGATATGATTTTTGATGCGTTGGGGGTACCTGAGATGGTGCATACAGCTCTTGCACACTCAAGAAGATCGGAGCGACGATATGGCAGAGGCCCCCCTCGATCAGGAAAACAAATGAATATCTTAGTATCAAAACCACAGGGCACCACATCCACAACCACGGGCACAGCTCATATCATTCAGGAAACTGAGGAAGCCCATACATCCAGTGCACCCCCATCACCCCCTTTACCACCCCTACCTCCAACTCCACCAACTTCACCTCCCACTACCAGTGTAACCACTACTGTCACCGCCTCAGAGTCCACTGCCCATA
The DNA here is from genome assembly GCA_020310875.1 of Ceratopteris richardii. Classification (NCBI taxonomy): domain Eukaryota; kingdom Viridiplantae; phylum Streptophyta; class Polypodiopsida; order Polypodiales; family Pteridaceae; genus Ceratopteris; species Ceratopteris richardii. The sequence goes on from CM035432.1 coordinate 141,460,560, forward strand.
CCGAAGCATAGACTGTCAGTCAATCCACACAACCCACACACCCTATCACCACCTCACTTGTATACACTACCATTGACACTGTAATTCTAACTGCAGCCATGCAAAACCCCGTTCCCCCGATCACACTTCCTAGCGGTTCATATTCACAACTACACACACCACTTTACACTTTCACCACCATCACCGCACCCACAATTCCCATGTTCACAATCACCCCCACGACTGCACCCACTTTTGACCTCATGGACATATCACCCACCTCCACACCTCTCCCTCCCCCCATACGTCCACAATCTCCCATTCCCCCACCACCAACTTCACCCTTTTTGAGCACAGCATACAACTCCCATTCCCCTTTCCCTTCCCTTCTGCATTCAACACCTTTCCCGCATCCACTCCCATTAATAATGTATTTAATAATATGTACCAGTGTATGTCTCAGCTGCAACAGCATTATCAGCACCTAGATGCTCAACATACAAGTTTGTTCAGAAGCCATGAAACATTACAAGGACGATTCAGTGACTTAGAGAGGGAAAAGCGGCTACTACAACAACAGTATATCACTTTACAGGAACAACATGAGCAGTTAGTGGCCAATCCACCCCAGTCAGATGCGGAAGAAAAACAACAACTTGATGAGCAGCTACACTCCCAGATAACAGAGAACCTCAAGCTTCGACGCAACCTGGCCCTATTACGGAAACACATGTCTATAGCACTCAAGGAAAATAAGCGACTACAGAGACAGAATGAAGAAAACTTGGAAGCAGCAATGGAGGGTTCACCATAGGAAATCGACCCAGAGAAATTCAAGGCTATCCCATCTGGAAATATGCAAATCGTCTTAGAAACCTATGCCAACCTCCTGGAAGCCCACGCAGCCTTAGAAAGAGAAAGAGATGATCTACTCAAGCAACTGGCAGCTCAGCAGGAGTCACCAAGCAAAGTCACAACAACAGCCGACACTTCGGAAGAAGTCGCAGAACTCAGAGCAGAACTAGAAGAACTACGAAGTAAAGTTCTTCAATACGAATGTCAACCCTCCCCCCTGGCGGAACCGGAGCCTGAAGACTTAGTGCCAATTCAGGTGGAGGAGATCTTTGAAGACCCATACGTTCCCATGCCAACACCCGGAGGTAAGCAAACAGAAGAAGGAATGGACACGATTGAGATCGAAGTGCCTGAATGGATGCAAAGGTTGGAAAAGGTTGCTACAACCCATGATGAGAGAGTTGCAATTCAGATAGCGTCTATGTCACGATTGGAAGAAGTCGTCATAAAATCGGATTACTTTAGAAACCTCTCCCATCATAGGTGGATTGGCATGTCTGATGATCTGTATGTTCCATTCTGTGTATTAATGGCAAATTACAATGCTGAAATCAAGCAATGCACAACAAAAGAACCAACCTCGGCGACACAGTTTGCACCGGATGATATCCCTGCAAGTGCCAAGCAAGGGAATATACATCAACCTACTTGGAGGACCCGCCTGCTTGAAACCTACCTTGAGATGGTACGCACGTGGAATAACATGCCTCTATATATCAAGTATAATCCCTACTACTGCCCTGTCTTTCGAAGAAGGTCTTGGTCGGAGTACACAAAAATAGTTTTGACGGTTAAAGGATGTGAAAAGTGGTTAAATTATGTGTACCTAGCACCTCCTAATGGCCAACCCACAGTCAACTACATGATTTCAACCATCCAACACTGGGCAGTCCGGTTCAAGAATGTCCCAGATGTCATGGCACAGATGTGCCTAAAAATTTTTGAGCTACCTTGTCTATGACATGAGCACCACGCCCTCCATTAACGTCGTCTATGCCTGGCATGCCCGTATAAAGTATCTACCTGCTTGCTTCAAACAGACGTTTGAAGAAATGTTTATCACGGGGTTCTGGGAATATCATTCAGAGATATTCATTCCCAGACCATCTCATCTATTACAGTTATTTGCCATGGAACAAGCTCTCCATTCAGAAAAGCTACGTATACCATATTCAGAGGTTCCCGGGCCTGTAGATTGGGATGCTCTACTCACTGACTTGGCCAAAGGGTTGAGAATTATGGAACATCATTTAGCAACAGACGTTGTGGAGTACTACATCCAACGACCCACCCAACAAGGGTCTATTAGGGACGACAGACGCGAGAGAGGGGGGGGGTGTTAGCAGTAGTCAAGGAACTGAAGGACTAACAAGACAAGGAAGCCAACGAAGGGAGTCGGAGCGAAGAGAAGGTACAAGCAGATAGAGTAGTCAAAGAAGATCGAGCAAGTAGGCCATTATTTTTTCAGGAAGCTAAAGCATATCAAAGAGGTGGACACATAAGGAGAAGGAGCAAGTAGGAAGCTCGAAGATGTGTATGTCAAATCGTTAGAGGAAATCCCTACAAAAATAGTGATTTTCATCACTAAAAGCCATTGTAAATACCATTTCATATTTTTGTAGCTCCATTTTGTGCAAGCCAAGGAGTCCTTGAGCTTGAGGAGCATTAGAAGTAGCTACCTACCAGTTTTCATAATTTTTAGACTCCATTTGAGCCTTCAAATGGGGCCTAGAACCTAATTTTTAACTAGGCCGAACACTAGGTCTGGACACGGCCAAAACTTAGTCAAAAACTATAAATAGAGCTAGAGAGCTCATTTTTGAGGTTAGCTTGTAATTGATTTGAACTTGTATGAGCTTTTTGAAAGTAATATAAAGAACTCCATTGCTTCTCACTCTTTGTCTTGCCTTGTGTGCGCGTGTGTGTGTATGTGTGTGCATGCCATGCTAGTTGGATATTCCATGGCCATCAGACAAATGAAAATGAGTATGTCATATGTCTATTATAGCTTCGTCCATCCTTTGATCCTTGCATGATGAGGCATATTCATTTGGGTACTTCATACTTGAAGTTGCAAGCTTGAGCCATCATGAAATTCCAATATCAAGTATCTTTCTATAGGCATCTTTATACTTACTTGTATGCCCGTATATGCATTTAACCCTATAAAAAATTTAAGGGTACTCCAACACATGCTTGCCTTTATTTATGGAATCCATGCATACTTATATTTATACATGAAACCTTTTTCTACTTGTCACTTCACCTATACAAATGAGTTCCATGCTTATAATGCCTGTTGATACCTAATTAAATATTTTTCCAAATCCGTGATGATCCAAGTGATCCTATATTATAAATCATGCGTCCTTTACATCACATGGTGCACTAAGTGCATGATAAGTTCCAAAATATGCAAAATAAAAAGAGGGTATTTAACTTCAACTAATACTTTCCTTTTGTTATGTTTGTAAGTGAGGACAGTCCATCCTTCCTTCAATCTCCCTTCTTCCTTCAAAAGGGTTGTAATGTTCTTCATATGGATGGGCAAAAAAATAAAACATGTAGGCATCGATCATTGGGTAATGACGTGCTTTGCAAGCTGCTATAGAAGATCTCTGTTTCCCGTTCTCTGAGCTTATGGAGAAGGGAGATAGCAACCCCATAGGCTGAAGAATTGGGAGTTTTAATCCCACATACAAGAAAAAGGAATCGATCGGCTAACTATATAATGACAATCTCATGCATTCGATCTTCAACAAACAGGGGAAGTAAGAACTCTAAGAGGTGCTCTGTCGCGTAACGTTCACATTCAACAGAGTGCTTGGACGAGTTGCAAATAGCTAGACGGGCATGGACAGGTGCATATCCCCTCATAATAGAGGTTTGTACGTGCATGTTCTTTTATAACATGCTAAGAAGAACTAAAACTCCCCAACGACAAGAGAGAAGACCATCACGTGAGCATAATCTCGAGGTTCAAGGTAAATTAGTATCTAGGTCCCACAACCTATGCTATGAGTACCAATGTTGTGAAACTACATTCCACAAAAAACTAAGTCAACTAGCAAGACCACACTCCTGGGAGAGAGCACGTCTCCACCCATCCAACTCCACCCATATATATACCTCTAGCCTAAGGGACTTGTCCTTGAGATTGTCCAAGTGTCCAGCCAAGTGTCCCTCATGTGGACACTTTCCCAAGGGTGATCACATGCCTTCTAATTTCCCAAGGTCTATCACATCCCTTCTAAATCAAATGAGTATTCTTCTCTCACGTACACCCAAACTGGCTTTTAGAGAAGCTTCTCCCAAGACTAAGGTTCACACACCTTAGGATAAATCAAGCGTAAGGTTACAACCATTCAATTGGGAGCTTATAAGAATAAATACCCTAAGGGATAAAACCAAGGGTTCAACCCAAAGGTTCAAGGCATGTTCCAAGGGTAATTTCAAGGGCTAAAGCAAGGCAAATGTACATCATATTCTAACCTTTAGAATCCATACATTTGGCCTTTTGAACCCATGAATTATACAACAGTACCCAAATACAATTAGATACAACTAAAATAATATGAATTGGAGTGTCTCACAGATACAAAATGGAGATGCACTCATACAAATGCAAATGGAAATGAGATAGATAAAATCATATCGTAAACATTAAGTACCCCTTTTTCTTGCTTCAGAGATAGTTGAAGCCTTGTGTTACAATGGAAGTTGTACTCACCTTTTATTTCCCTACATGTTTACATGTAATACATTTCTTGAGATTTAGAAAGATTATTATATGATAGAAGTAATGAGGAAATCCATCATGCAACTAAAAGATACACTGAGTACTTTGCAATAGAAATATGAAGGTTCAAGTTTTTTTGTTAAACGAGGTTTGCATACACCTTTGTGTTCAAACCAAATGCTTGAACTATACTCAAAGTAACACTCATCTATGCATTGATGCTTGCTAGGGTGTTTTTTGGGAAAAATCAAGAAGTTACCATAAAATGAGCATTGGATGTCTAGATATTGAGATTAAGCTCATAGACACATGTAATGTTGAAAATAGATGGTTGGAAAGGCTACATTGGTACAAAAACTAGTAAAATGTCTATCAATCAAAAGAACATAATTAAGGTAGGTGAAGAAGTGATCAAATATAGATTTTATGAGCATTTACAGGTTACACCCCAGATACATTATTCTACAACATTTTCTTATTTGGAACATGTCCACAACATGTGGTTCAACACAAAAAGCCAACACAACTCATGTTCTTTATATTGATGTCAAAGAGGGAGTTATACAAATGAAATATATAAATATTGATCTTTCAACACATAGTGTCTTCATAGGGATCTAATGCAATGGTGTATATTTTAAGGAATAGATGTCTCATTAATATGATTTATATTTTTTGGTTTTGGTGGATAAAGATTCTATATCCACATGGTTTCCCTTTGTAATTCCATCGCTTGATAGCCTAATGTACATATCCACCTTACCTCATGTACCTTCTCTCATCCATCTCTCTCTCTCTCTTTGTCACACACATGAAAGATAAGTTAACAGGGTACAAAACAAAAAAAGAAAAACCGAGGAGAATAAGTCTTCAAGAAAAGTGGATGGGGACTTATTGCATAGGGACCCTCTTATGGCACAAAAAGACACAACTTCATATTAAAAGATATAAAATCAAACTCAATAAGACTTGGGTTGAGATCGAACCATAACTACCACTTTAAGTGTTATGGTTCTTGTTGATGTAAACAAGTAACCTAGTGGCTAGAGTTGTTGACATTCAATGATCTCTAGTTGTGATGAAGTTTAACAGTGGACATGTTGCCATACTTCTAGGATCATGAGATCTTATGAGTACAATCCCCATACTTCTAGGATCATGAGATCTTATGAGTACAATGCCCATTCTCTGATATTTTACTTGAACTTCACCTACATTAAATTCACTGAAACTAGAAAAACCAAGACATTTGTCAAGCGAAAGAAGTAACGATATTGCATGAAGGCCTCTTTGGATCTCACAATGCATCCTTCTCTTTGCCCATTCTTGTTCCTCATCCACCTCACATTATGCACACAAAGCATTCTAAACTTTACCTACTATTACATGGACTCTTAGTAAATGAAGAATTACCTTTCAACCTACCTTCATCATGTGAGTGTATCCTTTCCACTATCCAAGCACCTTTTTCTACACACGCATAACATACACGAAAACATACATACATATATACATACATACATGCATAATTGTATACATATGCATACCTACTACATACATGCATACACATAAAGATGGATATATACCTACATACATGCATACAAACATACATACCTATGTACGTACATACATACAAATCCTTGCTTCCTAGTTTATACATTATGCATAAGTTTTCACAAAGCCATAAGGTTAATTACCCAAGTTCAAGAACTCTAAATTCTAGTTGAAATTATTTGGAATGGAGACATTGATACATGAAATCTTATGTGATGTATCATGTCCACAAAAGGATCATGTGAGACATGATGGAAGAATATGATGTCTAAACTAGAACATTAGACTTTTGATGGACAAAATTAAAGTTGTTGGTACAACCACTTCTAGATGCCTCATTTTTCTGATTCGAGGAACCTCCATATCTTTTGTGGATCATAAAGATATTGGATGATATCTTACCAGTTATTTTCATCCATTTGGTGTGAATACACTTTTCATGCACAACATATAGGTTGTTGGTTGGTTCACTTTTGGATGCCTCATTTTTCTTCCTTTGGCTCTTCTCCAAATTTTTGTCGATAAAAAATGTATGCTATGAGATCTCACCAACTACCTTAATCCATATAATTTGGATACTCTAGAGGTCTTAAAACATCCCGTTGCCTCCCAAAAAAGATCTTGTTGTTAATAGATCTTATGATTCAACTACAAGACCCTATGATTAAGAAGAAGTGTCCAATGTCTTCTTCTACCTTGATGCATCAATTAACACCAGGCTTGGGTCCTACATAGCTTGTGGGCTTTGGCATTGGTTTAGATGCCACCGTGTAGAAGTTACTAAAATAATATTGCCCTATTTGTCTCAATGGAATTGTGTCAAAGACCCTAAGATTTCAACTCCCACTTAATGTGAGACCACATGGTTCACCATTTTTCATTCAAATTGATGTGGAAATCCATTGTTTTTGTTCTCTATGAATTTCCTTAATCTACCATCATTCCATCTTGATCCTCTTTGGGGTGGGAACCACTTCTACAGTGCAATATCCTACATCTTCTCTTCCCCAAATCAAGGTATGTCTACTTATAAGGCCCTAGCCATGAGATTCTAGTGGTGAAATCCTTTGGACTAGAGATTCTTATTAGAAGACGTTTTTAACAAGTACTTCAAAGTCAAATGATAGGTGTTGCTTGATAGGAAAGACAAATCCTTATGTGGTGTCATGAGTGTCTAATACTAAAACAAATGGTTCCACTTGAATAGGTTGATTTGTGACTCCTTGTGTTTCTACCAAGGGTTCAATTAGAGATGGTGGTTCTTGCAATGATATTTTAGGGGCATGGAAGGCATATGCCGAGTGGGGAAATGATAGGTGGTGGTCTATTGGGGGATTGTGTAGTGGTTGGAGATGTTTCGGTGGGTTATAGATAATGGATGGTTTTGTAAATGTGTTCAAGATGTTGTGAGATTGAGTCCCTTCCATCCTTAAATTATGTGGTTGTTCCTTCATGAGTGCTTCTTCAATGGTTACATCATATTCTAGACACATATAAATAATGCATGTAATAGCCCAGCGTCTGTTAAGAACTTGCTTCAATAGCCATTGAGAATTGGATGCATATAGTTGATCACTAATTGAGTGGTGAAGGTCAATCTTTAAAGATTTTTTTCAAGCCAAGTACAAATTGAACCAAATGTGCTTGTGGGTTTGAATGAAATGCCCCTTCCTTGTGAAAGCAAAGTGTTGCATGCACATGCACAACGTAGTGCATAGTGTGGGGGTGATAGCCAACATGTTTGCTATTCTTCTTGGGCACAACAATAATGGGAGATACCCATTCAACATGCTCAATCTCATGGATGAATCCTAATTCTTTCAAAATTTTTATTGCACCAATGGACTTAGATTTGGATGATAGACTTGGTAAACTTGATAGTCTGTGCATCAAATAACAATCAAAATTGGAGTTATGGTGGGAAGGGTGTGCTCAAGTTCCATATGAGAATCATAAATTATTTAAAAGTGGTTATTTTCATTGATAGACATTTCCTATATTATTCAGAGGCAACATTCAAGAAACATCCATGCTCCTCTCATCATTTGGGATCATATACTTCCAATACAATTGAAAAATGTGCACATGTAAATTGCATGTAGAACTTAGAATCATGGATAAGTTAATTTCTTGTCACTTAGGTTATGCATGTTCTACCAAACCTATAGCTCTTACCGTTTAATCCATAAAAGGAATGTGAAGCTTTGCTCTCATGGTGGAAATGATCATCTCAAGAAATATCCAAAGCTTTCACAAGGTACAAGTGATGTACTACAAGATGTGTCAATGGGAGGTGCAAAAGCTAAGATATTTTTAGCAATAGTAATGGTAAACAAGTTAATGCAATGTGGAATTGTTGGAAACAATTTTTCGAGGTTACAACTTGGTGAGTTTCAAGGAGATTATCACTTTCATCAGTCATTTTAAATAAATGTCTCATGTTCTCAATCTTGATACTTTTTACAACATATTATTTATCTATATAGTGCATACTTTGTAGAAAAAGGAACACTTTCCATGTGGAACATTCAAGGGATGGAAAAGTCCCATTATCAAGCATGCATAATCTTGTTATGATGTACAAGAAAAGGAGGTGTAGTGACAAAAGTATTCCACTTAAACATCTTTTTTTATTGGGTTTATAGAAGATAGATAAAATGGAAGAAAAAACATGTTATAAACATATTGAAACTACAAAGAGCATGGCATTACAATATCTCAAGATATTTTAGGAACAAGATTCCATCCAAGAATATAGGAGATTTTCTAAAAAAAAGAATCACATCTAATGTGAAGCAAAGAATACAAAAGGATTTACAATATCTGTGGCTTTTTTAAAAACAAAATTGCATATGGATGTATACAGATGATCATTTTGTGTAACAAAAAGCTATATGATCGAATACAAGATCATTACTCTCATTTGTGTGTATACTTCTTAAGCATGCTCCAAAGAAAAAGCAAAAAGTAGAAGGCTCCAAAAAAGTAAGCATAAGAATCTAAAGTGTATGTACAATTTTACCTATGTATGGTCGGCATTAGCTAGCCAACCCATGTATATCCAATGTATGTTGCAAGACATTCTACAACTCTATTCTGTTGTTGTTGTTGTTTTTGTGTGTGTGTGTATACACACACACACACACACACACACACACACACACATATATATATATATATATATATATATATATATATATATATATATATATATATATATATATATATATATATAGTACAAACTGAACCCTTCAAAGCATTGTATTTTAAGAACGATGCAACACTATCTTGATCCCAAAGGTATTAATATATTATTTGTGCTATTTGTTTTTAATTGTAATAATATTTTCTACTTTTATATCTTAATGTCCTTACAATTTTCTAGACTTGAGCATGATTTGAGTCTCATTCTTTGGTTATTCTCTCCTAAAAGTTTATGGAGTGAAGCAAAGCTATTGGTGATTGATCTCTCCATGTGTAGCCTCTATTATATTTATTCATCTCTGAGTTTTAATAATGTTTCTACTTCTAAATCTACCCTTTTCCTTAAGTTTTCTAAACTAGGTTATTCTTTGAGAAAAGATTATGCGGTGAAGTTTCTATCTCAAATTTGTGATGTACATAATTTAACCTTAAGCGATGATGCAAATTACTTAAAACAATTGTATTTCACATGTAGGAAGTAAGATCGTAAATAAAATAATGGGATTGCAATCATTGAGAATCCATAAGAGAAAACAATTAAGGAAAAATAAGATTTATCATATTCAAGATGTTCCAAATGTTTACATTCTCATATTATAAAATGTAATTATTTTTGGCGGTAGGCAAAAAAATGCTAGTGGGATTGTTACATTCTCAAAGTTTAAAACTGGATTCCTTTAGGTGGCTGAAAAGTACTACAAGTAATGTTTTCTTTAATCTAATGTTTACCTTTGCACCATCAATCAAGAATCTAAACTATGGTGAAACCTCATCAAGATACTCAAAAAGCACTTGAACAATTGTTGAGTCTCGAATTTGCGGTGATAATTATTTTCTTATCTCCAAAAGACAAACTATACTTGAGTTTAGAATACCTCTATGTCAAGCATAGCTCAAAACTTTTATCAATTCTTAAAATCTTTACCAAAATATGAACACTTAACTTTTGTGTGAGACATAGCTTCACTCAAGAAAGTCTGCTTCACAAAATTCACTCATTGGCTGAGGAAATGGTTAAAGTTTTCTATGAACTTTTGGCACAACACTCTTCTAGTGTTTGCGTAGCTATTCCAAGTGAAAGCTCTTCAAAAGAGCTTACAAAATTTTAGATTTACTTCAATTAGTAAACCTATGTCTGAAATAGGCTTTCTCTGCAGGCGACTTTCACATATACAACTTTAAACACTTGGTTCTCCCAATCTACAACTTGTTTAACCAAATGCTTTTAGACATAGATGGCTTACCTTCCAACTTAGATTTTGAATGCTTACTTGTGTAAAATTTTACATTCTACACTGAGATTTGATCAGTTCTTTGACCATCAAGATTGCACCTGTTTCAGAAGTATCTCATCACCTTTTATACATATGAATGTTCCTACTCACAATTCTCTCATCTTGATTACAATTAGACTCTCAAACTTTGACCATAGATGCCCATAGACATGTACAAAAGGATTTCACATTTGGTTAAGCACAAAAGGAAAAATTGGAGAAAGATCGAAACACAATTCTCAAAAACAACTTCTATTCTCTTCAAAATACATCTGATGGATAATTCTCATACTCAAACTCTCTTACTCATCATCTAATCATCTCCTCTTCATCTATCTTTTTTTTTTCTCTCTCATATGATGTGTCTATATACAAGCATATATAGGCATATATGTCCAGATTTGTCACTATTACAAAGTATATATGAGCTATTTACAAGGTTGATGTACATGTGTTTACAAATCTTTTCTCTCTGAACCTTCACTTCACTTTATGCTTGATCCTTTATCCTTTTCTTCATTGTTCATTCTTCAATCCTCTTTTTAATCATAAATTAATGATTGTCTTCCTCCAAAAGCTCCCCCTCAATCATTAATTGTGATTATCTGGCTCTTTTGTCAATCACATTTTCTCTCAAGAAGTGATATTGAATCTCAATATGTTTGGTCCTGGCATGAAACACAGGGTTAATTGCCAAATACAAAGAACTCATACTGTCTCCATAAATGATAGGAACACTCTATTGATGTCAAAACTCTTCACAAGAGTTCTCAACCATATGACCACCTTTGGCAGCTTCCACCATACCTTTATACTCTGCTTCTATAGATGAATGAATGTTGCTTCTTAGAACACCAAGAAATCAGTTTATCTCCCACATAACACAAATACCCATGTGTTGATCTTCTATCATCAGATTTACCTTCCCAATCTACATCACTATATATCTTAATTCTTGTATCTCATGTGAACCCATAATACAAACCTTCCTTGTGTGCCCTTAATATATCTTAGCACCCTTTGACCTGCAATCCAATGTTCCTTCCGTGGACAATGCATGAATTGAGACAAAACTCCAATTGCATATGATAAATCATGCCTTGTTAGTGTAGCATAAATCAAGCTACCCACCAAACTATGATAAAGCGTCATATCTTTGAATTCTTCTTCTCCATATCTATTCAATTTGTGGTTCATCTCTATTGGGGTTGATGCTATCCTACAATCTTCCATATTAAACTTGATTAGAAAATTCTTCAAATACCTTTCTTCAGTCACATATACTCCATGTTGAGTATATAGAATCTCCATTCCCAAGAAGTATGATAAATCTACCAAGTCACTGATCTTGAATTCTTTCTCCATCTCCTTCTTAAGCATTTGTATGCCTTTGTCATTTGTTCCTATGAGTAACACGTCATCAACATAAATACAAACATAAATAAAACCATCTTCACTTGCTTTGACTAACAAGCTATTATCTACCTTTGATGCTTGAAAACCAAGTTCCTTTAAGAACTTTACAAGTCTCTAAATCCATGCCCTTGGGGCTAGCTTCAAGCCATACAAAGCTCTCTTGAACTTACACACATAATCTAGATTATGTTGACCTTTGAAACCATCTGGTTGTTCCATGTAGACTTTATCTGAAATGTAACCATTTAAAAATGCATTATTCACATCTAATTGAGAAAATTTCCAACCTTTGCAAGAAGCAATAGTTGGTTGTCTGTTTCATCATAATCCGCACCATAAGTCTATGCATATCCTTTCACAATAAGTCTAGATTTGTACCTATACACACTTCCATCTACAAATCTTTCTATTTTATAGACCCATTTGCATCCAATTAGCTTCTGATTAATTGGTTTGTATACCAAGTCCCAAGTCTCATTCTTAATTAGTGCATCATACTCTTCCTTCATAGCTTTTTCCTAATTCTCCTTTCCTTTGGCTTCATCATATGTGGATGGGTCTTCATTTGCTTTCACTATGTAAGCATAATCTTTAGTTGTCAAGAAAGAGGTGGCATAGCTATACCTTATAGGTTTTCTTTTGTTCCTTGATGACCTTCTGAGTTCTGCACTTCTTGAAGTTTCTAGTTCGTCATATTTTGGATTAAACCTTGGCAATTCTTCACTTTCAACTAGTACTTTGTCATTCTCTTATTCCTCAAAAATTTGAACCTTTGATTTACCTTTCTTTTGATTCAATATTTCTTCAAGACCTGCATAAGCACTGTTTGTACTTGAATACCAAGTACCTTGCTCATCAAATATGAAATCCTTTGATACAAGGAATTTCTTTGTAGATGGACTCCACAACCTGTATCCCATTTGTTTATCATCATAACCAATGAACAAATATTTTTCATCTTTTGGTTCTAAATTATGCTTTAATCGAGAGGGAACATAAGCATAGACTAAGCAACCAAATGTAGAGGACGAGTTCTCCTATGCGCAACGGAAGTGTGTAGTGAACCTTTGTATGTCCAGCACTTGGACAAACATCTGCACCTTAGATAGCTTGTTGCTCTCAAGACAAATGGACTTGATGCTTTAGTCAATCAAAGTAGACAAAAAGAGCTTTCTAACAAGCTATAAATGACTTAATTTGGACAAGTTTTGATTAGGAAACACAATTGTCAAAGATGAACTACCTGTCCACACAGGTATGCTGAAGAACTGAGCTTCACTCTCGGACTAATAGCTCTCTGAATATATATTCTTTGAGAAAGATATTTGGTACAGAGAAAGTAGACACAAATAGATTTCCAACAAGCTAAAAATCAAGTAATTTGGATGAGTTTTGATTAGGAAACTCAACTCATCAAGATAGACCACCTGCAGACATAAGTACACTGTAAAACTGGACTTTACTCTCTGACAGATATCTCACAGAGTATGAACGATGTAAATGAGATATTTGAGATAGTGAAAGTAGATGCCAAGGGTTTTCCAACAAGACAAAAGCACGCAATTTGGATATGTTTTGGTTGGGAAACTGAACCGACCAAAATAGACTACCTATCTACACAGGTATACTAAAAAACTAGACTTCACTCTTTCACTGATATCTCACCAATTATATAAGTTTTCAAAGAGATATTTCATATGCAAAAAGTAAACGAGATAAGCTTTCCAATGAATGTCTAAGCGCACAAAATGGTTACATATGCACTGAGATATGAGCTCTGCAACAGAGCTGTGTACAAATTGACATGCGGTTGGAAGGAGTCTAAGGGAAAACCAAAATGACAAAATGGCTAGATTCGACTACTGGGAGCTCTTGCCTCTTTCTCTCCTTGTTTTGAATGTGCTCCCACTTCACTTTTATAACCAATGAGCATGTGAAGAATTTTGTGCCTCCTTCTTAACTCACCACTTTCTCCACTACATGCTACTAACTACAAGGCAAGATATTGTATCTCTTACTCATCATGAATTTTGACTAGACTTTTTCTTTTATTATTTTTTCTTTTTTTCCTCCACTTTTTTCTTTATCTTTATAGTTGGTAAATTTATCCAAGCATGGCTCATATGAAAATGAGCTTGTACATTTATCTTCAACACTCCCCCTCAAGCTCATTTGGGAGTTATCTTCATCCATGTCCTTCAAATTTATTGCATCCTTGAAACCTTTGAGTTTAGAAGCATCCAAGAACTTTGTAAACATATCTGCAACCTGCTCTTTGGTTCTGATGAACTTTACCTTCACATCTTTGCTCAGCACCTTCTCCCTTACATAGTGGTAGTGGACCTCTATGTGCTTGCTCCTTGCATGAAACATAGGATTGCTTGCCAAGTAAATACTTGACATGTTATCATCGTATATAGGGATGGTTCCAACTTGCACTCCAAGATCAGCCAAAAGCTTTTTAATCCACATTGCTTCACATGTGGCAAAAGCTAATCCTCTGTATTCAGCCTCCATAGATGAAAGTGCAACAGTAGGTTGTTTCTTTGAGCTCCACGTGATAGGTTTGCTTCCTATCATGAACACATAACCTGAGGTTGATCTTCTATCTTCCTTTGAGCTTGCCCAATCAGCATCACTAAAGCCTTTGACCTGCAATTCTTCATCAGACTTGTAAAACAAAGCATGATTAACTGTATGCTTTATGTATCTCAACACTCTCTTGGCTGAATTTAAGTGTTCACTTGTCGGGGCTTGCATAAACTGAGAAAGTACACCAACAACATAAGACAAATCAGGTCTTGTAATGTTTGCATAGATCAATGATCCTACAATGCTTCTGTATGTCGTTACATCTTCCAATGGTTCTCCATCATTTGAACAAATCTTTGTATTTGTGTCCATGGGTTGAGTGAGTGGTTTGCATTCACTCATTCCAAATCTGAAAAGAACATCCAACAAGTACTTCCTTTGCATCAAGTAGATGCCACTCTTTCCATAAACAACTTCAATTCCTAAAAAATATTTCAGCTCTCCAAGATCTAAAATTTCAAACTCCTTACCAAGCTTCCTTTTGATATCTTTAATCCTTGTAACATCATTTTCTGTTATGATGAGGTCATCGACGTATATGCAAATATATACCTCTCTATTTTCTTCCTTCTTCATGTACAACGAAGGATCTGCACTACTTGGGTTGTATCCACACTTAGTTAGATACTCTACCAATCTCTGATTCCATGCTCTTGGTGCTTGCTTCAAGCCATAAAGTTCCTTCTTCAACCTGCAAACAAAATCTGGATGGTTTTCATCTTCAAATCCAATCGGTTGACTCAAGTATACCTCTTCTTGTAGTTCTCCATTAAGAAAAGCATTTTTTATGTCGAGTTGATATAATGGCCATCTCCTTGAAGCACCAATTGCTATTAAGGTTCGGATAGTTCCCATCTTTGCAACGGGGTTGAAAACTTCATCATAATCTATGCCTTGTGTTTGTTTAAATCCTTTGGCAACTAATCTAGCTTTATATCTAGCTAGTGAACCATCAGCATTCCTCTTTACTTTAAACACCCATTTGTTTGGAACAATCTTCGTACCTTCTTTCTTTGGCACTAGCTCCCATGTGTGATTATCTTTGAGAGCTTTGATCTCCTCTTTCATAGCTTGCTTCCATTCCTTTTGTGTGCAATCTTCTTCATATGTCTCAGGCTCTTTGTCTTTGATAACCTGCATCATGTATGCAAAATGTGTCGCCATAAAACTATCATAACTCAACCTTTGAGTTGGATACCTTATCCTTGAAGATCTTCTTTCATTGCCTTTAGAGAGTTGCTTCTTTAACCTATTTAGCTTTACCATCGGAGTGATTACCTCTTCATATTCTTCTTCACTTGCATCTACCTCACTATTTGGAGTAGCACTTGCATCTTTGGCTCTACTATGAGCTGAATTTGGAGACAAAGAATGGCTCCCCCTCCATGTTGAACATTCTTCATTTGATGTAGATGCCTCTGGACCTGAAGCCTTTGTGCTTGATTGTTGAACTTCTCTTTGATTTTTTCCTGCATAATCATCACAATCTTCTTCAAGAATCTTTTCCTTTCCTTTATCTTCATACCATGGTCTTAGTTCATCAAAGACCACATCTCGCGAGACTCTTAATTCCTTTGTTCTAGAGTTGTAACACTTGTATCCTTTTTGCTCCGTCGCGTAGCCGATGAAAATGCATTTTTCTGATCTTGGTTCCATCTTTGTTCTAACTTCTTGTGGAATGTGAACAAAGCAAACACATCCAAAAACTTTGAGGTGTGTAAGATCAGGTTTCTTACCGGAATATACCTCTTCTGGAGTCAAGTGATGTATTCCCAATGTTGTGCACCTATTCATCAAGTAAATGGCGGTTGTGGTAGCTTCAGCCCAATAGTACAATGGTACCTTCATCTCATTGAGCATGCATCTTGCAATTTCAGCAATTTGCCTATTTTTCCTCTCAGCTACTCCATTTTGTTGTGGTGTATACCTACAAGTGAATTGCCTTTTGATCCCATTCTCATGTAGAAAATCTGAAAATTCTTTGGAGAAGTATTCTCCTCCACCATCGGACCTTAAGGTTTTGATAGACCTTCCTGTTTCCTTTTCAACTTCAACTTTGAATCTTTTGAATATAGAAAACACCTCTGATTTTTGCTTCATACAAAACAGCCATACCTTTCTTGAGTGATCATCAATGAAGGTGACAAAAAATCTATTACTAGCCATTGATGCCTCTTGGGTTGGTCCCCATACATTCGTATGTATCAAGTCCAAGACATTTGGAGCCACATAATTGCTCCTCTTGAATGGCTGCCCCGTTTGCTTTCCTAGTTGACAAGCTTCACATAACTCATGTAGTCCAATGCTATTAAATTTTGGAAGACCTCTTACCACTTCATGTTTGCTCATGTCCTTCAGCTTTGGAATGTTGATGTGTCCTATTCTTTTGTGCCATAAGTCCAGCTCTGAAATCTTCTTGTTCCCACATTGAATGTACATGACCTGTCCATGTGGATGTTGGACATCCAAAGTGGACATCCTTCCTTCTCTTCTACCTCGAGCAATGACCTTGAAGCCTTCTTTTGGATTCTTTATGAAGCACCCATTCTCATTGAATATGACATGATAACCCTTCTCTACCATTTGTCCTACTGAAATCAAGTTCTTTGAAATTGTAGGAACATGAAGAACATTAGATAGTACCTTTGCTCTACTTGTATCTCCAAGCCTTATATCTCCAATGTGTTCAATCATGTGTTGAGTATCATCACCTGTTTCAACACATCCTTTTCCACTTGGTACCTGTAGATTAGTGAACAAACTTCCTTGGCATGACATATGGTTACTACAACCTAAATCAATGTACCATTTTTTGTCATCTTCACAAGAGCTTCTATACTCGTGTCTCATTGCAAGTAGTGTGTCCTTGCTTCCTTCACTTGAGGTGCTTGCATAGTTGCTTTGGTTCCTTTGATTGCCTCCATTTGGTCTTCCATTCTTCAGCCAACAATCACTAGCATAGTGTCCTACTTTACCACAATGATAGCATGTTATACCTTTATGAGAATTGTAGGAGCTTCGGCCTCTTCCTCTACTTCTACCTCGACCTCTTCCTTGTGTGTTGGCATTTGATGCATCCTCGTTGTCTTCCGAATTGTTTTGATTGTAGTTGGAGTGGTTGTGACCTCTTCCTTTTCCTCTTGAGCCTCCTCTTGAGTTTCTTCCTTTACCTCGACCTGCATATAATATTTGGTTGTGGTTGTCCTTTCCTTTGGGACTACCGAAGCTAAGCTCTTCTGTGACAAGATGAGGGATTAGTTGTTCAAAACCTGGATATACATCTTTCAAGTTAATGGAAGTTATAAAAGGCTTCCATCTTTCATCTGCTCTCAAGCCATTGAGAGCATAACACACAAGATCTTCGTCTTCAACTGTTGTGCCAATAGAAGCTAAAGCATCGCTTAGCTCCTTAATCTTCAAAGTATATTCAGCTATGGATTGACTCGAACTTTTCTTGATTGTGTTCAACTCATTCTTGAGTTGAAGTTTCCTAGCTTTGGTATTTGTTGAATACATCCTTTCAAGAGCTTCCCAAGCATCCTTAGCTTTCTCTAGATGTTGAATATGACCTACCATGGCATTAGTAATGACTTGCGAAATGAGGAACATGACTCTCCTATTCCTCTCTTCCCATTCTTTTGCTTGCCTCCTTTGGACTTCGGTGGCCATAGCTTGATTGATTTGAGGTCGAGCATCATCGCTGCTCACAATACCCCATAAGCCTTTTCCCATTAGGTAGTTGTTCATTCTAAACTTCCACACGGGATAGTTATCCTTGTCCAACTTCTCTACTTGTTGACCCAAGTCAGCCATTGAAGAGTATCAAAGACTTTGAGAGTTACCTCGAATAGTTATAGTCCTTTGCTCTTGCGTTTGTGAAGCTCCTTCTTGTTTTGTAGCTCCTCTTTTGCTTTGCTTCACCTCCAGCTCTGTTGATGAAGCTTCAACACCAAGTTTTCTCTGATACCAACTGTAGAGAACGAGTTCAATTATGCGCAACGGAAGTGTGTAGTGAACCCTTGTATGTCCAGCACTTGGACAAACATCTGCACCTTAGATAGCTTGCTGCTCTCAACACAAAACTCAAATGGGCTTGATGCTTTAGTAAATAAAATTAGACAAAGAGAGCTTTCTAATAAGCTATAAATGACTTAATTTGGACAAGTTTTGATTAGGAAACACAACTGTCAAAGATGAACTACCTGTCCACACAGGTATACTGAAGAACTAAGCTTCACTCTCGGACTAATAGCTCTATGAATATATATTCTTTGAGAAAGATATTTGGTACAGAGAAAGTAGACACAAATAGATTTCCAACAAGCTAAAAATCAAGTAATTTGGATGAGTTTTGATTAAGAAACTCAACTCATCAAGATAGACCACCTGCACACATAAGTACACTGTAAAACTAGACTTTACTCTCTGATAGATATCTCACAGAGTATGAATGATCTGAATGAGATATTTGAGATAGTAAAAGTAAATGCCAAGGGCTTTCCAACAAGACAAAAATCACGCAATTTGGATATGTTCTGGTTGGAAAACTGAACCGACCAAAATAGACTACCTATCTACACAGGTATACTTAAAAACTGGACTTCACTCTTTCACTGATATCTCACAAACTACATAAGTTTTCAAAAAGATAATTGATATGCAGAAAGTAGACAAGATAAGCTTTCCATTGAATGTTTAAACGCACAAAATGGTTACATATGCATTGAGATATGAGCTCTGCAATAGAGCTGTGTACAAACTGACGTGTGGCTGGAAGGAGTCTAAGGGAAAACCAAAATGACAAAATGGCTAGATCCGACTACTGGGAGCTCTTGCCTCTTTCTCTCCTTGTTTTGAATGTGCTCCCACTTCACTTTTATAACCAATGAGCATGTGAAGAAGTTTGTGCCTCCTTCTTAACTCACCACTTTCTCCACTACATGCTACTAACTACAAGGCAAGATATTGTATCTCTTACTCATCATGAATTTTGACTAGACTTTTTCTTTTATATTTTTTCTTTTTTTCCTCCACTTTTTTCTTTATCTTTATAGTTGGTAAATTTATCCAAGCATGGCTCATATGAAAATGAGCTTGTACATTTATCTTCAACACCAAATATTTTGCAATGATCTAATGTAGGTCTCTTACACCACCAAGCTTCATATGATGTCAACCCTACAAAGCTTTACATGGTAGCCTATTAACCAAGTATGTGGTTGTATTTATAGCCTCAACCCACAAATAATTAGGGCAATTCTTCTCTTTCATCGTTGACCTTGCAAACTCAACGAGAGTTCTATTTTTCCTTTCTGCTACACCATTTTGTTGAGGAGAGTACTTGCAAGTAATGTCTCTTTTTATACTTGCATTCCATAAATAATCACTGAATTCATTTGAGAAATACTCTCCCCCTCCATCTGACCTTAATTTCGTCAATTTTTGTCCTATAACCCTCTCTGCACATACATGATAGTGTTTAAATGAGCTAAACACTTTTGATTTGTCTTTGATCACATAAATAGTGATCCATCTGATCATCAACATAAATCACATAATATCTAGAACCATTTATATGAAAGTCCTTTGAAGGACCCCACACATCTGTATGCACCAATTCAAGTTTTTCTAAATACATGAAACCTTGCTTATTGTATGATTGCTTGTGAGCCTTACCTATTTGACATGCTTCACATCTGTATGTCATGTCTTGACCTGCAACATTAGGTAATCAAGCACTAAACTATTATTAATCATCTCTTTAATACATCTTTTATTGAAGAGTCCAAGCCTCTTGTGCCAAAGATCCAACTCAGATATCTTTTGCTCTCCATATCTGAGCAAGGCATGTCCAACATTACCTTGTACCTTCAATGTGAAGAGCCTTCCTTCTTTCTTTCCTGTAACAATTTGCTTATACCCTTGGCTAGGGTCTTCAACATAAAATCCATCATTAGTGAATCTTACTTCATATCCTTTTTCTACAATTTGTCCTACACTAATCAAATTCTTTGGAATTGTAGGAACATACAAAACCTTACTCAAAAGATTACTTCCATCTTTAGCCGTCACTGATCCAAGAGACTTCACCTTGTGCTTTGTATTGTCATCTGTTTGAATTGTATGATTGATTACCTTATTTTCCAAATCAGTTATCAAAGCAATGGTCCCACTCAGGTGATTACTACACCTTGAGTTAATGTAGAGTACCTTTTGGTCTTCTTTTGGAACTTCACATGTTGCATTTATGATTAAAGTTGAGTCTTCTTTCTGATCTAATGCATAATTGTAGTAGGTGTTGTTGTATGATTGGTTTTGAAAGCTTCTTCCACCATTGCTTCCAAAGAAACTTCTACCACCTCTACCTCTAAAACTTCCTCTCTGATTTCTTCCATCTCTGCCTCTTTGATTGAAATTCTCATTATAATTACTAGTGCTTTGATTATTATGCCAACATTCATGAGCTAGATGCTTGGTCTTACCACATATCCAACAAGGTTTGACATTATCTTTGTTGTTTCTGCCTCTTCCTCTACTTTTGCCACTTCCTCTACCTCTTAGGAAGTTTGCTTGACTTGGAGTGCCTTCATCTTCAACTGATTGTTGCTTTCCTTTGCTAGCCTTCTTCTTATCCTTAGAATACATTGGTTGACATGCATTCTTATCAATATCCCCTTTGATATCATGCTCAAAGGTTAGCATATGACCTAGTAATTGATTCAAATCAGGAGTAAAATGATCCAATGAAAGTTTTGTTGATAATATGAAAGGCTTCCACTTCTCATCTCCTCTTAAACCTATAAGAATTTGTCTTACCAATTTATCTTCTTCAATGTCTTCATCAATTGGACCGAAAGAATCAACAATGCCTTCATCTTTGTCACATAATCAGATATTGATTGTGAGGCCTTCTTCTTGAATGTGGTAAAGTATGCCCATAGTGATGCCTCCCTTAACTTGGTTGTATTCTAGAAATGCTCCTCTAAAGCATTCCATATATCATTTGCACTTTCAAGTCCTATGATATGAGGAAGTAAGTAATCATTCACTGTTGGAGCAAGCCAATCACAAATTGGTGATTATACAGATCTTGAAGAAGGCTTATGGTCAGAATGAAGTGAAGGAAGATACTTGAGAAATTGAAGGAGATTTCAGAATGATGTCTTGTACACATATGTACATATAAGTGGAAATCTTTGTAAATTGAGTATAGCTAGGTCCTTAGGATGATAAAGAGTAATGTCATAGACACGGGATCAGTCAAAAATCATGTATAGATAAGTTAATGATGATAAGAAATATGTAAGAGAGTCATTTGTAGATGACAAACTCCTTAGAGATGTGTAGAGAGTTTTTTCCAAAAAAATAGCGACGGGTTTTTCTCTGAGTGCTCTCTGTCTGATCATGTGGATCAGAATTCCTTTTGTACACATCTAATTGAGAAGCTAATGAAGCTATGTCTAGAGTTTCAGAATCTAATTCCTCTCCTACTGTGAGAATGATCAATAGGAACATTCATATGTAGAATATGGAAACTGAAGTCTGAGAGTAGCGCACTTTTCCGTCTCAGTGTTTTGCTTAGATCTGAGTGTATACTGTAAAGTTTTTGATGAGTGAGCACTTAAAATCTAAGTTAAGAGATAAGGAAGCTATGGCTAAAAGCATTTAGCAAAACGGGTTTCAGATTGGGAGAAATCAACTTAAGAAGTTGACTATGTCGAAGGTGCTACTTCTGAGAGAGAGTTATGACATACTTTTGATCTTAATGATCAAATTAAACTTTTGGTGATTAGTTATGAGAACTAATGACTAGTATGATTGCGCAAAGGTATTGCGAATACTTGTGCATCATTTACTTGAAGAAATTTGAAGTTATGTGCAGGTAATGAAGTTGATTTCTGAAGCAGACTTTTTGAAGTAACTATTTCTTCACTCAGAGAAGTGTTGATGAAAGGTTTGGTAAAGAAGAACAAGTTTTGTGTAAAGTTTGGTTTATAACTGACATAGAAGTGTTCTTAAGTCAGTATAGATCAAACCTTCGGAGATTAAAAGGTCTCCAACAGTGGTATCAGAGCTGAAGGTGAAATACAAGAGAAGAAAAGACAATTGAAGTTCCGATTGGTGCAGATATTGGAGTTCTTCCAAATCAAAGGAGGACAAGGACAAATTATTGAAGATAACCTGCAGAAGTTCAAAGCACGAGTTCAAATAGAATCAAGAAGGACAAAGCTTATATCAAAGGTACACTTTATCCTCATAAACCATAGTAATTGCAGATACAGAAGGTCAAGGATGGGAGAAAGCTTGCAGATTGATAAGTTAGATAGGGAGAACTATCCAGCATGGTCCATGAGGATGGAGGCACATCTCATGAGCAAAGACTTGATGGCATTCATTACAGGAGAAGAAGAAAAGCCTGAATTTTCAGATCCTAGTATTCCAACTAGGGAGGAGCTTGCAATTTTGAAGACTTGGATGAGAAAGGATGCTCAAGCAAGGAGTATCATTTACATGGCTGTAAATGATTATCTTTTGCCTCACATTAGAGGTTTGGAAAGTGCAACAGATGTTTGGAATGCTTTGGAAGAGCATTTCCAAAATACAACCAAGTCAAGGAAGTCCTCACTATGGGCTGAGTTCACAACCTTCAAGAAGAAGAGCTCACAATCAATTTCTGATTATGTGGCAAGGATGAAGGATATTGCAGATAGCTTGGGAGCAGTGGATGAAGACATTGAAGAAGAAAAGTTGGTAAGACAAATACTTACAGGTCTGAGAGGAGATGAGAAGTGGAAGCCTTTCATATTGTCCATAGAGTTATCACTTGATCACTTTACTCCTGATCTTAATCAATTGCTAGGACACATGCTAACTTTTGAGCAGGACATTAAAGGAGACAATGATAGAAGTGCAAGCCAAGCTATGTACTCCAAGGACAAGAAAAAGAATGGCAAAGGAAAGCAATCGACTGATGATGAAGGGACTTCAAGTCAAGCTAACTTCACAAAAGGAAAGATGAATTTCAGAGGTAAAGGAAGAGGAGGTAAGAACAAAGATAATGCTAAAGCTTGTTGGATTTGTGGCAGAACAAATCATTTGGCAAATGATTGTTGGTATAACAATCAAAATGGTGGAAGCAATAATCAGAATTATAATCAAAGAGGTAGAGGAGGCAGAAACCAAAGAGGCAATCTCAGAGGAAGAGGTGGTAGGACATCATATGGTAGAGGAGGTGGAAGAAATTTCCAATCTCAGTCCTACAACAATAATTATTATAATTATGCATCAGATCAGAAGGATGACATGACTCTTATCTTGAATGCAACTCATGAATCAGTGGGAGAAGATCAAAGAGTGTTTTATATTGACTCAGGATGTAGTAACCATCTGAGTGGGAATCTATCCTTGATGACTGATATGGAAGCAAAGGTGAATGGACATATAGTTCAAATAGGTGACAATACTAAACATAAAGTGGAGAGCATTGGATCAGTGAAGACAAAGAGTGGAAGTACACTTTTGAGTAAGGTACTTTATGTTCCTACTATTCCTAAAAATTTGATAAGTGTAGGGCAAATTGTGGAGAAAGGATATGAGGTAAGATTCACAAATGAAGGTGTTTATGTGCAAGATCCAAATCAGGGATATAGAAACATAATTGCAGGGAAAAAGGAAGGAAGATTGTTTACCCTCAAAGTCCAAGGTAATGTGGGACATGCATTATTTACTTATGGAAGTCAAAAGGTTTCTGAATTAGACCTATGGCATAAAAGGCTAGGTCATTTCAATGAGAGAGCTATAAAAGTAATGTCAAAGAATCAGGTGGTGCTTGGATTACCGAATGTTGAAGGACAACATATGGTGTACAAGTGTGAAGCTTGTCAATTAGGTAAAGCACATAAAGGTTCTTACAACAAATCAGGGTACAAGTATTCAAATATGCTTGAATTGGTTCATACAGATGTATGGGGTCCCTCAAGGGACTATAGCATAAATGGATCCAGATATTATGTGTTGTTTGTTGATGATGCAACCAGGTGGATTTCTTTATATGTAATCAAGGATAAATCAGAAGTTTTCAAGACATTCAAACATTTTCATGCTTATGCAGAAAGGATCACAGGGCAAAAGCTCAAGAGGTTAAGATCAGATGGAGGGGGAGAGTATTTCTCTAAAGAGTTTGATGATTATTTGTGGAATGCAGGTATAAAAAGAGAAATAACTTGCAGGTACTCTCCTCAACAGAATGGAGTAGTAGAAAGGAGAAATAGGACTCTTGTAGAATTTGCAAGAGCCATGATGAAGGAAAAGAATTGTCCAAATTACTTATGGGCAGAAGCCATTAACACTGCAACATATCTTGCGAATAGGTTACCTTGCAAAGCTTTGGATGGAGGAACCCCTTATGAAGCATGGTGGGGTAAGAAACCTACTCTTGATCATTGTAAAGTATTTGGATGTGTTGCATATGCTTATGTTTCTTCACAATTAAGACATAAGCTAGAACCAAAAGCAGAGAAGTATGTGTTTATTGGATATGATGATAGACAGATGGGTTACAGGTTGTGGAGTCCATCCACAAAGCAATTTCTTGTTACCAAAGATGTGACATTTGATGAGCAAAATACATGGTATACAGGATCAACAAATGATTTTGCAGGTGTTGAAGAGATACAAAGAAAAGGAAAGGCAAAAGTAAAAGTGTATGAAGAAAGTATTGATGATGTTGACTCTAGAAGTAGATTGCAGGATCATGTAGAAGAAGGGCCAAGGTTTGATTCAGAATCAAATGAGGCTAAAACTTCGAGAAGTGCAGAAATCAGAAGATCCTCAAGGGAAAGGAAAGAACCTATAAGGTATAGTTATGATACATCTTTCCTAACAACAAAAGATTATGCTTACATTGTAAAGACAGAAGAAGATCCAACCACTTATGAAGAAGCCAAAGGTAAACAGAATTGGGAGAATGCAATGCAGGAAGAGTATGATGCTCTACTTGAAAATGAAACTTGGGAATTAGTACCAAGACCAAAGAATCAGAAAGTCATTGGATGTAAGTGGGTATATAAAACAAAAAGGTTTGCAAATGGTAAGGTGTCTAGATACAAGGCTAGACTTGTGGTCAAAGGTTATGCCCAAACTTATGGGGTAGATTATGATGAAACCTTTAGTCCTGTTGCTAAAATGTCTACAATTAGAACATTGATTGCTATTGCTGCTTGTAAGGGATGGAAATTATCACAATTGGATGTGAAAAATGCATTTCTAAATGGATACATTGCAGATGAAGTATACATGGAGCAACCAGAAGGTTTTATGAATTCAATTGGATCAGATTATGTGTGTAAGCTCAAGAGAGCTTTATATGGGTTGAAGCAGGCCCCAAGAGCTTGGAATTACAGATTGGTCAAGTTCTTGAGTGAATGTGGATTTCAAGCATCAAAGGCAGATAGTAGCTTGCTAGTGAAGGCAAGTGAAAATGGATACATTTACATGTGCATTTATGTTGATGATATTATTGTCATAGGAACAGATGCCCAAGGAATCAATGAACTCAAAAGGCAAATAGAGAAGGAGTTTAAGATAAGTGATTTGGGAAACTTATCTTATTTTCTAGGAATGCAGATTGTGTATACTCAACATGGAGTATATGTTTCACAAGAGAGGTATTTGAAGAATCTTCTAGTCAAGTTTAATATGGAAGATTGCAAGATTTCAACTACACCATTGGAGGTAAATCATAAATTAAGCAGGTATGGAGGTGAAGAATTCAATGATATGAAGAAATATCAAAGTTTGGTAGGTAGTTTAATCTATGCTACCTTGACAAGACCAGATTTATCATATGCAGTAGGTGTGTTGTCACAATTTATGCATTGTCCAAAGAAGACTCATTGGATTGCAGCCCAAAGGGTACTCAGATATATCAAAGGAACCCTAGGTGAAGGTTTGTATTATGGTTTCACTTCTGACACAAGAATCAAAGTGTTTAGTGATGCAGATTGGGTAGGTGACTCAGATGATAGAAGGTCTACTCATGGGTATCTCTGTTATGTTGGAGATAAATTAGTTTCTTGGTGTTCAAAGAAGCAACATACAATTGCTTTATCATCCACAGAAGCTGAGTATAAAGGAATGGTAGAAGCTGCAAAAGAAGTGATATGGTTGAAGACCTTGATGAAAAGTTTTGAGACTGATCATAGTACTCCAATTATTTTTGGAGACAATATGAGTTCTTTGTAATTGGCAGCTAACCCTGTTTTTCATGCCAGGACTAAGCATATAGAGATTCAGTATCATTTCTTGAGGGAAAAGGTACTTGATAAAGAGATTGAAGTGATGTATACTCCAACAAAAGAACAAGTGGCAGATATGATGAGAAAGAGCTTGGATGGACCTAAGCTACAGAGATTCAAGGAGATGGCAGGAGTGAAGAAGAATGGAATAATCACAATTAGTGATTGAGGGGGAGCTGTTGGAACAAGCCAATCACAAATTGGTGATTATACAGATCTTGAAGAAGGCTTATGGTCAGAATGAAGTGAAGGAAGATACTTGAGAAATTGAAGGAGATTTCAGAATGATGTCTTGCACACATATGTACATATAAGTGGAAATCTTTGTAAACTGAGTATAGCTAGGTCCTTAGGATGATAAAGAGTAATGTCATAGACACGGGATCAGTCAAAAATCATGTATATATAAGTTAATGATGATAAGAAATATGTAAGAGAGTCATTTGTAGATGACAAACTCCTTAGAGATGTGTAGAGAGTTTTTTCCAAAAAAATAGCGATGGGTTTTTCTCTGAGTGCTCTCTGTCTGATCATGTGGATCAGAATTCCTTTTGTACACATCTAATTGAGAAGCTAATGAAGCTATTTCTAGAGTTTCAGAATCTAATTCCTCTCCTACTGTGAGAATGATCAATAGGAACATTCATATGTAGAATATGGAAACTGAAGTCTGAGAGTAGCGCACTTTTCCGTCTCAGTGTTTTGCTTAGATCTGAGTGTATACTGTAA
Organism: Ceratopteris richardii; assembly: GCA_020310875.1. NCBI lineage: Eukaryota > Viridiplantae > Streptophyta > Polypodiopsida > Polypodiales > Pteridaceae > Ceratopteris > Ceratopteris richardii. Next base: position 141,488,198 of record CM035432.1, read on the forward strand.
AGTTTTTGATGAGTGAGCACTTAAAATCTAAGTTAGGAGATAAGGAAGCTATGGCTAAAAGCATTTAGCAAAACGGGTTTCAGATTGGGAGAAATCAACTTAAGAAGTTGACTATGTCGAAGGTGCTACTTCTGAGAGACAGTTATGACATACTTTTGATCTTAATGATCAAATTAAACTTTTGGTGATTAGTTTTGAGAACTAATGACTAGTATGATTGCGCAAAGGTATTGCGAATACTTGTGCATCATTTACTTGAAGAAATTTGAAGTTATGTGCAGGTAATGAAGTTGATTTCTGAAGCAGACTTTCTGAAGTAACTATTTCTTCACTCAGAGAAGTGTTGATGAAAGGTTTGGTAAAGAAGAACAAGTTTTGTGTAAAGTTTGGTTTATAACTGACATAGAAGTGTTCTTAAGTCAGTATAGATCAAACCTTTGGAGATTAAAAGGTCTCCAACATTCACTGCCACATAGATAATGCTGCTTGCTTGAGCATCCTTCTTCATCCATACCTTAAAATCTGCAAGCTCCTCTCTAGTTGTAACACTAGGACTTTGAATTTTTGGCTTTTCTTCTTCTCCTGTGATGTATCCCATCAGATCTTTGCTCATAAGATGAGCTTTCATCCTCATCGACCAATCTTGATAGTTTTCTCTATCCAATTTCTCAATTTGATGACTATCTCCCATTCTTTCTTCACATGTACTATCAAATCTTCAACCTTATGAGTAATGAATGTACCTTTGCTTCAAAATTTACTCCTTTTAATCCTTTTGATTTTTGTCGTGTGTCTTCCTTTATCCTTTCCTTCAAACTTTATCCTTTTGAATCTTCAGATGTTGAATTTTGTATGTTTGCAACCGTCAAGGTTCTCCGTTCCTTCAATTTTTTTCATAAAACCTACTCTGATACCACTGATGGAGATGACTAATCTTCAAAAAAAGATAGATTATACTTGAGTTTAAAATACCTCTATGTCAAGCATAGCTCAAAACTTTCATCAATTTTTGAAGTCTTTAATAGAATATGAACACAACTTTTTTGTGAGACATAGCTTCACTCAGGAAAGTCTGCTTCACAAAAATCACTCATTGACTGAGGAAATGATTAAAGTTTTTTATGAAATTTTGACACAACACTCTGCTAGTCTTTCACAACTATTCCAAGTGAAAGTTCTTCAAAAGAACTTACAAAACTTTAGATTTACTTCAATAAGTAAACCTATGTCTTTCTCTATAGGAGACTTTCACATATACAACTTTAAACACTTGTTTCTCTCAATCTACAACCCATTTAATCAAATGCTTTTAGACATAGATGGTTTACCTTCCAACTTAGATTTTCAATGCTTATCTGTGTAAAACATTACATTCTACATTGAGATTTGATCAATTCTTTGACCATCGAGATTGCACCTGTTTCAGAAGTCTTTCATCACCGTTTATACATATGAATGTTCCTACTCACAATTCTCTCAACCTTATTATAGTGAGACTCTCAAATCTTGACCATAGATGCATCAACTATGAACTTAGACACATACAAAAGGATTTCTCAATTGGTTAAGCACAGAAGGAGAAATTGAAGAAAGATTGAAGCGTGATTCTCTAAAAAACTTCTATTCTCTTCAAAATACATCTGATGGATAATTCTCATACTCATCATCTCCTCTTCATCTATCTTTTTTTTCTCTCTCTCATACTGTTGAGATATCAAGCTCAACATGTGATGATCCAGGATGACACGTACCAGTTTTTCATTTCTCTGACATGTATAGTGGTCACACCGGTATATGTCATGGATACTTCATTGAGCTTTATTAGATATATCTACCGAGAGTGATGGCACATTTGTTCCTTGCCAGGTCACTCATTCGCGAACATTAGGTTTTCCCTTATGTACTGATCTTTATATATTGCACTTGTTGTATTCTTGTTTTTTAGATCATTCTTGTACATTCCTTTTTATGTAATAGAAGAAGAAGAAGAAGAAGATCATTCCTCCTTACCTCAATCTATGTGTGTGCTTCTCCTTTTGAGTGAGAGTGTGTGTGAGCTCTCTTCCTTATCTCCTTCCTCGTGACATGGTATCAGAGCCAGTGTGGCTGTAGAGAGCTCGTGGAGAAGGCAACGGTGAAGAGTATGCAGCAAGGCGTGGAGAAAACACGATTCACAAACGACCTCCATTTGTTATGACAATCGGTGTGAAGATAGAAGAACTCAAAATATTTTTGAGATTTATCCCTTTAGGGTCACTTGTTCTTGTTAGATCAAAGTTTCAGAGCCATCTCAACCTCCATTTCGAGCTCGCAAGGTGGGGCTCATAGAAAAACCAAGTCAGTTTCAGAAACTCTAACTTGCGTTGTGTTCGGCAACGCTCATATATTCTAGATCCAGAATTTCAAGTGGTTCTGTGTACTGCTGATACACAAAAACTGTGTTTTTTTGAGATCGAGTTGTCACGTCATAGTGCGACAGTGTTCAAGCAGAAGTGCTGCTTGTAGTGTTTTGCAGTGTTGTGAATTGCTGCAGAAATGGCAAATGAAGATGGAATTAGTCAGCTTATGAGCAATAAGCTAGACAAGAACAACTTCCATGCTTGGAGATTCAGAATGACAAATTTCTTGATGGGAAAAGGCTACTAGAAGTACATCGAAGGAGAGAATGAAAATGCTCCACAGTTACCAGAAAGGAATCGAATTGTAGATCAAGTAATAAAAAAATAAAATATATGGATTGTAGAGTATATGAGGAATGGAATCAAGGAGCACAAAAGTTAATGTACTGGCTATCTGTTAGCATACACGATAACATGATTGGACACATTACAGGATGCCAAGACTCCAAAAGAGGCTTGGAACAGTTTGGTCACATTGTATGAGACCAATACAAAGGTACGAAAATTGCAACTCAAGAACGAGCTGCATACATTGGAGAAGAAGAGCATGTTGGTAAGTGACTACACCTTGAAAATCAAAAGCATATGTGAGTCACTTGCATCTATTGGTGTGAATGTAGATGATGATGATAAGGTGGAAGTGTGTCTTCGTGGTTTAGGAGCTGCATATAAGCAGTTCAGAACTTCTATACAAACTAGGGAAAATATTCCGAATTTTACTGATCTGGTATTTATGCTGATTATTGAAGAAAAGAATCTTGGTGAGGATCCAAACTCCCAAGGAAAATCTAGTTCTGAGCAGGTATTCTACTCTTGTAGAGGAAGAGGCAGAGGTAGAGGTCTTGGAAGTGGAAGAGGAAATAGTAACCAAGACCAAAAATTAACAACAGAATCATGCAGGAGGAAGAGGGCAGTTTCGAGGTAGGGGGAGCCAAAGAGGCCGCAGAAATTTCCAAAGAAATGATTCAAGTAATGACAATAAAGTTTTGGAACATCAAGCTTACACTATGCTTGAGGTGGATTTGATCTACATCAAAGGCTATCGAGTTGAAAGAATATCCGTTGGAGAGTTCTTTTTCATATGCTCATTTATTGTATTTTTTTGAGAGATTTTTGATGGTTCATTTACCGTTGTAAAAGCCTTGAGCTTTACACATGTAAAGGTAGAAAGATAGAGCCCAAATCCCACGAATTTGTGGTGGTTGAATTTGCATTCAATCAAGCAATCAATCACCTAAAAGTAGATCAAAGTAGATCTTCACTTTTCCTAGATTGTAGGAAAGTGAATTGATTCCCTCCAACAACCATTCCCACCTTCATTTGAATTCAAATTCAACTTGTAAAAGTCATGGAACACTACTAGAGGCTATATAAGGACTTGAAATCACTTGTACATTACATGGAAGCAATATACATACACTTGTGACCATCATTGTCTTGCTCCTTCAATTCTCTGCATCATCTTCTTTGCCAACAGTAATCTTGCAGAGGCTGCTGCTCTCTCTCCAGAGCTCCAAATTGAGTGCAAGATGACTCATTGGAAAGGTATAAGTGTCTAGCTTATGCCTATAAATTTTCAAAGCATTTCGATCAACGTATTTGGAGAAATCTGAGTTTTTCTGTCTCAAGGTCAATCTCTACATATTCCTGAAAAATAGGAAGTACCACCGGTGAATGTCGCATTCATTCCTATAGCATATTTTGCTCATTCATTATACTTTTGTGCATTCCATACACTCAACCCTATTTTTATCACTCCCATAAAAGGATTTTTTCTAATTGTAATCGTGCTGGTCGCTATGGGCATTTGAAGTTCATTGTCTCTTCCATAGATAGTAAGTTTTTTGAGCTAGTCGACCCGCGAACCTATCTCTTTTGTATCGACTCATTCTCCTTGATGCTCCAAAGTACATAGTGTGTTTCTTTGCACTTATAGCATGCCTATAAGGTCTATTTGAGTCTCCATAAGCTTAAGGGCTGGTCTTGTGCCGGTTGGCTTGACCAAACTTCGTCGCTTCGAAACGCACTTTTCTACCTTCGACAAGCTTCTCCAAGTTCTTTCAGTGGTATCATAGCTAGATCAAGATGGGTGACGGTTTTCCCTCAATGATCGAGAAACTTGATCAACACAAATATGCGGCTTGGCAAATCAGAATGGAGGCCTATTTGCAAGGTAGAAATCTTTATGGAATTGTAGCACGTGATGAAGTTATGCCTATTCCAAGATCCAAAGGAGGACCTACACAAGAGGAGACAGATAAGCTCACGCTTTGGTGCGCAAGGGATGCTCAAGCAAGGTCATACATACTGAACTCTATCTCTGACTTTCTATTACCACATATTAGAGGATGCAAGACATCTCAAGAGACTTGGGATGCCCTTGAGACTTTCTTTTCTGCTAGTACCAAAGGAAGAAAGAATCATCTTTGGAACGAGTTCAACCAAATGAAGAAGACACCTAAACAAACCATCACAGAGTTTGTTACTAAGGTCAAGGAGGTTGCGGATCAATTAGCATCCATTGGAGAGCTAATTGAAGAAGAGGTCATCATGAGGCAAATTCTCAACAGCATTCGAAGTGATAAGCAATGGCAATCCTTCACGACGGCTTATGATCTTATCATGGATGTGCAAACTCCAGACTTCAACATCTTTCTTGGACAACTGTTCAATCAAGAAGCCAACAATAGCATAAAGGAAGGTAACTCTTATCATAGTAATTCAACTATATATGCAGATAAGAAGGATAAGAAGCAGAAAGGCAAGAAGAAGGAAGAAGATGAAGAAGAGACTTCTCAAGCCAACTTTGCAAGCAAAAGCAAGTGGAAAGGGAAGAAGAAAGGACCAAAGCAAGACAAAGCCAAAGGTCAGAATGTTCAACCTTGTGCCATATGCGATAAGACCAACCACACCACTCAGAATTGCTGGTTCAATGGGAAGGCCCAGAAAGGAAGTGGAAGAGGTGGATATGGCAGCAATAGAGGCAGAGGTGGACACAACTTCAACAATAACAATAGAAGGTATAATAGAAGGGACTACAACAATTATTCAGAAGATCAACCACATGAAGACTCATTGCTTCTTATGAATCTAAGCCACAAAGAAGGTAAAGAAGATGATCAATTGTTCTACATAGATTCAGGATGTTCGAATCATGTTGCAGGCAACATTGCTCTTCTATCTAACTTGGAAAGTCCAAAGCATAGACATGAAGTGCAAACAGGGGATGACACAAAGCACAATGTGGAGAAGATTGGTAATGTCAAAGCTTCCAATGGCAAGACAACCTTCTGAGTAAGGTTCTTTATGTACCTACTATCACTAAAAACCTAATAAGTGTAGGCCAAATAGTTGAAAAAGGCTTGCAAGTTAGGTTCACCCAACATGGAGCTTTTGTGGAAGATCCATGTCAAGGATTCAAGAAGATAGCCCGAGGTGAGAAGCATGGTAGGCTCTTTACTTTTGAAGTAGGAGAAACCAGGAACATAGCTCTATTCAACTTTGGGTCTCAAACCCTAAGTGAGCTTGAAGTGTGGCATAAGAGACTTGCTCATGTGAATGAAAGAACCTTGAAGGATATATGCAGGGATCAATGTGTTCTAGGACTGCCGAACATATCAAAGCAACACATGATCAACAGGTGTGATGCATTTCAGATTGGGAAGGCACAAAGACAACCATTCAACCACAAAGGCTACATCCACAACAACTTATTGGACTTAGTACATACAGATGTATGGGGACCAAGTCAAGAACCTTCATTGGCAAGATCAAGGTATTATGTCTCATTTATTGACGAACATAGTAGATGAACTGTTCTATACTTTATCAAGAGTAAGATGAAGTGTTTGATTGCTTCAAGAAGTATCTTGCACATGTGGAGAATCATACAGGTAGATCACTAAAGAAGCTCAGATCTGATGGAGGGGGAGAATACTTCTCCAAAGAGTTTGATGAGTTCTTGCAGGAAAAAGGTATCAAAAGGGAAGTGACTACCAGGTACTCTCCTCAACTAAATGGAATTGTAGAGAGGAGAAACAAGACATTGGTTGGATCAGCCCGAACAATGCTTGAAGAGAAGAAGTTGCCACATTATCTATGGGCAGAAGCTATTTCAACTACTGTGTACCTTGTCAATAGACTACCATCCAAATCACTTCAAGGTATGACTCCTTATGAAGCATGGCATGGAACAAAACCTAGTCTTGGACATTGCAAGGTTTTTGGTTGTTTAGCTTATGTTCATGTACCATCACAAATAAGAGGTAAGCTAGATGAAAGGGCAACAAAGGTAGTGTTTATTGGATATGATTCAACTCAGATGGGTTACAGGTTCTTCAATCCTTCAACCAAGCAATTCACTACAAGTAGAGATGTGTTTGAAGAACACAGGTCTTGGTATGATGAAGACAAACAAAAGGTAACACTACCATATGATCTTGATTCTGACTCTCATCAATTAGGAAGCAAGCATGATACACAGGTCCAGGATCCACGAAGTGATACAGACGATGACCAAGATGAAAGAGAAAGGGATTACAAGCTATGGAAGTCAAGAGGCAAAGCAAAGATGCAAGAGGTTGGAGAATGCTCCAAACAAGCACCTAAAAGATCAGCAAGAGAGAAGAAATAACCAGAAAGGTATGGATATGATTCCACATTTATTACGAAGCATTCAATCTACTTGGTAAAAGACTCTATTTCAGAGGAACCCTCAACCTATGAAGAGGCAAAGGGAAACCCTAATTGGGAAAAGGCCATGAACGAAGATAGATGCATTGAAGGAGATGGACACTTGGGATTTGGTTCCAATGTCGTCGAATCAAAAGGTAATTGGTTACAGATGGGTATATAAAGTTAAAAGAAATTTAGATGGATCAGTTTGCAGGTACAAGGCAAGATTAGTTGCCAAAGGATGCTCATTGGTATAGACTATGAGGAAACATTCTCACCAGTTGCAAAGATGACTACAATCAGGACATTGATAAGTGTAGTTGCTGCAAGGAATTGGAGACTCCTCCAACTTGATGTGAAAAATGCATTCTTAAATGGTTGGATAAGTGAAGAGGTATACATGTCACAACCACCAGGTTTTGAAAACCCTAATCATCCATCTTATGTTTGCAGACTTAAGAAAGCATTGTATGGATTGAAACAAGCTCCTAGAGCTTGGAATTACAGGTTGGTTACATATCTTCAAGACCAAGGGTTCAAAGCTAGCAGCTCAGATCCTTCTCTATTCATCAAAAGGGGTCACAATGAGGTTATCTATCTATGTGTATATGTAGATGGTATTATTGTGACAGGTGATGACCTAAATGGCATTCAAAGGATCAAGAGACACATGCAAGAGGAGTTCAAAATCAGTGACCTAGGTGAGCTCACATATTTCCTAGGTATGCAGGTGATACACACAGATGAAGGAATGTATTTGACTCAAAGAAGATACATTCAGGATCTTCTTCTCAAGTTCAAAATGGAGAACACTAAACCTGCAGGTACACCTTTGGAGATGATCATAAACTAAGTGTTTATGAAGGTGAGAAAATTGAAGACATTAAAGAGTATCAAATCTTGGTAGGTAGCTTGATATATGCTACTCATACAAGGGTAGATATCTCATATAGTGTGGGAGTGCTTAGTCAGTTTATGCACTCACCAAGAAGACCACACATGGATGCGGCTAAGAGAGTACTTAAGTATCTCAAAGGTACAATCAATGAAGATATATTCTATCCTTACTCTTCATATTTGGATATCAAAATCTATTCAGATGCAGATTGGGCAAGAGCTAAGGATGATAGAAAAAGTACATCTGGTTACTTAGCATTTATAGGTTTGAAGCTAGTGTCATGGAGTTCCAAGAAGCAACCAACAGTTGCTTTATCTTCAACTGAAGCAGAGTACAGAGGCTTGACCATAGCAACTCAAGAAGCAATATGGTTAAAAGCATTGTATACAGATTTGGGACTAGTGAGTTCCAAACCTCACATATTTGAAGATAATGTAAGTTCCATGCATCTAGCGGCAAATCCTATTTTCCATGCGAGAACCAAGCACATAGAAGTCCATTACCACTTCATCAGGGAGAAGCTCATGGCAAAGGAGATTGACATTTCTTTTGTTCCAACTGAAAAGCAAGTAGCAGGTATGATGACGAAGGCACTTGATGGAATAAAGCTTTGTAGATTCAAAGCTATGGCAGGTATTCAACGTATCAGAGAATGAAGACTCAAGCATACTTTAGCTTGAGGGGGAGCTGTTGAAACATCAAGCTTACAGTATGCTTGAGGTGGATTTGATCTACATCAAAGGCTATCGCGTCGAAAGAATATCCGTTGGAGAGTTCTTTTTCATATGCTCATTTATTGTATTTTTTTGAGAGATTTTTGATGGTTCATTTACCGTTGTAAAAGCCTTGAGCTTTACACATGTAAAGGTAGAAAGATAGAGCCCAAATCCCACGAATTTGTGGTGGTTGAAGTTGCATTCAATCAAGCAATCAATCACCTAAAAGTAGATCAAAGTAGATCTTCACTTTTCCTAGATTGTAGGAAAGTGAATTGATTCCCTCCAACAACCATTCCCACCTTCATTTGAATTCAAATTCAACTTGTAAAAGTTGTGGAACACTCCTAGAGGCTATATAAGGACTTGAAATCACTTGCACATTACATGGAAGCAATATACATACACTTGTGACCATCATTGTCTTGCTCCTTCAATTCTCTGCATCATCTTCTTCACCAACAGTAATCTTGCAGAGGCTGCTGCTCTTTCTCCAGAGCTCCAAATTGAGTGCAAGATGACTCATTGGAAAGGTATAAGTGTCTAGTTTATGCCTATAAATTTTCAAAGCATTCTTTCAACAGATTTGGAGAAATCTGAGTTTTTCTGTCTTGGGGTCAATCTCTACGTATTCCTGAAAAATAGGAAGTACCACCGGTGAATGTCGCATTCATTCCTATAGCATATTTTGCTTATTCCTTATACTTTTGTGCATTCCATACACTCAACCCTATGTTTATCACTCCCATAAAAGGATTTTTTCTAATTGTAATCGTGCTGGTCGCTATGGGCATTTGAAGTTCATTATCTCTTCCATAGATAGTAAGTTTTTTGAACTAGTCGACCCGCGAATCTATCTGTTTTGTATCGACTCGTTCTCCTTGATGCTCCAAAGTACATAGTGTGTTTCTTTGCACTTATAGCATGCCTATAAGGTCTATTTGAGTCTCCATAAGCTCAAGGGCTGGTCTTGTGCCGGTTGGCTTGACAAAACTTCGTCGCTTCGAAACGCATTTTTCTACCTTCGACAAGCTTCTCCAAGTTCTTTCATAAAGGATGCTAGAATTGTGGTAAATCTGGACAATTTGAATGTGATTGCAAAATGAACAATCAAAATAACAGAAGGCGGTAGAATAACTATGCATCCATAAGTGCAGATGATTCTGAGAAGCTGTTCATGGTTCAACATCACATGATGAATATGATGTCTGTTGGTGTTTCAAAATCAAATGATAATGTCTGGTATGTTGATTCAGGTGCTTCAAATCACATGACCAATCATGCGGAATGGTTTAGTACTTTGCAGAAATTGCCAGTTCCTAGATATGTTGAAACAGGTGATGACACATCACATCCTATTGAGCATATAGGAAACATAGCACTATTGATGGAGGATGGAAAGGTAAAACATCTTGCTGATGTGCTGCATGTTCCAAATATAACAAAGAATCTAGTTTCTGTTGGACAAATGGTTGACCAAGGATTACAAGTCAGGTTCAATGCTAATGGATTATATGTAGAAGAGTACAAGCAAGATGGACGATTGGTTGCCAAAGGAAACAAAGTGGGTAGAATGTTCACCTTAAATGTGAAGATTCCTCAAATGAATGCAGCCATGTTTGCAAAAGGTGCAGGAGTTATTGCAAATATAGAGATGTGGGACAAACGGATTGGACATGCAAACTTACAAAGGCTGAAATTGATGCAGTCAAAGGAGATTGTCCATGGACTACCAAATTTCAAAGTTGCAGAAATGCAAAAGGTATGTGTAGCATGTCAATTTGGTAAAAAATAAAGAGCATCATTTCCCCATGACAAGCATGTTAGTGAGAATGTACTAGAAGTAGTACATATAGATGTTTGGGATCCAGCAAAGACCACATCTATGGGCGGTTGAAGGTTTTATGTTACTTTCATTGATGACCATACACGCAAAGTATGGGTATATTTCATGAAAGAGAAGAGCGAGGTGTTCACTCACTTCCAGAATTTTAAAGCTATGGTGGAAAAGAAGACAGGGAAGTACATTCAGACAGTAAGATCTGATGGAGGAGGTGAATACATGTCAAATGAGTTCAGCAGTTTTTTAAAAAATCATGGAATTTGGCATCAGTTTTCATGTAGGTACACACCACAACAGAATGGCATTGTTGAACGCAAAAATAGACATATTGCATAAATAGCAAGAGCCTTGATGGTTGAGAAGAATATGCCTCATTGTTATTGGGCAGAAGTTGTGCATACTGTTGTATACATCATGAACAGAACTCCAACTACTGTTATACATCAAGTTACACCTGAAGATAAGTTTACAGGTAAAAAGCCAAACTTATCACATCTGAAAGTTTTTGGTTGTATTGCATATGTACATGTCCCAGAGGAATTGAGGATGAAGCTTGATCCAAAAGCAAAAAAGTGTGTTTTCATTGGATACTCCCTTCAGCAAAAGGGATATAAATGCTATAACCCACTCACATGACATGTAAAGGTGAGTAGAGATGTGGTATTTGATGAAATGTCAAGCTTCTATGCAGATGCCAAAGAAGGACTGAATCTTGAACCAAATGACAAAGAAAATGTTGAAAAATCAAGTGCAGAATCTCAAGTTTTGAGTGGATCGGATGCATCACCAAGCAATAGTTCCAACTCAAATCCATGGAGTGGAAGATTGCATGGAAATTTCAGTCCAACAAATTCATAAAATACATTCAAGAAAGGTAAAGAAAAGCTTTCTGCAGGTCACAAAACATGTGCAGGTTTTGATAACGTTGATGGAGATTCAAGCGGTTCAGAAAAGAGTCTTGATGAGGAACTCGGATTGCCCTCTGTGAAGACTCTAGGAGTAAGAAGGGCACATGCAGATGATACAAGAAAAAGTGACCGAGGACCAAGAAGATCTGGGAGGATGCGGAATTCAGTGCAACGATTGATGTATGACACTTATATGGCTCCTCATTGTGCCTACATGACAAAGGTAATACAAGATGATGAACCTTCTTGCTTTGAAGATGCAATTGGAATTGCAGATTGGGAAAAAGCTATGGATGAGGAGATGGCTGCACTTTATGGAAATGAGACATGGAATCTAGTTCCATTGTCGCAAGGAAAGAAACCCATAGGCTGCAAATGGGTTTACAAGGTAAAGCATAATGCTGGTGGTAGCATAAGCAGGTATAAAGCACGATTGGTAGCTAAAGGATATGCACAAACATATGGCATTGATTATGAGGAAACATTCAGCCCTGTAGCTAAAATGTCAACTGTGAGAACACTTGTTGCATTAGCTACAACAAAAGGATGGACTTTGCATCATATGGATGTGAAGAATGCTTTCCTACATGGTGAGTTATAGGAAGAAGTATATATGGACCAGCCACAAGGATATGAATATTCAAAGCATCTAGATTATGTTTGCAGGTTGCTAAAGGCTTTGTATGGGTTGAGGCAAGCCCCTCGTGCATGGCATGCAAGGATTTCTGATTACTTAACCAGCATTGGGTTTTCTATGTGTGATGTAGATCACTCACTATATGAAAGGAAGGTTGATGATGGCATCACTATTGTAGCTATTTATGTTGATGACCTGATTGTAGGTGGTGATAATGAAGGAAGCATCAAAGAGGTAAAGCAACTTCTTATGCAGGAATTTGACATGAAAGATCTTGGTGTGTTGCGCTATTTCTTGGGTATTGAGTTTATACATACAAAAACAGGTATATGGATGTCGCAAAGGCAATATGCCTTGAATATGTTGCAAACGTATGGTATGGCTGATTGTAAGCCAATTTCTATGCCATTAGATCAGAATTTGAAGTTGGATACTACATCAGGTGAAGCATTGGAAAATGCTACTATGTACAAGAAAATTGTGGGAAGTCTTATATATCTCACAATTACAAGGCCTGATCTAAGTTATATTGTTGGACTTGAAAGTCAGTTTATGCAGGTTCCCAGGAAGCCACATTTGGATGCTCTAAGGTGCACTCTATGTTATGTGAGTGCTACTTTGGATTATGCATTGTTTTATGAGGCTGGTGTAGATTTGCAGGTTCATGGATACACCAATGCAGATTGGGCTAGTAGCATTCCAAATAGAAGATCCAATAGTGGTTTTCTATTCTCTCTTGGGAGTGTAGCTGTTACATGGAGCAGCAAGAAGCAACCCACTATTGCTTTGTCGAGTACAGAGGCTGAGTATAGAGGTGCTGCAATGGCAGCATGTGAGGCTTCATGGCTAGAAATGCTACTTGCAGATTTAGGTGTGGAAGTGGGAAAGCCTATCACTATTTATTGTGATAATCTTAGCAGCATACAGTTAGCACGGAATCCTATTTTCCATGCTAGAACAAAGCATATTGAGGTACATTATCACTTTATCAAAGAGAAGGTATTAGCAGGTGATATTGATCTTGTTTATGTGAGAACAGATGAGCAGGTTGCTGATATTTTCACCAAAGCACTTGGAGCTGAGAAGTTGAAGAAGTTTCGGGAGATGCTTGGATTACAGGATATGGTGTTAAGCTTGAGGGCGAGTGTTGAGATATCAAGCTCAACATGTGATGATCCAGGATGACACGTACCAGTTTTTCATTTCTTTGACATGTATAGTGGTCACGTAGGTATATGTCAGGGATAATGCGTTGAGCTTTATTAGATCTATCTACCGAGAGTGATGGCACATTTGTTCCTTGCCAGCTCACTCATTCGTGTTCTTCATGCTCGAAATTTCTCAACATCCTCACCAAAGGATCACCAACTACTTGCAAACATTTATCTACAATTGCTCTAGATCCTAATTTCTACCAAATCCCCCATGAAAGGCACTTGCCAAAGCAAGCTACACCATCAAAATTATGAAATGGTCACCAAAGGAAAATAATCACTAGAATGAAAATGAGTGCTTATGGTCACTACAAGCAATCAAAAGTGCTACCAAAAGGAATGAGAAAGAGTGTCTATAGACACTATCAAATGTAACATCACTATCAACTCCATAAAACTGCCACGACAAATGAACAAGTTGTTATAAGGTTGCCACAAAGAGGGTGGGAGCTAGGAAAATGGAGGAAAGGAGTTGAGAAATGATGAAGAAGAAGGGTGGGAAATGGGAAAAATGAGGCCCAATGAGCATAAAATAGATGGCCAACAAAGCTTCTCTCAATGAAGAGAAAACAAAACCACCAAAGGTCATGCATCATCGCCAACATAATCTCCAAAATCACTGCCAAATGAACCACCAAGGCTTCCACCTAGGGCTCTCATACCATGTAGAGAGTAGACATGCAAAAGCAAAATGAATAGAAGAGTGTACTCACAAAATGAAAAAGTGTGAGACTCAAACTGAGTGGACCAAGAAATGGATAAAATCACAGGGATTAGAATGAGTTTTCCAAGTGCATGAAGTGGGATCTGTTGATATATTTAGGTAGTGAAGTGTGTGAACACACTAGGACCGCCAGGGCACTTTTTTCCCTCTTTAGGAGGTTTTTTCCCCTGGCTTGTATATATGCCTATTGCCCTAATGGGCTACTTATCTTTGTACATTCTCTAGTAATACATTCAGTATTGTGTGTTGTGCTCCAAGCTTCTTCTTCTTCCTTGTGCTGTTCGCGTGCTTTCGTAGACGTCTAACTCCAACAATTGGTATCAGAGTAGGTCATCGCTTCATCTAGGGCGCCGTCGACACTCCTCCATTTGCAGTCTCAGAATCGCACGAATTTTGGTGAGCATACTCAATGTGTATTCAAGATCAAAACAGCTTTGCTGTGTGGTGCCGAAATCGCGATCTGAGCTCGTTTCGGCCTCCGAACGCACTATCGTAGCGCTTGTGTAGGCTATTTTGTCTTTTTGTGCCAAAGGTATATACCAGTTTCTGTTTGCCAGTATAAGCGTCTCAAAGTCTGCTACAGGTCTAGCAGAATTCGTTTGGGCAGTTCTGTTCAACTTTTTGAGATACAGTCAATTTTTTGCATCAAGGTATTTTAGTCACCTACCATGGCTGAAAGCAGTGATGTATTCCGTATGTTGGATTGTTGAGGATAAGTTGGATGCGACATGTGTTGGTTGCAAAAGGACTGTGGAACATTGTGCAGGGTGTCGAAAGACGTCCTATCACACCTGCAACTGTTACAATTGCAGGTACTAAAGCTGATGCAGAAGGTGTCGAAGATCATTATATTCTGCATATTCCTGTTCGTGCTGCAGTTTTTGCTGCACCTATTGTAGAGCAAATTCGCTCGGATGGCAGAGATGCCCAAGCACATGCATTGATAGCTTTGTTTGTCAAACGTGCCATTATTCCTCACATTCGCTCTTGCAGAACAACTAAGGTTGCTTGGGATACACTTACCACATTGTACCAAGCTAGGAATGAGGCTCGTGTTGCTTACCTCTGAAAACAGCTGGAGAATGAGCACTTGAATGAAGGTGATTCTATGGACAGTTTCCTAACGAAGATCAAAGACTTGAAGGAACAGTTGATTTTTGCTGATGAAGTTATACTAGATAGCTCACTTGTGCAGACCGTTCTGAATGGTCTTCCTGATTCATATCAGAGTTTTGCTTCTACTCTTCGGTTGATGATGAAAGGCAATCCAAATGCCTTATCATTTGAGGAGTTAGTCTCTGTTCTGTTGAAGGAAAATCAGTCTAGGTAGAACAGGTCCATTATGCGAGTTGCAGATCAAGCTTTCCTGGCTAGTCAGAAGGGCAAAGGAAAATGGAGCTCTTCAACTAGTAAGCAGAAATCTGCTAATTCTACACATTCGAAGAAGGAAGATAAAGATGAGAAGAAATCAGAAAAGCAGAAATTGTTTTGTAAGTTCTGTAAAGGGAATGATCATATCATAAAGAACTGTCCAAAACTAGCTGCTAAAGAGGCAAAGAAGAAAGAGGCTGGAATGGTTGTTGCAGAGGCCTCTACACCAAAAACAGAGTTTACTAATCTTGTGCAAGAAGAAGAATGGGCGTTTACTACTGTCTACAGTTTTGACCCATCTTTTCATGAGCAGTGCATGTCTGCAATAGACTCAGATGCTTGGTATTTTGACAGTGGGGCGACCAAACATATTACCTTGCAGCGCAGTTTCTTCTCTTCACTCGAGCCTGCCCCTATAGGGAATACTGTTACATGCACCAACAACTCCTCTTATCTTGTTATGGGAGTTGGTAAGATCATTTTGACCACTGCTGATGGTAGTTCTTTCACTTTGTCAGATGCTTTATTTGTGCCAGGGATCAAGAAGAACCTGTTATCAGTTTCTGCATTAGCCAAGATTGGCTTGGTTGTGAAATTTGTTGATGACAGGTGTACAGTTCATGATCTGTCAAATGGCAATGTGATTATTGCTTCTGGCATTTTATGTCGTGGGTTGTATAAGCTCATACACTATGAAAGATCTGTAAATGATTTGGCATGTGAAGTAAATGATTCTTAGGCTATGTCAGATGCAAAGCTTTGGCATGCATGCTTTGGTCATCTGAATTTTGCTAGTTTGCTACGCCTGTAGAAATCTGAAATGGTGTCCTCTTTGCCCAAACTTGAGGCACCTGAAAACATGTTTGTGAAGGTTGTATTTTGGGCAAAATGTAGGGTTCGTCCTTTCCAAAAGATGGTTCAGTTCGGGCTACTCAGAAATTGAAGCTTGTACATAGTGATGTCTGTGGTCCTATGCAGACACCTTCTTTTGGGAATTATCTTTACTTCGTGACTTTCATTGATGATTTTTCTAGGCATGCATGGGTATATCCATTGAAGGCAAAGTCCAAAGTGTTCATGTGCTTCAAACAGTTTTTGGTTTTGGCCGAAAATCTGTCAGCATGTAAAATGGGAACCCTCCGTTCTGATCAAGGGGGGGATATATGTCTTCTGATTTTAATGCATTTCTGGCTGAACGTGGGATAAAACAACAGTGTACAGTGTTGTATATAGCTCAACAGAATGGAGTTGTTGAACGAGAGAACAGGTCACTCATGGAGACGGCGAGGTGTATGGTCAAGAGTCAAGCTTTACCACATAGTTTCTGGCTTGAGGCTGTCATGTGTGCAACATATGTACTGAACAGGTGTCCCACTAAAGCGCTGCAGTCTATCACTCCATATGAGGCTTGGCATTATCGCAAGCCATCTGTTGCTCATCTGCGTGTTTTTGATTGTTTGACATATGCATTAGTGCCTGAACAACATCACATAAAATTGGATGATAAAGCACTAAAATGTATTTTTGTTGGGTAGAGTTCTGAAAGTAAAGGCTATCGCCTTTATCATCCACTGACTAAATGCATTCTGGTTAGCCGTGATGTTGTTTTTGTGGAAGATGCTATTCAACCATTGCTTTCATGTATTAAGGAGACATCTGTTAGCTCCAAAGACATGTATGATACTTTGCTGCCTCTTTTTACAGGTGGACAGTCTAGTGCTGGTCCCAATGAGGCAACTTCTCAGCCTTTACAGGTTTCATGTGATGATGCAGATCATTCCATTTTTTATGCAGATTTACATGATGCACTAGTTGATGAGAGAGCTGATATTGAGCAGGCAAAAACTATGCCAAAATGGCTGGTGCAGACTTTGTGTGACAACAAGCGAGATGCACCTTTGTCATATCGTACTCGTTTAGGCTCTCATAGTGCCTCTTTTGCATCATATTGCTATGCTATGGCTCCATCTAGTCTCTGTGATGAGAATGCGCCTGTTTCGTTTGATGAAGCACAAAATTCAAAAAATTGGATGGCTGCTATGCAATCTGAATATGATGTTATAATGAAGAATGGTACTTGGTCTTTATGTGACTTGCCTCCTTGCAAGAAGGCCATTGGAACTAAGTGGGTATACAAGCTAAAGAGTAAACCAGATGGTACAATTGACAGGTATAAGGCTAGGCTTGTTGCAAAGGGTTATGCACAGGAAAGAGGCATTGATTTTGATGAGACCTTTGCACCTACATGTCGTATGACTACTGTTCGGAGCATCTGTGCACTTGCAGCTCATCATGGTTGGAATGTACATCAGTTGGACATTAAAACATCATTTTTGAATGGTGACTTGCATGAAGAAGTGTATGTTTTTCAACCCCGTGGCTTTGTGCAAAAAGGGCATGAAAACCAGGTGTGTAGGTTAAAGAAGGCATGATATGGTTTAAAGTAAGCACCATGTGCTTGGTATGAGAAGATACATGGCTATCTGATTGCACATGGTTTTGAGAACAGTCCAACTGAAAGCACCTTATATGTTAAGCGTGCTAATGATGTGCTTCTCATCATTATTGTCTATGTTGATGACATGCTGCTCACTGGTCCTATTGAGAAGCATATTGCTGATTTTAAGGCTGATTTGCATGCCTCATTTGAGATGTTTGATTTGGGGAATTTGCATCACTATTTGGGCATTCAGTTTATGCAAGTTGATGGTGGAATGGCTTTGTGTCAAACGAAATATATTGACACATTATTGCAGCATTTTGGCCTTGAAGACTGTAAGCCTATTGCCACTCCTATGGAGACAAAGCCCAAGAGTCAAGCATTGGAAGGCAGTTAAGCGCATCTTTCACTATTTGAGTGGTACTCGGATACTTGGGTTGTTTTATCCCAAGGGGGGGATCACTACTGCCAGATTTGCATGCTTTTTCTGACTCTGATTGGGTTGGTTGCCATGACACTCGTGTGTCCACTAGTGGCTTTTGCTTCATGCTTGGTAGCTCATGTATATCTTGGTTGAGCAAGAAGCAGCCTACTGTGGCCACTTCCAGTTGTGAGGCTAAGTATAGGGAAGCTTTCACAGTGACTGTTGAGTGTGTGTGGCTCAGACACCTTATGACTGATTTGGGGGTTGGTTAGACTTCTGCCACCACCATCTTCACTAAGAGTCAGAGCGTTGCGAGGAATCCTATGTTCCATGCTCGCACTAAGCACATTGAGGTGCATTATCACTATGTCAGGGAGAGGTTCTCTGCTGGGGAGATTAGCTTGGCATATGTGCCCACGTAGAGAACATTGCAGACCTTTTCACGAAGGCTCTGCCTAGGGAGAACTTTGAAGCTTTCCACAAAGCTTTGGGCTTACTTCCTTTTCTGGAGTGATTTCCACATAGCTTGGCACTTCCTTATACATGAGCGCCAGCTCCTTGTTCACCGCATCACTCCCAGGGGGATTTGTTGATATATTTAGGTAGTGATGTGTGTGAACACACTAGGACCACCGGGGCACTTTTTTCCCTCTTTATGAGGTTTTTTCCCCCCGGCTTGTATATACGCCTATTGCCCTAATGGGCTACTTATCTTTGTACATTCTCTAGTAATAAATTCAGTATTGTGTGTTGTGCTCCAAGCTTCTTCTTCTTCCTTGTGCTGTTCGCGTGCTTCCGCAGACGTCTAACTCCAACAAGATCTTCAAACTTCTAACTAAGTACAAAGTGGGGAAGAGGTCCTCCTTATATAGATTTGGAGGAGGGTCTCCAAAGTACATCACATGTGGGATAGTTCTCCTTGAAGAAGAATGAATACACACTAGAAGAAAATGGCCAGGAACCCAAATACAATAAGATACAACTAAAATAATATGAAATGGAGTGTCTCCTAGATGCAACATGGAGATGCACTCATACGAATGCAAATGGAAATGAGATAGATAAAATCATTTCGTCAACATTAAGTACCCCTTTTTCTTGTTTCACACATAGTTATTTGGAGCTTTGTTTTACAACGGAAGTTGTACTCACCTTTTATTTCGCTACATGTTTACATGTAATGCATTTCTCAAGATTCAAAAGACGAGTATATGATACAAGTAATGAAGAATTCCTTCATACCAAATCTCTCATGAAGAAGGCATACCATAGGGATCGAAAGTGTTTTCTTCCGTTGAAATTTCTATCTCTATGTTTGCAAACGGGATTGACTATGGAGGCTCCCTTATTGCTATGGCATGTTGTTCGATATCTAGCTTAGAGACAAAAATGGTGGGAACTCACCAAAGCAAGCTACAACATCAAAATTATGAAATGGTCACCAAATCAAAATAGCCACTAGAATGAAAGTGAGTGTGCTTATGGACACTACAAGCAATCAAAAGTGCTACCAAAAGGAATGATAAAGAGTTTCAATAAACACTATCAAATGTAAGATCACTATCAACTCCACAAAAGTGCCATAACAAATGAACAAGTTGTTAGAAGGTTGCCACAAAGAGGGAGTGAGGGTGGGTAAATGGAGGAAAGGAGTTGAGAAACGATGAATAATATGGGTGGGAAAATGAGCAAAAGGGGAGGCCCAAAGAGTGTAAAATAGTCAACTAAAGAAGCTTCTCTCAATGAAGAGAAAACAAAACCACCAAAACACATGCATCATCACTAGCATAATCTCCAAAATCATCACCGAATGAACTGCCAAGGCCTCCACCTAGAGCTCTGATACCATGTAGAGAGTACACATGCAAAAGCAAAATGAATAGAAGAGTGTACTCATAAAATGAAAGAGTGTGACACTCAAACTGATTAAACCAAGAAATGGGTAAACTGATAGGAATTAGAATGAGCTTTCCAAGTGCATGAAGTGGGATCTTCAAGATTCTAACCAAGTATAAAGTGGGGAAGAGGTATTTCTTATATAGAATTGGAGGAGAGTCTCCAAAGTACATCACATGTGGGATAATTCTCTTTGAAGGAGAATGAATACATGCTAGAAGAAAATGGCAAGGTACCCAAATACAATCAGATACAACTAAAATAATATGAAATGGAGTGTCTCCACGATACAAAATGGAGATGCACTGAGACAAATGCAAATGGAAATGAGATAGATAAAATCATGTCGTCAACATTAAGTATCCCTTTTTCTTGCTTCAGAGATAGCTGAAGCCTTGTGTTACAACGGAAGTTGTACTTACCTTTTATTTCCCTACATGTTTACATGTAATGCATTTCTCGAGATTTAGAAAGATTAGTATATGATAGAAGTAATGAAGAAATCCTTCATGCAACTAAAAAATACACCAAGTACTTTGCAATAGAAATATGAAAGTTCAAGTTTTTTCGTTAAACGAGGTTTGCATACACCTTTATGTTCAAACCAAATGCTTGAGCTATACTCAAAGTAACACTCGTCTATGCATTGATGCTTGCTAGGCTGTTTTTTGGGAAAAATCAGGAAGTTACCATAAAAATGAGCATTGGATGTTTAGATAGTAAGATTAAGCTCATAGACACATGTAATGTTGAAAATAGATGGTTGAAAAAGCTGCATTGGTACAAAAAGACTAGTAAAATGGCTATCAATAAAAAGAACATAATTAAAGCAGGTGAATAGTGATCAAATATAGATTTTACGAGCATTTACAGGTTACACCCTATATACATTATTCTACAACATTTTCTTCTTTGGAACATGTCCACAACATGTGGATCCTTCATCTTCATTGTGTCCAAGGTTCAACACAAAAAGCCAACACAACTCATGTTCTTTATATTGATGTCAAAGAGGGAGTTATACAAATGAAATATATAAATATTGATCTTTCAACATATAGTGTCTTCATAGGGACTTATTGCATAGGGACCCTCTTATGGCACAAAAAGACACAACTTCATATTAAAAGATACAAAATCAAACTCAGTAAGACTTGGGTTGAGATTGAACCATAACTACCACTTTAAGTGTTATGGTTCTTGTTGATGTAAACAAGTAACCTAGTGGCTAGATTTGTTGAAATTCAATGATCTCTAGTTGTGATGAAGTTTAACAATGGACATGTTGCCATACTTCTGAAATCATGAGATCTTATGAGTACAATGCCCGCTCTCTCTCATTTTACTTGAACTTCACCGAAACTAGAAAAGCCAAGTCATTTGTCAAGGGAAAGAAGTAATTATATTGCATGAAGCCAAGTCATTTGTCAAGGGAAAGAAGTAATTATATAGCATACACGGAAACATACATACATACATACATACATACATGCATACATACATACATACATACATACATACATACATACATACATACATACATACATACATACATACATACATGCATAATTGTATACATATGCATACCTACTACATACATGCATACAAACATACATACCTATGTACGTACATACATACAAATCCTTGCTTCCTAGTTTATACATTATGCATAATTTTTCAAAAAGCCATAAGGTTAATTACCCAAGTTAAAGAACTCTAAATTCGACTTGAAATTATTTAAAGAAAAAATTATAGGTTTTTAGACATTGATACATGCAATCTTATGTGATGTATCATGTCCACAAAAGGATCATGTGAGACATGATGGAAGAATATGAGGTCTAAACTAGAACATTAGACTTTTTATGCACAAAATTAAAGTTGTTGGTACAACCACTTCTAGATGCCTCATTTTTCTGATTATAAGAACCTCCATTTCTTTTGTGGATCATAAAGATATTGGATGATAGCTTACTAGTTATCTTCATCCATTTGGTGTGAATATATCATGCACAAAATCTAGTTTGTTGGTTGGTTCACTTTTGGATGCCTCATTTTTCTTCCCCTAACTCTTCTCCAAATTTTTGTCCAAAAAAAATGAATGCTATGAGATCTCACCAACTACCTTAATCCATATAATTTGGAGACTCTAGAGGTCTTAAAGCGTCCCATTGCCTCCCAAAGAAGATCTTGTTGTTAATAGATCTTATGATTCAACTACAAGACCCTATGATTAAGAAGAAGTGCCCAATGTCTTCTTCTACCTTGATGCATCAATTAACACCAGGCTTGGGCCCTACACAGCTTGTGGGTTTTGGCATTGTTTTAGATGCCACCATGTAGAAGCTACTAAAATAAGACTTCCCTCTTTGTCTCAATGAAAGGGTGTCAAAGACCCTAAGATTTCAACCCCCACTTAATCTGAGACCACATGATTCACCATTTTTCATTCAACTTGATGTGGAAATCCATTGTTTTTGTTGACTCTATGAATTTCCTTAATTTTCGATTGTTCCACCTTGATCCTCTTTGGGGTGGGAACCACTTCTATATTGGAAGATCCTGCATCTTCTCTTCCCCAAATCAAGGTATGTCTACTTATAAGGCCCTAGTCATGAGATTGTAGTGGTGAAATTCTTTGGACTAGAGATTCTTATTAGATCCATATATCCTTCTAGTGATGAAATCCTTTAGACAATAGATTCTTGGATCTCAAGACTCCTTCTATCATAGGCAACTATGATGGTCTACTATGATAGTGAAGAAAAGCTTCCACTTCATTAAGTAGTTATTCATCTGGACACACTCTAGATTTGCATTAAAAGAGGGAACGATACAAAAATGAAAGGGGCTTAAGACCGAGAGAACTTGTTAATCGATTTGCATCAAAAGAGAGAATGAGCTTATTTTAGCAAAGATTGTTTGTTTGCATTAGAAAAGAGAATGATACAAAAGTGAAAGGGTCTTAAGAGCAAGAGAGGTTGTTGATCACAAGTTATCAAAGCAGATCCGTGCACGTTAGGCTGGTTGCTTGGGCTTTTCGTCTCTTGAGGTGGGGGTGAGGGTTCAACCCTTTCCTACAACAAGACAATCGTGAGCCCTAGGCAAGTGTATTGCCTTCGGGTAGATTTAAACCAGCTAAACCAGTTGCCTTCGGGCAATCCTTTCCACATGTCACCCTTGGGTAGTCGAACCTCAGCTTTGTGAGATATTAGGAGTCTCATGGGTACTATGCCTATTCACTAGAACAATTTTATTCAATCAATTCAAGCAAAGGGAGTTTAGGCTCCAACCAAACTTCCTCTTAAAAAAACTAATCAAAGCACTATTAGTGTACATAGTTGCATATAATTCGATGCCTAAATGTAAACCTTCGAGACAAATAGATAGAAAGTAGTCTCAATGAAAGTACGAGAATGTGGGGTTTACATGATGAAACACCATATATATATATATATATATATACATATATATATAATTTGGAGGTTCGGCTGGAGCCTACTCCCCCGGACTTTAACTTTGAAATTGCAACTATACAAAGAAGGGCATAGTACCCATGGGACCCCCCTTATCCCATAAGAACAGGGGTTTACAAGACTGGGTTAAACGGCGGTCAACACTGTCGCAGGGATAGACAAACAGTGGCACTCAGCCACAATGCAAGATCTTTCCAGATTACATGTCCCTTACATGTTGCTGCTATGGATTGAACCCTCGCCCCCGCCTCAAGAGGTGAGAGGCCCAACCACTAAGCCAGTGAACCAGGACTATGAAACACCATGTTGTAAGTTGTTTTCTTCAAGAAAGTTAGATCATTGAGATCTATTCTTTTGGTTTTGTTTGAATCAATTGAAAGTACAATGAAAAGCAAACATAACACCAACGGAACTCTCCTAATCCCACAAAGCAAGGTTTAGATCTCTAGCAACTATCACGATACAAAGCTCAAAAAAGCTCACTAGGGTAAACACTTGAAAGGAATGACTCTAAAATCGAACGAGACGACTAGCAAACAAGATGACTAGTTTGAACTGGGTAGCTTGAAAATATAATGATCTTATCAAGAAGGTAGTTTAATAGCTCATCACCCAAATGGTGATAGATATACTCCAAAGGTTGGTTGAACCCCCACCCCAACTTTAAAAGGCTGAGACCCAACCAACTCACCTAACGTGGGCCGGTGTATTTGTAAGGTGTTGCACCATCGTAAAATCATAACTCTGGTTATGCGATGTCATGAGACACGACAATGAGAGCGTTTCACGGGTATAATAAAAAGAGGCGATTCAATGAAATCATGGTCAAAATTAAGAACCAGGGTCGAAGCCATGGTCGTCACTTGCAATTGGGCGGCCAGTCGTATGCAGGCGAAAAGTGGATGACAAGTCACCGTCAGTCCCCACATTCGACTGGCAGACTCGATCGAGAAGACATGGAGACGGAGAGAGAGGGCGATTTGGCCTCTGGTAAGTCGTAGCAGAGAACGCGCGTAGGGAGAGAGATTTGGACTTTCATAAGTCGGGAAATCATCCCCTGCGGGCGGAGAGAGAGAGAAAGAGAGAGAGCATCTACGTATCGGGAGATGAATAGGACGCCTGGAACCAGACGACAGCATAACGGCGCAAGCCGGACTGGGGCTGATGCTTTGGATTGGGAGCTTAGGCCGGGCGGTATGCTTGTCCAGCGAAGGGACCCCTCTGCTGGTCCGTCACCCTCTTCGGGTCCTCTTCTGAAGCTTAAAGTCTCATATGGGTACCGTCAGCACGACGTTACCATACCTTCCGAAGCTACATTTGGTAAGGCCTTGTCCAGCCATAATGTGTAATATTGTACAGCTTTGATCGAGCAGTGACTGCACAATGAATTGAGGCACGATCGTATAAATGCAGTGTATTATATGCCATGACAAAGACAGAGCTCAGTGTGAAAGCATTTAGGATAGACTCGCATGTAAGACGAATCCATGTTTACATTGTAGTTGATCCATTCTTGGGACCATGTATGCCGCACTTCCTCTAGCCTCGTTCCTATTTCCTGATACTAGAGGAATGGGTGACCAACTGATGTAGCCTATTATGGTTCCTTGTTCTTTATGCATAACGTAACAGTACACGAGATTCATTTTGTTTATGAATGCATGTAACTAGGAAAATTCCTATAATCTGTTCAAACTCAAGCTTTTGCATTTGTCCTATAACTATTATTCACAATACAGGTGAATTGAAATGGGTTTTAGCGCCACTCACTGGCCTTCACCCGCAAGAACAGAGATTGCTTTTTCGAGGCAAAGAGAGAGATGATGCAGATTTTCTTCACATAGCTGGTGTTTCTGACATGTCAAAGCTCAGTCTTGTGGAGGATCCTGCAAGCAAGGAGAAAAAGAGGGAAGAACTGATGCAAA
>CM035432.1:141533742-141641242 GCA_020310875.1 Ceratopteris richardii
GATATATTTCCGTACTGATGTGTGTCAACGCACTTAGGACTACTAGGACACTCCCCCTGCCCCCCTTTCCCGTTTTCTTTTCTGTATGTAAGCTATGTAGATATCATTCTTAACATATCTAGTGTCAAAAATCACATAAATTACTTGCTCCGTTACTTTGTAGATAGTGGACTATTCTTAGCATGGTACACATCTATCATGAGTCATCCATACACATTAAAAAGTTAGACAAAAAATCAAACTTATTAACAATGGATCTTTAGGAAAAAGAAAAATCGTTTTGCACTGTAGATGAGATAGTGATCACTCACATTTTATGATATAAAAGAGCATAATTTATGCATGAATGTCATATAAAAATCATATCAAGAGTCAAGGTTGATAGAGTTAATGCAAGTTGATACATTCAACATGAATTGAGAAACAACAATGCATAAAAATCACATTATAACTTAAAGGGTATTCACTAGCGCACTATGTGACTATAGTCTACAAACTAAGATTACTCAATGTCATTAGTGGAGTCCACCAATTGGTTCATCATTGTACCTACTAGCTTATAATGATGTGCTATCTAACTTTGTATGTTTAGACTTAACAACAACTTGAGGAGCTTTCAATCTTAGATCATCATCTTCTTATCTTAAATCATCATCTTTATTGGAAGGTGTGGTTGATGTCTCCCCAAAATCCTCATGAATGATTGTCTTGTATGCGTCTGTGATGGCATTGAGCACTAGAGGATCAACCACAACATGTACGACATCCACCTCATTATTAAAAAATGTACTTTTGTGGATGTCAAGTAGATCACAATAAAGGATCATGTGTATAAAGCATTTTCATAAAACAACGTTTCGAAATCTAGATTCATCACTTTAGATGTACTTTATGATTCATTATATATAAGCACTTGTATGAACCTTACCCTTTGATTTTGACTATGAGTCCATTGTATAAATCTCTTAGACTTTGTCACAAGAAAGAATAATATATATCTTATCTCCTAAGACCCAAAAAGAAATCCAACCGGACATTTGCAATTTTATTTGGTCAAGTGTGAAGCGTCTAGCAAGTACAAGTGTTATCACCTTGCCATGATCCTCTTTGCTAACAAGACAAAGCACAAACCATACTCACATGCATAAAAGGGTGGAGATCAAACTCACCTCCTAGTCATAGAGCCAAGCGGGCTCACATTTGGGCATGGGAGCTTGAAACTACATGGATGTCAATGCAAGGATCATCACTTTGTACTAGTGCACTCACACATGAATGAGTCTATGGGTGATTCCATCATGGGCTTGTTGACATATTTTGATAGTGATGTGCGTGAACACACTTAGGATTGTCGGGATACTTTTTTCTCTCTTTAGGAGGTTTCCCCTCCCCCCGATTTATAGATACATCTATAACCATAATGGGTCACTTATTTTTGTAAATTCACTCGATAATTCATTGAAAGTTGTATTGTGCTCCAAGTCTTTTCTTCTTCCTTGTGTTGTTCATGTGCTTCGTTAGACCTCAAACTCCAACAATTGGTATCTAAGAAGGTCTTCACTTCATTTAGGGTATCATCAACACCCCTCCAATCACAGTCTCAGAACTGCACAAAAATTGGTGACCATACTCAGATTGATTAGCAATTCAAAACGGCTTTGCTATGTGGCATCAAAATTTTGATTTGGGCTTGTTTTGGCCTCCAAACGCAGTATCGTAGCACTTGTGCAGACAATTTTATCCTTTTTTTGCCAAACATATATACAGGTTTCGACTTGCAAATACAATTGCCTTGAAGACTGTTATAGGTTTAGCAGAGCTTGGTAGGGAGGTTCTGTTCAACTTTTCAAGGTAGAATCATTTTTTTGCATCAGGGTATTTAGTTAGTGGCCATAGCTGAAAGCAATGATGTATTCCATATGTTGGCTATTGATGATCGATCGGATGGTACCAATTTACCCATTGTGGACATATATGATGCAGCATGTATTGCTAGCAAAAGGGCTATGGAATATTGTACAGGGTGTTGAAAAATGTTCTACTACACCTTCAAATATAGTTATTGAAGGTTATGCAAATGGCGTTGAAGATGATGATCTTCAAATTTCTGTTTGTGCTTTGGTTCCTACTGCACCTATTATAGATCAACTTTGTTGGGATGGCAGAGATGCTCAACCACATGCATTGATAGCTTTGCCTGTTAAGCATGCCATTACCCCTCACATTCGCTCCTACAAAATAACACAGGATGCTTGGGATACACTTACCACTTTATACTAGGCAAGAAATGAGGCTCTTGTTGCTTACTTTAAAAAGCAGTTAGAGAGTTAGAGAGTGAGCAAGAGTTAGATACTTCATTAGCAGAAATCAACAAGTCTTGCCACATAGTTCACTTGTATACTCTAGTCTTAATGGTCTCCTAGATTCATATAAGAGTTTTGCTTCTACTTCCATTGATGATGAAAGGCAATCCAAATGCCTTAACATTTGAGGATGTAGTCTCTGTTTTGTTGTAGGAAGATGAGCCCAGACAGAACAAGTCCATTATGCGTGTTGCAAATCAAGCTTTCCTAGCTAATTAGAAGGGCAAAGGTACATGGAGCTCCTCTACTAGTAAGTAGAAATCTCCTAATGCTGCACAGTCCAAGAAAGAAGATCAAGACGAGAAGAAAACAGAAAAGCAAAATCAATTTTGTAAATAATGTAAGGTAAATGATCATGTCATAAAGTGTTGTCCAAAACTAGCTACAAAAGAGGCAAAGAAGAAAGAGCTTGGAATGGTTGTTTCTGAGGTCTCTAGGCCTAAAATAGAGTCTGCTAATCTTGTTCAAAATGAAGAATGGGCATTTACTATTGTATGGAACTATGACACATCTTCTCATGAGCAATACATGTCTGTGGTATACTCAGATATTTGATACTTTGATAGTGGGGCAACCAAACCTATTACCTCATAGTGTAGTTTCTTCCGTTCACTTGAGCCTGCTCCTACACGGAATATTATCACATGCACTAATAACCCCTCTTACCCTCTAATGGGAATTTATAAGATCATTTTGACTACTACTAATGGTAGTTCTTTCACATTGTGAGATGATTTGTATGTACCAGGGATCAAGAAAAATCTTTTGTGAGTTTCAACATTAGCTAAGATTGGCTTGGTTGTTAAATTTGATGGTGATATATGTACTATTCATGATCTCTCAAATAACGACGTTATTGCTTTTGGCATTTTATGTCGTAGGATGTATAAGCTCATAGAATATGCAAAATCCATGAATGATTCAACATGTGATGTTCAAGATTTTGAGGCTATCTCAGATGCAAAGCTTTGGCATGCATGCTTTGGTAATCTAAATTTTGCTAGTTTACTACACATGCATAAATATGAAATGGTGTCCTTTCTGCCCAAACTTTAGGCACCTTGTAAACATGTCTATGAAGGCTTTATTTTGGGCAAAATGCAGCGTTCACACTTCCCAAAAGATGGTTTAGTTCGAGCTTCTCATAAATTACAGCTTGTTCATAATGATGTTTGTAGCTCTATGCAAATATCTTCCTTTGGGAACTACCTTTACTTCGTGAACTTTATTGATGATTTCTCCAGACATGCACAGATGTATCCATTGAAAGCAAAGTTCAAAGTGTTTGTGTGCTTCAAACAAATTTTGCTTATGGCTATAAATCTGTCAATATGTAAATTGGATGTCCTCAGTTTTGATCGAGGGGCTGAATACATGCCTTTTGATTTTAAAGCATCAGTTTCCAATACATCTCAACAAAATGGAGTTGCTGAAAGAAAGAAGAGGTTTCTCATAGAGATGGCGAGGTGGATGGCCAAAAGTTAGGATTTACCACATACCTTCTGTCTTGAGGCTATTATGTGTGCAACATATGTATTTAATAGGTATCCCACCAAAGTAGTGTAATGTATCACTCCATATGAGGCTGCTATGTGTGTAACATATGTATTTAACATGTATCCAACAAAAGTAGTGAAATGTATCACTCCATATGAGGCTTGGCATGGTTGCAAGCCATCTCTTGCTCATCTACATATCTTTGGCTTTTTGGCATATGCATTAGTGCCTAAACAACAATGTAAGAGAATGGATGATAAAGTAGTGAAATGTAATTATGTTGGGTGTAGTTATGATAGCAAAGGCCATCATCTATATCACCATAGACTAAATGAATTTTGATTTGCCATGATGTTGCTTTTGTGGAAGATGCAATTCAACCATTACTTTCATGTACCAATGAGACTTCAATTAGCTCCAGAGATGTGTATGACACTTTTTTGCCTCTTTTTATAGGTGGACAATCAAGTGCTGGTCCAAATGAAGCAATTTCTTAGCCTTTACATGTTCCACATGATAATGGAGATCATTCCATTCTTGATGTAGATTTACATGATGCACTTGTTGATGAGAGGGCTGATATAAAGGAGGCAAACACTATGCCTAAGTGGTTGGTGCAGACTTTGAGATATAGAAAATTAGATGCACCTTTCTCATATCGCACTCGTTCAGCTCTCATAGCGCTTCCTTAGGATGACATTGCATACCTTTTCATAAAGGCTCTGCTTAAGGAGAAATTTGAAGCTTTCCACAAAGCTTTGGGCTTACTTCCTTTTGTGGATTGATCTATTTCCACATAGCTTCACAATTCTTTATACATGAGTGCCAGCTCCTTGTTCACCACATCACTCTCATGGGGGATTTGTTGGTATATCCCGATAGTGATGTGTGTGAACACACTTAGGACTATCGGGGCACTTTTTCCCTCGCTTGTATATATGGCTAAAACCCTAAAAGGCTTATTCAAGAAATTTGGGAATTATCGAGGTGCCAATTCTATTGCTTATAATGTTAACTTCTTAGGTTTGAATATAGCCCTTATACTCCACTTATAATACAATGAAGCATAATATTAAATCGTCAATGTCACACTGGATTCAAGCAATAATAAAATGTTGTAATGTGTGAATGTCTTGAGAATAAAAAAGTTGAGAAAAAAAAGAACTATCTCAAAATCATGAATAATTCTCACTTTTCTTGAAAAGGCCTTCTAAGGGGTCACTTATCTTTGTACATTCACTTGGTAATTCATTCCGGTCATGTTGTGCTCCAAGTTTCTTATTCTTCCTTGTGCTATTCATGTGCTTATGGAGACCTCAAACTCCAATAAGTCCAAGAGTATGAGTGATATGAGGAATGAATAATAAATAAGTGAATGGGTCCTATTTGTAAGCGTAATCAAGGAGGTGGATCGATTCAAAGAAGTTGGACACTTCAAGCTTGGAAAGACATATAAATTTCCATTTCGATGTCCTTGTAGTTTTGGGGACATAACACTCTTCCCCCTTATTTTCAATTGTTATCCTTAATAATTTCCTCGATAATGATAGGCAAATCAACTTCTCAACAATGTGAAGACTCGCAATTCATAACAAATTAGGTATGATGCTTCCACTTGACCATATACTTTTGGTCAAGAAGATATTGGGCTCTAATGGGACACAATTGGGTGATATACTTTGAATTGGGAATCTCCTTTGGAGGTATCACAATATAATCCTATGTTGGTCAATTTAATAGCCAATTGGTGTGCAATACAAGGTGCACATTGAAATTGGGTGATATCCTTTGAGTTGGGGATCTCCTTTGGATGTATCACAATATAATCCTATATGGGTCAGTTTATTAGCTGATCCATGTGCACGATAAGGTCCACATTGTGTACCTTGCATTGCATAGCAATCTCCTTATAGAATGACCCATGTAGTATAATATATGAAGATTGATGTACATCTTACTAATAAGACACAATAGATATTATTTTGTGATCTAAAATGGATAATAACAACAAAAAGCTAACTCTCTACATGTCACACATAATCATATTACAATCCATTGGTACCTAATGGTACTCGAAACATATAAATGGGAGGATCACGATGCTTATGTTGCACGGTAGCATAGAACAAAACATAGTGATAGTAAACTTCATACTTTCCCTTTCATCTCTCTCCTACATATCTTTAAAGGATTTGCAAAAGATGAGGGATGCATATCCTTGAGTCTAGTGGCAATCGGTGGGAATGGCTTATGAACAAACATCAACATTTATGCATTGTATCATTATTAGAAGTTTGTTGAGTACAATCATAAGCATATTGCAAGTGGGAAATGTCACTCACCCAATCGAATCATATATGTGGTATGTATTCTAGGCATATTCATACCAAATATAGGCACAATAATGGAGCATACTATCATGGTCAAAATCTCCTCGTTAGACATCCAGTAGAACATCACAATTAAGGTACCAAGAGGGCTACTATCATGGAAACATTCCAACAAAATTTGGCTCTTGGTTTCCTATGTTTACAATGGTGTATCAATGGCCATGCCATCTATTATCATTCCACCTTCAAGAAGCATATGATACTACCACTCCCAACATATGCTCCATGGTTTCAAGCGTGTACCGGATTTATCCTTTGAGCTTGAAATGATCTCAGAGTAACATGTACAAATGAG
Organism: Ceratopteris richardii; assembly: GCA_020310875.1. Lineage (NCBI taxonomy): Eukaryota > Viridiplantae > Streptophyta > Polypodiopsida > Polypodiales > Pteridaceae > Ceratopteris > Ceratopteris richardii. Next base: position 141,540,288 of record CM035432.1, read on the forward strand.
TCTCATACACACACAGAACCAAATGCTACGACTTCCTAGGGCATTCGTGAATCTTCTCAAGAAAAGTTAGTATATATGAAATGGTTCCTTTAGAAGTTGAGCTAAGCTCATAACTTCTCCTGATGGATCCAATTAGGAGAACTTGTACCATCACCATGAATCTATTAGTGATGATGAAAATGGCATCATAACCCTATAGGGTAAATGATGATCTCATGATAATGACCATAGTGGTGCTAAGTATCCACTACGCGAAATCTATGATAGATTTAGTACTCATGCATATGTCTTATGCATAGCCTTAACTTGCTTTAGCACTACATGCATTGCCTCTTATACCTTCTAGTAAAGAAAATATTTAAATTCAACAAAGGATACTAGCCATTGGGGTCAATTTATAATATATGTATGGGGATGAGACAATTGATCCTAGCATGTATCTACCTTGTCCTATCCTATAAGTGATCCATCACTTTTCTCTCTGTGTAGGAGTTTTTTTTTCCCTTGGTTTGTATATACATATACTTATAACTCTAACATGTCACTCATCTTTGTACATTCACTGGGTAATACATGGTGTATTGTGTTGTGCTCCAAGATTCTTCTTCCTCCTTGTGTTTTTTGTGTTCTTTCCCATACCTCCAACTCCAACAATTGGTATTAGAGAAGGTTTTCACTTCATCTAGGGTGTCATCCTCAGGCTCTTGATCACATTCTTAGAGTCACATAAAAATGGTCAGCATGCTTGGGGCCATTAGGAGTTCAAGATCGCTTCGTTGTGATGTGAAAATTTTGCTTTGAGCTCATTTTGGCCTATGAATGCACTATCATAAAAATTGTGTAGGAAATTTTATCCTTTTGTGCCAAACATATATACATGCTTTGGCCCACCAATGCAAGCGCCCAAAGTTGCATTAGCAAAGCTCAAAAGAATGTTTTTGTTTAACTTTTTGAGATACAATATTTTTTTTTTACATCATGGTACTTAGTCATTGGCCATGGCTGAAAGCAATGATGTATTTCATATGTTGGATATTGAGGATAAGTTAGATGCTACTAATCACCCATTATGGACATATATATGATGCATCATGTATTGGTAGCAAAAGGGTTTTGGAATATTGTGCAGCGTGCTGAAAAATATCCTACTACACTTGAAAATATAATTATTGAAGGTGATGTAGATGGTGTTGAAGATGATGGTCTTCAATTTCCTAGTCGTGCTATGGCTCTTGTTGAACCTATTGCAGAGCAGCTTTGATGGGATGAGAGAGATGCACATCCATGTGCATTGAATCTTTAGAGTTTAAGTTATGTGCTAAATAGATAGAATGTTTAGTCACTAGTGATATATCATAGCCATACCTCTTTGGCCTCTTCTTCTTCCTTGTAGATCTTCTGATGGTTTTTTGAGAGGATTCTGCTATGTCCCTCAACTCTTGTACCTTGGCCTTACCTTTGGAGTTTCATGAATTGGTTTTCTTCCTAGGAGTCTTTTTATCATCTTTAGAATCACTTGATGCTTCAAGTGTATGTGTTCTTTTGCTTGAGAGTTTTGGAAATTCTTCTTCTAAGTCATATGGTAGCTTGATCTTCCTGCAATAATCTTCAAACCATGATTTCTTCTCAACAAACACAACATCTTGACTAACTATAAAACCTTTGTTACTAGGGTTAGTAGTCTATAAACTTTTTGATTAAGGTCATGGCCTATAAAGATACACTTCTCTGCCTTAGGGTCTAATTTACCTCTGATTTGAGATGGTATGCGTGCATACGAAATGCATCAAAATATCCTCCAATGGTCGAAGCTTGGTCTTCTTCTGTAACAAACTTCATTAGGGGTCATACCATCTATTGAGGGTTCCAGTGGTTCAACACAACATCTAAATAAAGAGCAAATTAGTATTTCTCACTTCTCCATTTGCACTGGTCTTCATTCACAGAGATTCCACCTGATTCATATTTGAAAGTTCACCGTAACTCTTCCATTTTGGTAACTTTTCGATAACTTTACGATAATTTTCCGGTAACTTTACTGGTTTCAAAATCACGCAGTTACGTTCCAGATTTGCATATTTCGAAGGTTAACAAATTTCTTACACACTCACGGACACACAAGTTTCAATGCGCTGTTATACAGGTAATTTGAATCTCTTCATTGACTTATCTGAAATTGAAGGTTACAAACACGAACTCTTGTCTCACAGACAATTCTGTTCTTTCTTAGATTGACTTAACGCCGTGACTACAGATTTGTAAATCTTAAAACTTCATAAAACATACTTGACTGCACTACATGATTTCATCAATCACAGCGCGTATGATGTTTCCTGCAGAACCTGTTCTCCGGTCCTCCTAAGTCTCTGTCAGCCGATCTTCTTCTCTCTCTGGTTGTCGCGCGCCTTCCTTTTGTAACGTCCCTCCTTCTCACGACATGTCCCTTTTTATCTCCACATAACCGTCTTTTTCTTTTTATTTTTATTAAAATCCAATACACCAAAAAGATATATCTAACTAGATAATATCCACGTTTAACCATTTTTCAAATTTCAAATTAATTATTCATGTTCTAGATTTCCCTGCCTTCAACACCTGGCACAGCCTGGTGGGTAATTTTGTCAAAAATTAGACTCAAATTTAACAATCCCTTGATCATTTAAAATTATTTCCTGCGACTATTTGAAAGTATGCACTTCTTCCACTTCACTCTTCCGATTCTGTAGACTATTGACATCCTCCTCTGCACCATCCTGCTTTTCCTGAAAGTCCGCATCAATAATAAACTGCTGCTTCTCAATTAATATGTCCACCTTTTCTTCTAACTTCCTTTGCAACAGCTATTCCTGCAATTCCTTAATTATCTGTATCTGGTCTTCAATTTGCTTCTCTTGCTTTGTAATTACACATACTAAATCTTTTTCATACTTGGACACAAAGCATGTCTGGATCTGTTCATGCTGAAGCTTAAACATACTGAGCCAACAACTTTGGAAAACATTCCAAATGACTTGAACATACTTATGGAGTTGCTGCTTCAATAATCCTATATCCGATCTTGTCATTAATGTAGCATCTAACTCCACATCTTCATCTATTAACACTTGCTTTTCCAACTCCTGCAAAACTTGTACTCTCGAATGCAGAATCACTTGTTCCTCCTGTAAAGTAGCATTAAGTACTGAAAAATCCACCATCTCTTTTTGAATTTGTGCTTGCACAGACTTCCGCCATTCTTCGAATTCATGCATTGACCGCTTTATACCAGATAACTCCATCACATATTGCATCTTGTCCTTTTGCAACTCCTCCAACATTCGTACCTTCTCATCCAACGCTTCCTGAAGTGTTTTAGCCTTCTTCTATAAAGACTGATAATCATCCACATTAATAAGTACTTTTGTTTGCTTGTGGTTAGACAATCTTTCTTCTTGCAAAACTAAAAAATCAGAAATTTCCTGCAACCTCTTCTTCATTCCTGGCACATCATAATCTGTAGTATTAATTGATTGATGCGTAACATCCTTCAACATTTTCTCACCTACTGCTTGCAACTGTTCCCAATCTTCTCTTTTTAGACAACTTAAAAACTGTTCCGAGTGCTTTCAGATGCTCAACACCATCTGGCACCTGCAACAAAATATCCTCCTGCATCCCTGCTTCTTGTACATCAGGTTGAATCATCTGAATAACCGGTTTCAGCTCTTGTGCAGTATAACCTGCACGAAGAAGATCTTCACACGTCTCTGAAGGTCTATCCATTACCTCTTTCGCTGCTAGCTGTTCCTGCTCTCGACTCATCAACTCGTGACCATGAAGCTTTATCTCCTTGGGCCATACTATCTTCTGACCATCGACTAGCTGCACGAACTCAAATAATGTGGCTAAATATGCTGATAGCCTACTATTTGATTGCGTTTTACGCCTATCACCAACAAATATTGCACTATGCAGGTGATCATACACCCAATGAGCCCAACTTACTTTTCCACCTGCCTCTGCATAAGCCAAAGGTGCAAAATTCTCTTTGGACATATAATCATATTTGAGAATAAAACACAGCCTTTCCAAATACCATTTTAACTGCTCCCTTTGAACATAACTTGCGTTCTTCATCATGTAGTATTGCCGTCCCCCTTCTCTGGGTCCAAAATCTTTCTTCAAGGCCTCCTCCGAACACTTTGGGATGACTACATCATCGTACATAGGCAACTGAAATAATTCTACAACTAATTCCGGTGAGAATTTTACCTGAAGTGCTAACTGACCCTTTGTTTTCCGAATGATTTCCAGCTGGCTCTTTGCATAATAATTGCATCTCCAGCGCGCCCACGGCAACGTAGCGAACTGAAATAACCCAATCCTTCTGAGCCAATTCTCATTCAGAGAAGACTGTATATCAACCTCCACTTTAAAATCTGTGAATGGCTCCATAAGCGTTTGCACGAACTTGGTCGATGCAGATGGCATCGATACTTCCTCTTCATCCTCCTGTAACGAACTACTACTTTCCTCCGTAGTAGTTTCTTCTTTTCGCATTACAACTTCTCTCTTTCGCATACTTCCTCTCATGGCTCCTGATTCAGACACCAACACCGAAAACGCAGGAAAAGGCATTATCTTGGGAGCCTTTAAATAGAACTGAAAATATCCATTCCACAAGTGTGAATGCTTGAACTGCCATTGACTGCAATGATGGACGTACTTACGCACGTAACACTTCATACAACACAATAATATTGTAGTATAGAATACCGTAAACATCATCATCAGTCGGTTGCCGCGCATATCCATAACCCATTTAACAAATCTTCTACACATGCCAGAAGAATCATGGAACTGAACACTCATGAGCACTTCAAGAATAAGAAATTGGTATTTAAATTCCTCAATACTACATTTTGTAATGCAAAAACTTCCAATCATCCAATTCCGACAAACTGTATTTTGCAAGATAATAATTGATTGAACACTGGCTTTCTTTTCATATTCCCCTCGATGTCTCTGCTCCTTACAGGTCTGCTGACTCGTAATATGTAGTATACTTACTTCCAACACCTCATTACTTGCAGACCGAGAATATCCTTCAGTTTGTACACCCTGATCCAGTAACGCTTCTTTATCAATCTTTGGCCTTGGGCTAACCCCTAGCACACTGTTGAATGGCAACTGTAGACAAAGTTGCCATTGTAATCGTAAAAACTTACTTAATGTAGTTTTGGACCAACACGAGGTCAAAAAACACTTCACCACGGATAAAAATGTAGAGAAATAAACTCTTTTACTACGATGATCACAAACATTGTTGAAGTGAAGTTCTGGATTATGAACTACTTGCACCACATTAGCGGATAACCAGTCCAAATGTGGCGGTTTCCCTTGAAATAATTTTAGCCCAAATCCATTTATTGGTTTGTCCATCCATGTACCAAACACATTTGCTACTCGAAAAGTGCCTTGACCCAAATCCTGCGCAATCTGATATGGGCCCCTGTATCTCAATGTAAGCTTTCCTGGATGGGGTCCTAGCTTAGAATTATACACCATCACCCAATCACCTTCTTTAAATAATTTAAACTTCACATTTTGATTTACCCAAGCCTGTCTCTGCCTTTGAATCACCTCCGTAATATATGCGCTTATCAAATGATCCTCCTCAATCTATAAAAGATATTTACTCCTGTGTTTAACCGATAGCTCGGACGACATTTTCTCTGCCGTAATACGCAAACTTGGAACTACAAACTCCATAGGTACTACTGCCTCCAATCCATAAACCAATCGGAAAGGTGTCATACCTGTTGTCACTTTAAATGCTGTTCTGAATGACCACAAAGCTGAGTCAAGAAACAAATCCCAATTTTTCTGATTTTCTTGCACTAATTTTTTAAGAATACGCATTAAAGTTTTATTCGTGCTTTCTGCCTGCCCATTCGCTTGAGGATGATAGGTTGTAGTCTTTTTGTGCAAGATTAAATGAATCCTTGTTAACTCTGAAATCACCTCATTTAGGAAATGAGTACCTCTATCACTCACCAACTCAATCGGACACCCAAACCTGGTCATAATATTATGATAAAGAAATTTTGTCACACTCGCTGCCTTATTATCCTTCAATGCCACAACTTCCACCCATTTTGTACAATAATCGGTTGCCACCAATATATATCGATTACCCCGCTGAGTGGTAGGTTTAATTGGACCCACAAAATCCATGCCCCATTTTTTAAAAGGATCCAGTGGTAATACCGAATGATCAGTCATTCGATCAAAATTATTAGGTTGGCCTAACCTTTGGCAAATCACACATCCTTTAGCATACTCATGCGCATCCTTTAACACCGTTGGCCACCACAACCTAGCTTGTAATACCTTCTTGCCTGTAATATCCCTTGACAAATGACCTCCTGCTGAACCTGAATGTGCTTCCTGTAAGATAGCTGGTTGTTCGAAATCTGGTACACACCTCATTATCACCTGATCCACCCCCTTTTTGTATAATGCCTCTGCTATAACCAAATACGGCCTACTTTTAAGAGCAAACTTCCTCCTCTGATCAGGCGTAAAATACTGTGGTAATGCACCCTCCGTCAAGAAAATTAATAACTGATCATACCACGAATGTGCCTCTACCACTTGCGCCGTAAACAAGTCAGCATCCGGAAATACATCAAGTGCACCGGTGGGTGTTTCTCCTGATTCCAATCGACTAAAATAATCTGCCATCGCATGCTCTTTCCCTGGAGTATGCATAATCACAAAATCAAATTCTTGTAACAAAAGCATCCACCTGGCTAATCGGCCTGTTAATAAGGGCTTCTTGATTAAATAAACCAAAGCCTGATGATCCACATGAAAAACCACTTTATTGCCCAACAAATAATGTCGAAACTTGTTAAGGGCATATACCATCGCCAAAGCTTCCCTTTCCGTCACCGGATAATTGCTTTCAGCCGCAGCCAATACTCTACTGGCATAATAGACAGGTCTATACCATCCTTTGTCTTTCTGCTGCATCAAAACTGCTCCTACAGCCACATCTGATGCATCCACAAATATGTGGAATGGCACTGACCAATCGAGTGGTTGCAAAATAGGTGCTACCGACATCATCTTTTTTAACAACTGAAATGCTTTCTCTTGAGCATCTGCCCACATAAACAGAACATCCTTCTTGGTCAAATGCGTCAGCGGTAAGGAAATGTTTGCTAAATATCTTAAGTATCGGGAATGCCACTTAATTTGACCCACAAACCACATTACGTCTTTAACGTTGGTCGGTGCTTTAGCTGTACTTATAGCTTCAATTTTCTTAATATCAATAGCCATCCCTGCTTGTGATATAACATGGCCTAATAAAATACCACTTCTGACCGCAATCACACTTTTAAATGGATTCAATACCATCCTAAACTGCCGACATCTTTCAAAACATGCTTTCAGGTGTATCTGGCCCACCACTATGATCCTTAGTTAATACTCTTGCAACATCGACTTCCAATATCGGCACCACCGTTGGATTTGCTTGCAAAAACTTTTCCTATTCATCATCTTCAATCTCATCTGCTAAATTAATGGTCTGAGCCATAAGTGGTTTCTTTTGTACTGACATATTTTTTCGTCCACGCATAGGAATCGTCAGTTGCTTTTTACCTTTGGTAATCATTACTACATTCAAGCCCCAATCCTGCTTGACTTTGGCGAGTCGAAACCAAGGTCTCCCTGACAACATTTCATACGGATACGCGGACTTAGACATTCGGATGACCACAAAATTGACCATAAATGTCATGCCGGAAATAATAATTTGTTGTTGCTTCAAAATGCCAACTAGTTGTACTCGTGTTTGATCCACCATCTTTACCTGAAAAGGTGCTGGAGCCATTACCCCTCATCCCATTTCAAGAAAAATATGCTCAGGTAATATGTTTACCCCTGATCCTCCATCAAGCAACACTTCCGCGAATCGCTACTGGTTGTACTGAACCTGAATCACTGGTACTACAAAATCCACATCTGCTGGATCAATACTGTTGGCCGAGATTGAAGGGGTCAACCTAATTTTGGGCTCTGCATGATACCCAAGTAGCTTTCTCAACAATTTCTGTCGAAACACCGGTATCAAAGATAACAGTTGATCCAAGGACAACTGTAACGGTGAGCTAATGATTTCATTAAACCATTCATTTGCCAAGCCTTGCTGACTCGGAGCCTTATCCCGCTCCACTATGGGAGGTACCAATTTCACACCCTGTTGTTGCTCAGTCTGACCTCCACCCTTCGCCTGATTAGGAGACTCCTCTCGAACCTGCTTCAAAGCCTTGTCTCGGATTTGCCTTTGTTCCTACCAATCAATAGGGCCTTTATTCTTTGATCTTGTAACCGCCAACACTTCAACCTCTTTACCTTTCCCACATTGTTTACAATCACACTGCCACTGGTTATTATTCTTAACGTGCATTTGATCAGATGTACTGGGTGCATCATTGGCTCTATTTGCTTGATATGGCCATTCTATCAACATGGCATTCGCCTGAGCCGCCTGCTGCCCCTGTTGTTGATGTTGTCCCTGTTGATTATGCTGATTATACCTAATAACGGGTATACCTCTTTCTTCACGATGCTTTACCCACAAAGGGCAATTCGGCCCTATCCAATGATCGAGAGTTGAACAATATCCACAAGGCATTACCCTTGGTGGTCGACCTTGGTGATTGCCTTGTTGGTTGTTCCCTTGCTGATTCCCTTGATCTCTCCATGGAGGTCTTACTTGCTGCTATCTTTGAAAATTACCTCGCCCTTGGATAGGAATAGCCTAATTGGCCGCTACGTCATTAAGATTCCGATTTTCTTGCCGAGAACCTTGCCCTCTATGCTTAGGGTTATACCAACATTGAGTGGTTATATGTCCTTCTTTGTCACAAATATCACAAAATCGTCTTTCCTTTGGAGCTAGTATAGAATACCCATGTCTCATTAACTTATTAATCCATTCCTCCTCTTTACTGTGCCTAGCTTTATGCTTACGATGCTTTGTCTTCACTATTTCATCATCATAGTCGTCAGTGTCAGAATCACTTGAACTCTTGCCCCACTCCGTTGCTGAATCCGATTCAACCTCTGAACCAGAATCAGACTGCTTCTTTTTGGCTCGTCCAAACCTTCTTTCCACACGTGCCGCTGCTAATACTAATACATCAAAGCCATTTGCAATGTCCACACTGGCCACCGCATGTCTTATTGTGCTCCGTAACCCTTTCAAAAAAAATCCTTCCAACATCTCATCAGTAGGTCGTTCATTACCTTGCAACCTCTCCATTAGGGTCCAAAACTTCTGAGCGTAGTCTTCCACTAGCATGGTCTTTTGTCTGATGGCCCTCAACTTCTTTAATACATCAGAAGGCGTCTTTTCTTTTCTAAATCGTTGCAAGAATGCTATTTTTAAATCATCATATGTAGCAAAATGGGCAATGCCATATTGACTGAACCAGCTCATAGCTCGTCCTTCCAACGTGGCTGCAAAGTGCTGAAGCTTAATATCATCACCATACATAGCTGGATATCCATTCGCTGTCCATTTTATTTCGAATTGAGCCACATGGCAATCAGCATCCTCCTTAGAGGTTCCACTCAAATGAGCTGCTTTGACCTTAGGATTAGGAGGTGGTTGAGCCATTGGCTGTGGTTGAGGTGTGCACCTAGTTCTTTGACCGGTCGCCCCTGCAAGTGGGTCAAACTGGAGTCGTCTTCTTACCCCTACAATTGCTTCTGTGAGGAATAACGCTCCAAGTATGCCGCCCACTAACCTTGCCTCTGCTACACCTGTTTCCTCCTGTTCCTCTTCAGTTCCCATAGCTTCCTACTCCTCGGCCTCATACCACTCGTAAAAGTCAGAAGATGTCTCCACGTTCGCTGCTCTTGCCTGTGCCCTCGTAAAATATACTTTAACAAAACTGTTGCGCCTGCCCCTCATGCACTTCTTGAGGCTGCATCAGCCGTACAGTAGGATCGCCAATTGTGTTGAGGGTTCCAGTGGTTCAACACAACATCTAAATAAAGAGCAAATCAGTATTTCTCACTTCTCCATTTGCACTGGTCTTCATTCACAGAGATTCCACCTGATTCATATTTGAAAGTTCACCGTAACTCTTCCATTTCGGTAACTTTTTGATAACTTTACGGTAATTTTCCGATAACTTTACTGGTTTCAAAATCACGCAGTTACGTTCCAGATTTGCATATTTCGAAGGTTAACAGATTTCTTACACACTCACGGACACACAAGTTTCAATGCACTGTTATACAGGTAATTTGAATCTCTTCATTGACTTATCTGAAATTGAAGGTTACAAACACGAACTCTTGTCTCGCAGACAATTCTGTTCTTTCTTAGATTGACTTAACGTCGTGACTACAGATTTGTAAATCTTAAAACTTCATAAAACATACATGATTGCACTACATGATTTCATCAATCACAGCGCGTATGATGTTTCCTGCAGAACCTGTTCTCCGGTCCTCCTAAATCTCTATCAGCCGATCTTCTTCTCTCTCTGGTTGTCGCGCGCCTTCCTTTTGTAACGCCCCTCCTTCTCACGACATGTCCCTTTTTATCTCCACATAACCGTCTTTTTCTTTTTATTTTTATTAAAATCAAATACACCAAAAAGATATATCTAACTAGATAATGTCCACGTTTAACCATTTTTCAGATTTCAAATTAATTATTCATCTTCCAGATTTCCCTGCCTTCAACACCATCCAAGGCTTTTGATGGTAATGTGTTTATCAAGTATGTGGCAGTGGATACTGCCTCTGACCACAAATAAGTTACGACCTTCTTTTCATTTATCATGGACCTTATTGCTTCAACAATGGTCCTATTTTTCCTCTTTGGTACTCCATTCTATTTAGGTGTGTAGTTGGTAGTAATCTCTTTCTTTATTCTGCTATCTTGCAAGTGGGAATAAAATTCATGGGAGAAGTATTCTCATCAAACCTTATTCTTTTTAGGGTTTTACCTGTTTAATTCTTCACAAGAGCTAAATAATTCTTAGAACATGAGAACACTTCATCCTTATGCTTCATACTACAAAATAGCACATCTTCTGCAATCATATATAAATGACACATAATACCTTGATCCTTAGATTGATGGTTCTTTACTTGGTCCCCAAACATGTGTGTGGAAAAGCTCCAAAAGGTCTCCATGTATGTATTTTTTCCTTGTGAATGGTTGCCTGTGAGATTTTCTAAATTAACATGCACTACATTTGTATATCATGTGTTGCTTTGCGATATTGAGTAGTCCAATCACACTTTGATCTCTAGTAATTTGTTTTACGGCTCTTTCTCAAAGGTGAGCCAAACTTTTATGCCAATCCTCTAGCTTTGATAGGGTTTGGGTACCATAATTGAGCAATTCTGGGTGTCTTGGAGTACATATGCTCCATGCTTGGTGAATCTCATTTGCAAACCTTTCTACACAATCTGACCTACAATTATTAGGGTTTTAGTAATGCTTGGCACATAAAGAAATCTACTCCGTAGATTCATATTACCATTGGAAGCCTTCACCTTCCCTATCTTCTCCATAGGATGCATTGTGTCATCACTTGTCTGGATCTCATGCTTATTCATTGGATCTTCCAAGTTTGAGAACAAGGCTACATTCCCTACTACATGATTTGAGCATCCAGAATCAATCTAGAACACATGCTCATCAGTCTTACCTTCCTTCGTTGTCATATTCATAAGTAGAAGTGAACCCTCTTGAGCTTGGTCATCTATCTAATTTTTGTAGTCTCTTCTTCCTTTGTATCCTCCTTGATATTTGTTGTTGTAGGTGTTTTTGTTGTATCAATATGAATTTTTGTATCTTCCTATAGAGGCTCCATATCCACCTCTATTGTATCCTCTTCCTCCCCGATTCCTTAGAGTTTTTTGAATTAATGCTCTGTCATGTGATTTGATAGAACACATATGGCACAAGATGAGGAGCTCAAAGCCTTATCTACCTCCTCTGCCTCTTCCTCTCATGCTTCTACCTCTACTTGAAAAGTTAGCTTGGGAGGTGCTTCCTTCATCATCATAATTTTTACCTTTTCCTTTGTTATCTTTGCCTTTACTTTTATCTGTGTAAAGAGTAGAGAATTAGTTACCCTTTTGGTTCTCAGCATTCTTCATAAGTTTGGCCTTATGAGTGAAGATTTTTCCCATGAGAGTATTGACGTCTGACACTTGCATATCCGTGTATAGATCCATGGTAGTGGTGAAAGCTTCCCACTTGTCATCAGCCTTGATTCCATTGGTTACTTGCCTCACAATCTATTCTTCATACTTTTTGCTCATGAATGTACCTTTGAAAGTTTATTTTGAATTTGAATTCAAATATGGTTATGACATTTGGTTGTCAATATAACACAAGATTCTCTACAAATACCCTCTTTACTTTTGACTAATTTAAATTTTTACATTAACCTTAGAACTCATTCAATGTATACATGCATATGTACAAGGTTATGACTCAAGTACCATGTGAAGTACTAATGCATAAAACAAGCACTTAGGCTTGATCCATGCACCAACATTATATGTGCCAGGAATCAAGAAAAATGTGTTGTAAGTTTTAGCATTAGCCAAGATTATCTTGATTGTCAAATTTGTTGATGAGTGATGTACAATTCATGATCTCTCAAATGGTGATGTTATTATTGCTTTTAGAATTTTATATTGTGGGTTGTATAAGCCCATAGGCTATGAAAGTTCAACATGTACAATCCAAGATTCTTAGGCTATCTTAGATGCAAAGCTTTGGCATGCATGCTTTGATCATTTGAACTTTTCTAGTTTGCTTCACTTGTAGAAATCTGAAATGGTGTCCTCTTTTCCCAAACTTGAGGCACATTTTAAACATGTCTGTGAATGCTATATTTTTGGGAAAATGTAGCATTCATCCTTCCCAAAAGATGGTTTAACTTGAACTACTCATAAATTGTAGCTTGTCCATAGTGATTTCTATGGTCTTATGCAAATACCTTCATTTGGGAGCTACCTATAATTCATGACTTCTCTATGCATGCATAGGTGTATCAATTGAAAGAAAAGTCCAAAGCATTGACATGCTTTCAACAATTCTTGGTTATGACTCAAAATCTATCAACATGTAAATTAGTCACTCTCCGTTGTGATCGAGGGGAGGAATACATGTCTTCTAGTTTTAATGCATTTCTAGCCGAGAATGGGATAAAACATGACTGTACAATTTGGTATACACCTCAACAAAATGGATTTGATGAAAGAAAGAATAAGTATCTCATGGAAACAACAAGTTGTATGGTCAAAACTCAAGCTTTACAAGATGGCTTCTAACTGGAGGCTATTATATGTGTAGCATATGTACTTAACAGGTGTCCCACCAAATCATTGCAATCAATCACTCCATATGAGGTTTGACATGGCCCCAAGCAATCAATTGCTCATCTACATATCCTTGGTTGCCTGGCATATGCATTGGTGCTTGAACAACAACATAGAAAGATGGATGATAAAGCAATAAAATGTATTTTGTTGGGTATCATTTGAAAAAGGCTATCGTTTGTATTGTCCACATACTAAATGCATTTTGGTTAACCATGATGTCTTTTTTTGTGGAAGATGCACTTCAACTATTACTTTCATGTACCAAGGAGATATTACTTAGCTCGAAAGATGTGTATGAGACTTTGTTGCCTCTTTTACAGGTGGAAAATTGAGTGTTGGTCCAAATGAGGTGATATTTGAGCCTGTATAGGTTCCAAATGATGATGCAAGATCATTCATTTCTCATGCAAATTTACATGATGCACTCATTGAGGAGAGCCTAAAACTATGCCAATTGCTGGTGTGGAATTTTAGAGATAGCAGATTAGATTCACCTTTTTATATGGCACCCATTAAAGCTCTCATAGTGCTTCATTTACATCAGATTGCTATGCAATGGCTGTCTCTTGAATTTGTGATGAGAATGAGCCTATTTCTTTTGATGAAGCATAAAGTTTAGAAAATTGAATGGGTGTTATGCAATCAGAATATGATGCTATTATGAATAATGATACTTGGTGATTTTCCTCTAAGCAAAAAGGCCATCGACACTAAACTGGGGTACAAGCTAAAATGTAAGCTTGATGGAATACTTGATAGGTATAAGGAAAGGCTTTTTTCTAAAGATTATGCCGAAGAGAGAGGCATTGATTTTGATGAGACATTTGCTCCCAAATGTGGTATGACCACCGTTTGTACCATTTGTGCACTTGTAGCTCATCATATTTGGAATGTACATCAGTTGGACATTAGAACTCCATTTCTAAATGGTGATTTACATGAAGAAATATATGTTTTTCAGCCTCATGGTTTTGTGCAAAAGGGCATGAAAACAAAGTGTGTAGGTTGAAAAGGCATTGTATGGTTTGAAGCAAGCACCATGTGCTTGGTATGAGAATATACATGCCTACTTTCTAGCACATGGTTTCAAGAACAATCCAATTGAGAGCATCTTATATGTTAAGTGTGCAGATGATGTACTTCCAATCATTGTAGCATATGTTGATGATATGCTACTCATGGTCCTAATGAGAGGCATATTGCTAAATTTAAGCTTTATTTGCATGCCTCTTTTGAGACATCAGATTTGGGGTATCTGCATCATTATTTGGGCATTTAGTGTATGCAATTTGATGGGGAATAACTTTGTGTCAAACAATATATATTGACACATTACTGCAATGTTTTGGCCTTGAAGATTGCATACCTATTTCCACTTCCATGTAAACAGGTTTATGGTTGGGTCTTGATGATGGTAGAGAATTTGATATTGTTCCCAATCAACAGGTTGTTGGATGCTTGATTTACTTATGCTTGTTGGATGCTTGATTTACTTATGCTTGTTGGATGCTTGTTGGATGCTTGATTTACTTATGCTTGTTGGATGCTTGATATTGTTTCCCAAAAAACCATTAATGAAGGTAATAGGATCCAAGTGAAGTTACAAAGTGAAAAAGAATTCAGATGGCACAATAATAGATATAAAGCAAGGCTAGTAGCAAAGGGGTTTGCTCAAACTCATGGAGTGGATTATGAGGAGACCTTCTTAGCTGTAGCCAAGATGCCAACTATTAGAGTTTTGGTAAGTATTGCTGCTTCAAAGAATTGGAACTTGTACCAATTAGATGTTAAAAATGCATTTCTTAATGGGTGGATCTCTACAGAGGTCTACATGGCTCAACCAGCATGATGTGAAGACAAAGACAAACCTAATTATGTATGTAAATTAAGGAAGGCATTGTATGTTTTAAAGCAAGCTCCTAGAGCTTGGAACCATAGGCTGGTCACATACTTGCATGACCAAGGTTTTCTTGCAAGCAAGGCATATTCTTCATTGTTCATTAAGAAGACCAATTCAGAGGTTATTTATCTATGTGTTTATGTGGATGACATTATCATTACAAGAAATGATGCCAATGTCATCAAGAAGATTAAAACTTAGATGGAGGAGTGCAAGATCAATGATCTTGGATTGCTTACATATTTTCTTGGTTTCGAGATTGTTTATACAGATTCTGGTGTTTTCATTACTCAGAGAAAATACATCCATGATATACTAGTCAAGTTCAAAATGGAAAATGCAAAAATTGTAGGCACACCCATCGAATTGAATCACAAAGTGAGTGCTCATGAAGGAGAGCTGCTTGAAGACATTAGCGGTTATCAAAGACTTGTTGGGAGTCTCAATTATGCAACCCTAACAGGAGTGGATATATGCTATGGGGTGAGTACATTGAGTCAATTCATGCATACCAAGAAAACCTCACATGGAAGCTTCCAAAAGGATCTTAAATTACTTGAAGGGTACCATAAATGAAGGGCTATTTTATCCATTTACATCTAACTTGGATATCAAGCTATAATCTAATGCAGATTGGGTTGGCTCAAAAGATGATAGGAGGAGCACGTCTGGCTACTTAGCTTTTATAGGGTCTAAGTTGATTTCATGGTCATCAAATAAACAACCAACTGTGGCATTGTAATCAACTGAAGATGAATATAGGGGCCTTGCAAATGCAACACAAGAGGCAATGTGCTTAAAGCTACTCTACTCAGACTTGGGGCTACATACATACACTCCAATGATCTTTGGAGATAAGAGTATCTCACTACATTTGGCTGCTAATCCTATATAACATGCAAGGACTAAGCACATTGAAGTGCATTATCATTATGTGAGAGAGAAGCTACTTAACAAGGACATATAATTGTCCTATGTATCAACAAACTTGCAATGTGGTGATACAGGTTCAAGATGATGATTGGATTGTAGGAGATTAAAAAGAGTTGAAGCCCAAGCATGTTAGGCT
Organism: Ceratopteris richardii; assembly: GCA_020310875.1. Lineage (NCBI taxonomy): Eukaryota > Viridiplantae > Streptophyta > Polypodiopsida > Polypodiales > Pteridaceae > Ceratopteris > Ceratopteris richardii. The sequence goes on from CM035432.1 coordinate 141,556,679, forward strand.
TGAGGGGGAGCTGTTGGTGCAATGAATCTTAAGCCCAAGCATGTTAGGCTTGAGGGGGAGATGTTGGTGCAATGAATCGAAGCCTGAATTCTTGGTCACTTATCCTAAAGTTCATATGTTCATTCATGTATTAGCACATGAATGATCTCTTGTAAAAGATTGATTTTTACTCCTTGTAAAAGTGCATATGTGGAATCACTTCCAATTATGAGTTCAAAGGAGAATCTTTCCACGAAATATTTGGTGAGAATTTATGGCAAATCAAGTCCTAAAACTTTGGAACACTTTTAGTTAAAGATTCCAATTCAAACTTGAATCTTGGCTCCAACAAAAGGCTATAAAAGAGGACTATCTAGTTGCATGGAAGAAGCAAGATATAGCATAAATTTTAGAGGAATTTGTGTGGCATATTGAGCTCACATTTGTGTGGCAATTGCAATGTAATTTATGTGCATTAATGCATATAATCTTCCCATGTCTCATCTCTTCTACTCTATCATATACTACTCAGAATAGTGAGCTTATCTGATCTATTTCTTAGTGTGCACTTGATCATTTTTAGTGATTTACCTTGTTATAGATTTATTAGATATTCTATTTGTAAGCTACAAAGTTTCATTTTAATTGCCTCATCCATTCTCGAGTTATATGCAAAACATTGCTCTCCAATCCGCATACTGTTAACTCCCAAAAATGTCGGGATAGACATCTGATTTGCTAAGCATCATTCTCTAAGCATAGTTGATCATTTCAAGTGAGATAACTTGTGAAAGTTAGCTATCATAGTCAATTAGATATTCCCAAAAGGATTGTGTCCAGTTGTTACCAAGAAAGGAGTACTGTTCATTTTCTTGAGTAGATGTGGTGACCAAAATAGCAAGTTTTGGTTCATAGTGAAAAATCCAAGTTATTTGTTTTGATCCAATGATTTGAGGATCGTCTTCTAAAGTACTTGGGTGATCATTTGGGCTTCATGGAAAGCTCAATAGGTCTATTTCACACTTTTCAACTCAGTTTTGGTTGGTGTGAAGCAGAAATTTGCAGCACCATCTCATATCAAGAAGGTGTCCACCATCTCCTTCAACATGTGGCTCATATGCCTTTTGGCTGATTTGGGTGTTGTTCAATCTTCTATCACCATCATCTTCATTGATAGTCAGAGCACATTGGTAGGTGTAAGGAACACTCTGTTCCATGCTCACACAAAGCATATTGAGGTGCACTAACATTGTGTTAAGGAGAGGTTTTTTGCTGGATAAATCAATCTGGTTTATGTGCCTAGAGAGGATAATGTTGTAGAGCTTTTCACAAAGGTTCTACCTAGGGCGAAGTTTGAAGATTTCTATAAAGCTTTGGACTTACTTCATTTTGTGGATTAATTTCTTTCCACATAGCTTGGCACTTCCTTATACATGAGTGCTTGCTCCTTGTTCACCAGATCACTCCTAGGGGGCTTTGTTGATATATTCTGGTAGTCATGTGTGTAAACACACGTAGGACTAGTGGTGCAATTTTTTCCCTCTTTAGGATATTATTTCCTCTAGTTTTTAAACATGCGTATAACCCTGATGGTCACTCATCTTTGTACATTCACTTGGTAATATGTTGTATATTGTGTTGTGCTCCAATCTTCTTCCTCTTCCTTGTGTTGTTGGTGTGCTTGTGCAGACCTCGAACTCCAACAAGTATACCCAAAGAATCTTACCAAGGATAATGATCACCATAGTGGCAACATACTGCAACAATGTATCTCTGCATCATGAATAACATCATATGGCATGAGAGGATATAATATCCTCAATCACATGGCACATATCATCAATGGCCTAGTGGATGAAACAAGTCCATTACATGGAAAACTGCATTGATGGTTATGGAGGTAAAGAAGCTCTCTCACATGGAAATCATCACTAATGATTAATGGAGGAATCTAATACCTTCCATTGTGTGGAAATCACTATTAGTCATCTGCCACAAGAGATGCAAAACAAGAACACATGTAGAGACTGTTGGAAATCAATGTACATTTCGTACATTTCCAGTAATTCATTTTTGAACTTAGCATCTTTTTTGTTAGGCTAGATAGATAGATCTTGGCGAGAGCTATCTAGTGGTATGCTTCATTTTTCCATCGGAAGTCAGAGTTGGAAGAAAAGTCAAAACCTAATTTTGCTCAAAACAAGGGAAAGCTAAGTTTATATGATCAAGAGCATATTATTTGGATCAAGCATAAAGCAACTATAGCGATGGAATCATGAAAAGCAAACGAATAAGAGCCACTCATTCTTTAGCAAAACATGATTCTAAAAGTAATCGTTGCTTTTCATGAATAAAACAAAAATAAAACAATGATGGAGTTTTGTGTTTTGGATCGCTACAAACTTCTTGAACATAGGAAAGACTTCTGACTTCAACTTAAGACCATAGATCCATGAGGATCTCGTACAATCATCAACAAACAGAACAAAATACCTGAAACCCTGAATAGAGTCTGCTCTCATAGGTCCATTCACATCTGAATGAATAATCTGCAATTTCCTGGTAGCTATAATATGACCATGTTTCTTGAAAGGTAGTTTATGCATCTTACCTTCAAGACAACCTTCACATATATCTGAATCATCTGGTAGCTTAAATGAGGGTAAACTCTCAACCATACCTATGTCGTTGATACTTTTGAGAGCTCCAAAACTAAAATGTTCAAATCTCTCATGCGATAGCTTCATATCTTCCACCGGTGATGAAGATTTGACTGCATATGCCTGACTGATTTTTGACAAAACAAAGATCCCTCCTCTATGCTCACCTTGTAAAATACACTTGTCATCTTTGTGTGATAAGATCTTACAAAGATATCTCTCAAATACAACTTTAAAACCATCGCTCAAAAATGCAGATATAGATAATAGATTCTTCTTCATTTCAGGTACATATAGAACATCTAAAATCTAAAAATTAGCACCTTTTCTTGACTTTAGGGTTACTGTTCCTATTCCCATAACATCCAAATCATTGCCATCTGCAATAGTAACTCTTCTACCTGAAGAATAGGAAAGAGAAGAAAACACATCTCTGCAACCTATCATATGCTTTGTAGATCATATAATAACACCTCAAAAAATCTGGCTCACATAATAGCACCTCAAAAAATCTGGCTTGGGCAATGGAGCACTTGAATAATCCAACAAGCATGCTCTTTCCCAAATCTTTTGTAATTCTATCGAATTCTATAACTCTTCAAATTTTTTAGAAAAAAATTGAATGCAACCCCATGTGTTATTGAGTTCACATTTGGATCCCCATACGTGAGGTGCATTCCTCAAAGGTCCAGCCAAATCATTGAACCAATGAGTATGCGTGCACTCTCTGTGCATTCTAATGGTGGGTCTTGGACAGGAATGACACCCCTATAATTGCAGAACATGGGAGGCCTTTCCAAAGGGTGTTCCTCGATGGTCATGGAGTTGATGTCTGTTGGTTTGGAATGGGCTCCCACTTCTACCATTGTTTCTTGTTACGTGCACATGCCTTTTGTGGATCTGCTATAACAAGAAAAACACATTAGTACTATTAAAGAAATTGAGATAGATCTTGTTCCCTTTCTAATACTAACATGTTTCTCTTCCATCCCTGTGGAGTGTGCAAGTGGATTGAGTGCTAGATGTATGTGGTGTGACATTGTGAGTTATCATGACATCTATATGCATACTCTGGAAAGTGCATGAGCTCAACGTGATTCTAGCAACGTATACTTATGTTACAAGGTTTTTATGTGGATGTTCTCTGAGGTTTTCTATCGGATCTATTTTTTAGCCCACCTCCTAACTTTTGGCATACTAACTTAAAATTCTTCTCTACTAATGAAAAAGATATTCAAACAATACTGCTAAAATAGTCTAAGCCTTTGTAAAGCTTAGATATTTCTAGCTCCCCTCCTAAGTTGTCCTCTATGTCTACACACATTCCATTAGGGGAAAAAATGAATCTTGCATGGGCCTTGTAAGGATCCATAATTTTTAGGGATTAAAAAGCTTAATAAATGAGCTTAAGGAAGCGTTTGAAAGCACAAGTGGTCTTGTCTAATAAAATAATACTTCATGAAGCTTTGTATTTAAGATCCCATATGTGAGGATCCATGACAGTTGGATTTCTTAGATCAATGGCTAGATTTAAAATTCATGGAAATTTAGAGAGATAAGGTTATAATTTTTTATTGGAGTGGGCCTAAGGTCTCAACCCTTTGCAAGCTTTTCAACCGCTCGATCTTCAAGGATCCAATGATAAAGTGTGAATGGGGCTGATCTAGCTCAAGAATGTATTTTTCATCACTCTTTGCAGCTTTGAGGACCCTTGGATCTTGGGAGATCTAACACTATTATGAAAATGGGCCAGATATGTGTGGTGTAGTCGATCGGAGCCATGAGATCAAGATATTCATCTAATGGTGCATATGAAAAGGTACCCATCTACTCAAAATTTGATCCTTAGCCATTGGATAAAGGCCACATTGGAGGGTCCGTGTTCAAACATGCATAAGATTCAAGATCTTCAATAAACGCCATCCGATAGAGCCTCTAATCTAAGGGTCAAAAAATGATCGCACACTTTTAAAGAAATAATAGGTGGTTTCGTCCTCTTTGACCACACAAAAACAAGGGAAGCCTACACCTAACCTATGTGATTAAGGGACTAGACTGTGGCCACCACCCTCCTCTCATTGGTCCATTCGTAATCACTCCTTAATCTAAAAGGCCAATGTAGGGTTCATTTTTTTCCCCTAATGCTCACACATTGATTTGGTTTTGTTGTCTCTTTCTGGTAGACATATAATCTAAGTTTCCACTAAGAACTCATTCTAGTTATAAATACACGTGATTGGCTTGGGTGGATAACTCTAGCATAGGACAATGCTCTATGTATTACTTGAATCTTCTCTTGTGAATCTCGCTATCTCTTGAGGAGTTTGTTTGAAATTATGAAACAAAGTTGAGGTATTATGTTAGATCCTCCTCTTAGAGAACTCTATAATGTACACCTCTAACAATTTTCGGATCTCAAGATAGTTTCATCTATTCAAAGGATGAAACCAAGCAATATTTGTTTTCTTCAAGGTTAATCCAAGTGCTTGAAATTGAGTAAACGAGTCTTTGACTTGTTCAACCTGCAAGACATTTGAACTTGGCTGCATGGTCATATGGATCTCTAGTGCCATTGAAGTAGTTCTTCATGGCCTTCACTACCAAAGAGGGTCTCCCAGTTCGATATGATTCTCTAGGTCTTCTCAAGGGAATTTCATTAGGGTACACATGGATCCTATAGGTTTCTATGAGGTGGGAGGTTTCTGAAGCAAAAATATATTTTCAGCTTTCAAGTTATGTGTGCTTCTACATAACATCTTGTCCTTGAGATATGGTATTTGTAGAAGAAAGTGCAAAAAGGCTTCTTCTATGAACCTACTCATAAACAAATCGATTTCTCTATTGTCTTGAGAATATTTGGAAGTAATTGGTAATAGAGATCTTCTAGAGGGTGCATGAAGAGAAATGGTAGAGAAATTTGCCTCCTCTTTTTCTCCCAAATCTGACTTTGAAATGACTTGATCAAAGTCTTGAATGCACTCAGGGTGAATTGTAACCACAATACATGGTTCCCTGTTTGTGTATGTGTGATCCTTGTTTGAATTCAACCATAGGATGATCGATCCCAAAAGGGTGATTAGGGTTTTGAAATTGCATTACCAATCTTTTAAACCCATCCTCATAGATTTGTACACCTAATATGCTTGTCCTAGTATCGTACATTGTGTTCTTTAAGGTCCTTCAACTATTTCTATGTAAACTAGGCATGAATCTACTCTTACTCTCTTCATGCTATAGATGCTATCTGACTCACTCGTTTTAGTTTCCATGCTTGAAGCATGTGATTCTAATTCTCTAGACCATGACTTGGCACTATGACAAGAGGAATCTTGTGATAGTCCACTATGCACATTTGTGTAGTTTGTCCCTATAGACCAAAGGGCTGCAATAGAGTGGGCTTGTCACGATGGGCAGGTAGTCACAATAGATGTTGTGTGCTAATAATTTTTTTTCTTGTTTAAGTTTTTATTGATGCTTTATTCCCTAGAGTTCTTGTGTTTCCATGCTTTGTGAGTCTTTGTTTTTCATTTCTAATTACCTGCATTTCATTGGTTGATGCACATATTTATGGTGTTTTCAATTCTAAGTATTAGAACGGCTTTATGTTTCTATGGGTAAATATTATGTTGCAAGGATATTTAATAACTCTAATTGATGCATTTTTATTATTTTGAGTTCATTCCTTTTATTTGAATTGGCATAAGGCATGTGAACCATATCGTATAAGAAGAATAGGTTAAGAGAAGAATTATGTGTGACCCCTCTCTTGTGAGTAGGTAGGAATCAAATGGTACCCTTGTGTCCTACGTACCCTAGTAAATGCATATTCCTATGTGTAAAATTAAAGGAGCATGTACTTATGTGTATATTTACTCTAGGAATTTCTAAAAGTTTAAGGAGTCTATGCACTAGGGGAGTACATGTAAGATTGTGTCCCCCCCTAGCTTTGGTTCATATAAACCAAGTGAAAATGATGAGTGAAAGAATAACAATGCAGGTCAAATCCTACACAAAAGGAAAGGGTGTGAGAGAGGTTCTTTTCGAGAGGTTTTATTTGATTTTTCCTTGGCAGGCGTTCACCTGAAGAAGGAAGGATAACGGCTATATTAATGCAAAAGAGAGAAGTTTACATATTGTTGAGAAGTCTGGGGTCGACACGTCAGGTGTCGACGGTGTGTGCGAAACACTTACTTAAGACATTGCCTTCTAATGGAGCTTAATGCATGCAAGATCAATGGTTTTTGTCTACACACGTTAGGCTACTTGGTTGGGCCTTTTGCCTCTTGAGGTGGGAGTGAGGGTTCACACCCCCTCCCTATGACCTATGGTAGGATAGTTGTGGGCCCTAGGTCAGTGTAAAAACCAGTTGCCTTTGGGCAATCCTTTTATTTGATGTTTCTTTGACTAGTGTTCATGTGAAGAAGGAAGGATAAAAGCTTGTCAAATATTAACGCAGAGGAGAGAAGTTCACATCTTGTCGAGAAGTTGGGGGTCCACACGCCTGGTGTCCAGGGTGTGTGTGAAACACTTTCTTAATACATTGACTTCTAATGGAGCTTAGTGCATGCAAGATCAATGGTTTCTCAGTCATGGGAAGTGGAGAAGCTCAATGCTCACTTTTCTCTTTCCATTCAATGCTCACTTTTCTCTTTCTATTCAATGCTCACTTTTCCCTTTTTTATTTCTTCTTCAACTGCTTCTTTTTTTACTCTCTTCTTTCTTCTTCAACTGCTTCTTTTTTTTCTTCAATTGCTTCTTTTTTTTTCTTCAATTGATTCGCTTCCCTGCGTCTATGTAGACATATCAACTTGTACATGTTATTAGAGTTCTCTTTTAAGGTTTCAAAAGACCTTGAGACCTCTCACCGCTAGGTTTCTAACTTATAAGACCTTTGCTAAGCTAACCCTTGTCTCAATTCGTCCTTTCTGCAACATGGAAACTCTGTGAATGTATCTGAGGTTTCCCATATCCTCAAATCTTTCTAGATCTTTCTCTTTTAAATCCTAGCCTTGTTCCTTTTGGTCACAATGCTCCTTTTCTATCCTAGGTTCTGATTGGACACCCTCTAAGTCCTATCTATGTAACTACCTTATTCGAATGACCTTGGAAACACTTTCTCTTGTCTTCAAAACTACCTTGGTCTTGCACTTGAATTCTTTTGCTTAATCTATGAACTGAATTCAACGATACCATATTTTTGGTATCTAATTCTTTTGCTTAATCTATGAACTGAATTCAACGATACCATATTTTTGGTATCTAATATTTTGCTATGCTATCTACAAACTAATTCTTTTCTCTCATCATAATGCTAATAACATTCATCTACATCACTAATAATCACACTTAAAAACACATTGCACACCTAAGGGTGCTCTAGAGTTCCTTCTAAGATCCACTTAATTGATGGGATCCTTAGATCTTGGAACTTGCACCTTACTCTATGTTTGTAGGTACCTTAAGTCTCTTTCTAAATTTATTGACTCACACAATCATAAGATCTTAGGAATCATACCTCTTCAGTTACTTATTATATCTTGACCTTGGCATTATTCTGACCTTGTTTTAGGTGTACTCCAATCATAACAGTATAGTTACTCAAATCCTAAGTTCCTATAATGTCTTTAGATGTTTATACTGATCTTCTATGACAGTCAAGCCAACTATTTATTTGCCATTAATCATACTTAGATGTTGTAAACTTTCTCCATTGTCTCTCTTAGATATTTCTACTACCATTTTAGCTAATAAAAAGTGATAAATAACACTTGGAAGAAGTCTTGGTTGTTTTGAGCCTTCTATCCTCCAACAATCTCTAACATGGATACATATGTCGAAGATCATTTATCTTTGTCATCGACTCTCTATAGAAAAATTCTTTGCATGGTACCTTTACCATATACTTCATTAACTTAGGCATGCTCATCGTAACTCATCTTGGTGCTTAAGAAAAAAATAAATTGATCTTCTTCAGAAAGAAAATTCTTTATATGCTTCATAATCTAGATGTCATACCATCTATGTATGCATGCATGCATGCACACATGCATTTTCTTATCTACTTATATTACTCTACAAACATTTAATTATTTAATTATGCTACGATTTAAAAAAAAAAAACATGTAAGACTTTCTCTCTCTTACATTATATCTCTCTATTTCTTCCATGGCATATAATGCCACATGGTTACAAAAAAATTAACAACATTTGACCAAAACAATTAAGCCAATTAAGATAATAACAATGATAAATAAGAGGCATAAACCTAGTGGCATGCAAGACATTCTCTGTTTCTTCCATAAACCTGCAAACAGCAAATGTTTACAACATATGTTGTTGGGCATTACATGCCCTTATGAAAGTATCTTTTCTTGCTCCAATACTTGCAAAAAGCTTCTAAAACACAAAAGAACACATGCATGCTTTTATTTGCCAATATCAATTGCTCAACTTGCATTTGTAGAGATGAATTTATTTCAAATATCGCTTTCATGAATATCCTTAATGCTACTTTCATAGAGTTGGAAGGGAAAAACTGTGCAAAATTATGAATTATGATGCGAAAATTAACCAAATAAATGGACCCAAGAGAAATATATATGAAGGTATAAAAATAAATGCATTCATATCTCAAGTGATGTTAGATGTGATTAGGAACTTCTAAGCATCATAATTGAGCACTCACATCACTCCAGAATAATCTCTTTCCAATCAAGAGTCACATAAACTTTTATGTAGAGGTGGCTTCTAGACATCAAATGATCTCATATGATAGTTCATTTGAAATCCCTTGAATTCTAGATTCTATAGCAAGTTGAATGAGTTAATTAGAAATTCGTAGCTAAATTTATGCTTAAAACAATATGACTACGTGCTGAAAATGAGTCTCTATAGGTGGGTATGTGAGGGAGATTAACTCCAAGAAGGAGAGAAGGAGGAATTTGGACACTTGAAGCTAGTAGAGAGAGGCACAGAGGAGCTCTAAGGTACATGTTTTATCCCACATATGGTGTGCATTCTCTAAGCTCACATCCTAAAATTGAAGGTGAATAGAAGGACCTTCTCACTTGTTCTCACCCAGGTGAGTGCTTGATTGGATGCCCATCATGCTTGATTGGCGATTTGGAATCTCTCCCCTTGCGTTAGGTGCCAATTGTGCACTATGGTTCTCCTTAGCAAATCTCATGAGCCTCTTGATGGGCTCCCTCTCTCACCCTTTTGCTACCATCCACCTCCATGATGACATATCATAGTTCAAAAATTATGTGAACAAGAAGATTGAGCTAGAAACAAAAATGTCCACTTGTAGAGATGAAAAAAGCAATGTGAAAAATACCCATGTGGCACCCTTTTTTTTCCAAGAATAATACAAAATGAACATAAAATCTCTCTCTCTCTCTCTCTCTCTCATTGCCAAGAGCCTAAAATTAATCTGTGACAAAAAATGTGAGACTTTTCTCTGCTAAAAATTGACAATGGAATGTGTGCTACTCTCCTCCAATTCTATTTATCCCCTTGCTCCTAAAGTGGATAGTACCTAGAGCAATCTAGTGTGGATATATGGCCATCATGCACACTTACTCTACTATCACCTTATGAACCTTAGGGTATCCCATGAGCTAAAAACCTTAGCAACTCATGCTCTTGTTCCAACAAACTCTAATATATGTTTTGAGTAGTATCTAAGTCTAACATGCGCATACATTCTAACTAAGGTGACTAACACATTAAACCAATCAATATATGACATAAATATGTGTGAGTTAGGAAGGTTTAATTAACGTGAAAGATGTTCACTTAAGCAATAACATTCAACACAAATAAGTTTCTCATTGAAAAGGGGTTTTATTTAAGGGTAGGAATGAAATGAAATTTTTCTCATAGGAGAAAAATGAAAGGAACTGAAATTACAAATAATGTGTGCTTATGAAAGGAACTCCCATCGGTGGGTAGGGGAAAAGGTTGATTTGCATGAAGGGAATGAATTCACACATATGTGGGGGAAAATTAGGATATTTAGATGGGAGATTGAACCTATTTTGAGAGGGAGAAACTTCTCAAATTGAGGAACTATTGAGGATAGATTGCTTTGATTATGAACTCAATGATTGATTAAATTGTTGTGTGGATTGACCAGCTTGCATTGAACGTATCCTACATATGGTGGTGAATGTGCATGCCATTTTGGGAAGTGAAAGAAACTTGCTTTTGCTTCTATGAGAATAGATACATTCTACTTATAGTTGGAGGCTATAATCATGTGGTATGGATGAGCTCCTCAATAGGGTGATAACCAAATGAATGATCACGTGATAAACAACCACATGATCATCCGATTAAAAAAAAAAACCACATGATCATGTGATGACTGATTACATTCTAAAGTGATGGATTTGATCAACAAGAACAACAAAAAATGATCACAATCAAGACAATCACACCAAGAAGTGATCATTAAGACAGTGGATTAATAAAACAATTCTTATTCATCAAATTCAAACATGTGATTACTCATTTCAAAGCTAATGAGATGACCTATGAGAAAATAAGAAAAATAATTATAAAATGATCACATGCACAAAGGCAATCAACTTTTTAAATCTTTGGCTAAGAACTAGTCACAAGTAAAACTTGAGTGCCTATGTTCAAAATCATGTGGAAAAAAATCTTAGAACTAAAGTTTGCTAATACTAGACAAAGCAATATAGTAAGTGTCATCACAAGATCCAATACAAGAAAGAATGGCACTGAAAAATGGTTTGGAATCACGTGGAAAAATTCTATAAGAAGAAAAATTTGTCTCAAGGGAGGGGACTTCTTACAATTACATATTCTTCTGCCAATCAGACCAAGGGACTTAGGAATTGACCATTCTTTTAGATCTTCATCAAAATTTATTATGCACCTCTCTTTCCATATCTTCCAGAGGGCATCCCCTCTTATGGAATTCCATAAGGGAGAAAAATAAGCAATCGCTTCACCCAACAACACTTGTTTCCAATTGACATGTTTTTTGACCTTCAAACCCCTAGCAAGATCTTGCAAAGCAAAGAGGTTCTTGGGACAAGAGAGGAAGAGGTGGCCAATGTATTCTTCTTCCTATATCAATGCTTAGAAAAATGGGGGGACCATAAATGTTTCTAGCTTTATCATTGGGCTAGATTCCCTAGTGCAAAATTTGCCACATAAGAACCGACTTTTTGTTCTCAAGGAGGGTGTGCCACAAGTCTACAAACTTAAACTACCATATGATATTGGACTAGTAGAGACACCATCTCTTGTTGAGATTTCTATGCAAGTCCACATGTTTCTTAAAATTTTCCGCTTTATCAAGTTTGTGATTGTTGATCCATGAGATTCCATCGATGCAAGGGAGATCGTGCTAAAGTAGGAGGTGCAACTTAGTGATCTCCTAGGAGCTAATTTTATGCCTCAAAAGGCACCATTCCTCATGGTCAATTTTAGTTGTGCGGTCAAAATCCTCGAACCTACTCTAACATCTTTGTTCTTCAATCTAGAGACGTTTCCCAACACAAAAACCCTTACTCCATAGCTTCTTCCCCCTTTAGTGGTATGCGCAGTAAATTTCTTTGATTCTCCTTATGAGAAACCAAATAGAGTCATTTTGTCTGATCCCAGCATCCCACTTCGAGTCCTCATTTGCCTTGATGTATGCTTTCATTCTCTTCCAAATCTTCCACAATGAGCGAACCACATCCGATCCTCAGGGGGTGTCACCGGAATAGGAGAAAAGATTAGAGTAAGAAGGTCAAGATCCTTCCAATGAGGGAGGTGTATTAAGGTAAGGACATGTTTTCTTTTGAGAATTACCTTAGCCCATGATGCTTCGGAGTTGCACCACACTTTGATAATCCATTTCAAAGCCATTTTATCAACCATCCCCACAATGTCAAGAATACAAAGTCCATCATAGTCTTTTTGGTCTTATAGTCATAGTAACCTTCCACGCTCTCTTTTGTGCAAGTCTAATCATTAAGAAAAGTGCATGTTTTAAGAGCATGCTAACTTTCAAGCTTAGAAGCAAATTGTTTGAAACAATCTCATCTAGAAATTATCTATTTTTGCATTTCTTCTTCATCAATAACTAAAAAAAACTCATATGAGATTAAAATCTAAACGTTCGACATAAGAGTAATTCCTTTTGTACTGGTGAATTATTTTTCGTTCGCTCGTATAATGCATGCATTCATTCCATAGAAACTCTTAGAGCTAGATTCTACTCCACAAGTACTCGACTTTGATCCCTATAGCAATCCAATGGGTCTTATCAATGTGTGTATTTTCTAGTTGCAATTCTTGATGAGTAAGATATAATGCATGCTTTTTCCACTTTTTCCCTATGAATTTGATGGTTGCCTCCACACATTATCCATTATCTAAATTTCATGCTCAAATTGTTGATATATTTAGGTAGTGATGTGTGTGAACACTAGGACCATTGAGACATGTTTTTCCCTCTTTAGGAGATTTTTTCCCCGGCTTGTATATACGCCTATAGCCCTAACGGGTTACTTATCTTTGTACATTCTAATGGTAATACATTCAGTATTGTGTGTTATGCTCCAAGCTTCTTCTTCTTCCTTGTGATGTTCGCATGCTTTTGCAGACCTCAAACTCCAACAACTAGTATCAGAGTAGGTCGCCACTTCATCTAGGGCATCCTCGACACCCCTCTGTTCACAGTCTCAAAATCGTATGAAATTTGGTGTGCATACTCAAGGTGACTAGGAGTTCAAAACAGCTTTGTTGTGTGGTGTCGAAATCATGATCTAAGCTTGTTTTGGCCTCCAAATGCACTATCGGAGTGCTTGTGCAGGAAATGTTGTCTTTTTGTGCCAAAGATATATACAGGTTTTGATTCACCAATATAAGCATCTCAAATTTTGCTACAAGTTTAGTAGAACTTGACAAGGTAGTACTACAACTTTTTGAGATACAATCATTTTTTTGCATCAATGTATTTTAGTTAATGGCCATGGATGAAAGCATTGATGTGATGTATTTTGTATGTTGGCAGTTGAGGATAAGTTGGACATTATCAATTACCCATTATGGGCTTATATGATGTGTCATGTATTGGTTGCAAAAGGATTGTGGAATATTGTGTAGGGTGTTAAGAAATGTCCTATTACACCTACAAACATAGTTGTTGAAGGCGATGCAGATGATGTTGAAGATGGAGGTATTCTTCATGTTCCTGTTTGTGTTGTGGTTCTTGCTACACCTATTGCAGAGCAAATTTGTTGGGATGGCAGAGATGTTTAGGCACATGCATTGATAGCCTTGTCTATCAAATGTGCCATTATTCCTCTCTCTTGCAGAATAGCTAAGGATGCTTAAGATACACTTATCACTTTATACCAAGCAAGGAATGAGGCTCCTGTTGCTTACCTCCAAAAATACTTGGAGAGTGAGCGCATGAATGAAGGAGATTCCATGGACAATTTTTGTTGGAGACCTCTTAATCTCCAAAGGTTTGATCAATACTAACCTAAGAACACTTCTATATCAGTTATGGATCAAACTTTACACAAAACTTTCATTAACACTTCTCTGAGTGAAGAAATTTCTTCTTCAGAAAATCTGCTTTAGAAACGAACTTTATTATCTGCACATATCTTCAGATTTCTTCAAATCAATGATACACATATCTCCGCACTACCTTTGCACAATCATATCAACCATTATTTCTTCAAAAGAATCATTAAAACTTTAATTTGATCCTTAAGATCAAAAGTATGTCAGAAACTATCTTCCTGAACTAGCAACTTTGACATAGGTAACTTCTAAGGTTGATTTCTCACTGCACAGATCTTGTTTTGCTAGATGCTTTTAGCCATAGCTTCCTTACCTTCTAACTTAGATTTTGAATGCTCATTCATCAAAAACTTTACACTGTGCATTGAGATCTAAGCAAATTATAGACACGAAAAAGTGTGCAACTCTGAGAGATCATTTGCAATCTTTACATACACATCCTATTGATCATACTCACAGTAGAAGAGGAATTAGACCATGAAACTTTTAACATAGCTTCGTTAGCTTCTAGATTAGATGTGTACAAAAGGATTTCTGATCCACATGATCAGACTCCGAGAAATCTACAAAATACTGTCGCTATTTTCTAAAGATGACTCTAGTCTACACATCTACCTCAATGACACTTGGCTTCTAATGACTCTCATATGTGTTTCTTTACATCATTGACTTATATACATATGGTTTTAGACTTATCCCGCATCTATTACATTACTCCTCATCATCCTAAAGATTATCTATACTCATGTTACAAGAATTTCCAACTATAATGTACATATGTATACAAGCTTCACTTCTGAGATCTCTTCACTTCCTCAAGTGTCTTCTTCCACTTCAATCTGAGCATAAGCTTGCTTCAAGATCTTTGTAATCACCAATTTGTGATTGGTTTGTTCCAACAGCTCCCCCTCAATCACTAATTGTGATTATTCCATTCTTCTTCACTCCTTCCATCTCTTTGAATCTTTGTAGCTTAGATCCATCCAAGCTTTTTGTTAACATATCTGCAACTTGTTCTTTTGTTGGAGTATACATCACTTCAATCTCTTTATCAAGTACCTTTTCCCTCAAGAAATGGTACTGAATCTCTATATGCTTAGTCCTGGCATGAAAAACAAGGTTAGTTGCCAAATACAATGAACTCATATTGTCTCCAAAAATAATTGGAGTACTCTGATCAGTTCCAAAACTCTTCAACAAGGTTTTTAACCATATTACTTCTTTTGTAGCCTCTACCATTCCTTTATACTCAGCTTTTGTGGATGACAAAGCAATTGTATGTTGCTTCTTTGAGCACCAAGAAACTAGTTTATCTCCAATATAACAGAGATACCCATGAGTAGACCTTCTATCATCTGAATCACCTGCCCAATCTGCATCACTAAACACTTTGATTCTTGTATCAAAAGTAAATCCATAATACAGACCTTCACTTAGGGTTCCTTTGATATATCTGAGTACCCTTTGAGCTGCAATCCAATGAGTCTTCTTTGGACAATGCATAAATTGTGATAACACACGTACTGCATATGATAAATCTGGCCTTGTCAAGGTAGCATAGATTAAACTACCTACCAAACTCTGATATTTCTTCATGTCATTAAACTCTTCACCTCCATACCTGCTCAATTTATGATTTACCTCCAATGGTGTGCTTGAAGGCTTGCAATCCTCCATGTTAAACTTGACCAAAAGATTCTTCAAGTACCTCTCTTGTGTAACATATACTCCATGTTGAGTATATACAATCTGCATTCCTAAGAAATAAGATAAGTTTCCCAAATCACTTATCTTAAACTCCTTCTCTATTTGTTTCTTAAGCTCATTGATTCCTTGAGCATCTATACCTGTGACAATAATATCATCAACATAAATACACATGTATATGTATCCATTTTCACTTGCCTTCACTAGCAAGCTACTATCTGCCTTTGATGCTTGAAATCCACAATCATTCAAGAACTTAACAAGCCTGTAATTCCATGCTCTTGGAGCCTGCTTCAACCCATACAAAGCTCTCTTGAGCTTACACACATAATCTGATCCAATTGAATCCATGAAACCTTCTGGTTGCTCCATGTACACTTCATCTGCAATATATCCATTCAGAAATGCATTCTTCACATCTAATTGTGATAACTTCCATCCTTTACAAGCAGCAATAGCAATCAATGATCTAATTGTAGACATCTTAGCAACAGGACTAAAGGTTTCATCATAATCTACCCCATAAGTTTGGGCATAACCTTTGACCATAAGTCTAGCCTTGTATCTAGACACCTTACCATCTACAAATCTTTTTGTTTTATACACCCACTTACATCCAATGACTTTCTGATTCTTTGGTCTTGGCACCAATTCCAATGTTTCATTTTCAAGTAGAGCATCATACTCTTCTTGCATTGCCTTCTCCCAATTCTATTTACCTTTAGCTTCTTCATATGTGATTGGATCCTCTTCTATCTTCACAATGTAAGCATAATCTTTTGTTGTTAAGAAAGATGTATCATAGCTATACCTGATAGGCTGTTTTCTTTCCCTTGAGGATCTTCTGACCTCTGCACTTCTTGAAGTCTCAGCCACATTTGATTCTGGATCAAATCTTGGCCCATCTTCAACATTATCTTGCAATTTACTTTTATAATCAACATCATCAATATCTTCTTCATACACATTTACTTTTGCCTTCCCTTTCTTTTGTATTTCTTCAACACCTGCATAATCATTTGTTGACCATGTATACCATGTGCTTTGCTCATCAAATGTAACAGCTTTGTAAGAAATTGCTTTGTGGATGGACTCCACAATCTATAACCCATCTGTCTATCATCATACCCAATAAACACATACTTCTCTGCTTTGGGTTATAGCTTATGTCTCAATTGTGAAGGAACATAAGCATATGCTAAACATCCAAATACTTTACAATGATCAAGAGTAGGTTTCTTACCCCTCCATGCTTCATAAGGAGTTCTTCCATCCAAAGCTTTACAAGGTAACCTATTCACAAGGTATGTTGCAGCGTTGATAGCTTCTGCCCATAAGTAATTTGGGCAATTCTTTTCCTTCATCATTCTTCTTGCAAATTCTACAAGAGTTCTATTTCTTCTTTCTGCAATTCCATTCTGCTAAGGAGAGTACCTGCAAGTTACTTCTCTCTTTATACCTGCATTCCACAAATAATCATCAAACTCTTTAGAAAAATACTCTCCCCCTCCATCTGATCTCAACCTCTTGAGCTTTTGTCCTGTAATCCTTTCTGCATAAGCATGATAATGCTTGAATGTCTTGAAGACTTCTGATTTGTCCTTGATTACATATAAAGTAATCCATCTGGTTGCATCATCAACAAACAACACATAATATCTGGATCCATTTATGCTATAGTCCCTTGAAGGCCCCCACACATCTGTATGAATCAATTCAAGCATATTTGAATACTTGTACCTTGATTTATTGTATGAACTTTTGTGTGCTTTACCTAATTGACAAGCTTCACACTTGTACACCATATGTTGCCCTTCAACTTTTGGCAAACCAAGCACCACATCATTCCTTGACATTTCCTTTATGGCTCTCTCATTGAAATGACCTAACTTTTTATGCCATAGGTCTAACTCAGACATCTTTTGACTTCCATAAGTAGATAGAGCATGTCCCACATTACCTTGAACTTTGAGAGTAAACAACCTTCCTTCCTTTTTACCTGCAACGATGTTTCTATATCCTTGATTTGGATCTTGCACATAGACACCATCATTTGTGAATCTGACTTCATATCCCTTCTCCACAATTTGCCCTACACTTATCAAGTTCTTAGGAATAGTAGGAACATAAAGTACCTTGCTCAAGAGTGTACTTCCATTCTTTGTCTTCATTGATCCAATACTTTCCACCTTATGCTTGGTGTTGTCACCTGTTTGAACTGTATGTCCATTCACCTTTGCTTCCATATCAGTCATCAGTGATATATTGCCACTCAGATGATTGCTACATCCTAAGTCAATATAAAACACCCTTTGGTCTTCTCCTATTGATTCATGAGTTGCATTCAAGATAAGAGTCATATCATCCTTTTGATCTGATGCATAATTATGATAATTGTTGTTGTAGGACTGAGATTGAAAACTTCTTCCACCTCCTCTAGCATATGATGTCCTACCACCTCTTCCTCTGAAGTTGCCTATTTGATTTCTCCCTCCTCTACCTCTTTGATTGAAGCTCTGGTTATTACTTCCACCATTTTGATTGCTATACCAACAATCATTTGCCAAATGATTGGTTCTGCCACAAATCCAACAAGCTTTAGTATTATCTTTGTTCTTACCTCCTCTTCCTTTACCTCTGAAATTCATCTTTCCTCTTGTAAAGTTAGCTTGACTTGAGGTCCCTTCATCTTCAGTTGACTGCTTCCCTTTGCCATTATTTTTCTTGTCCTTGGAGTACATAGCTTGGCTTGCACTCCTATCATTGTCTCCCTTAATGTCCTGCTCAAAAGTTAGCATGTGTCCTAGCAATTGATTAAGCTCAGGAGTAAAGTGATCAAGTGACAATTCTATGGACAATATGAAAGGCTTCCACTTCTCATCTCCTCTCAGACCTGTAAGTATTTGCCTTACCAACTTATCCTCTTCAATGTCTTCATCTACTGCTCCCAAGCTATCTGCAATATCCTTCATCCTTGCCACATAATCAGAAATTGATTGTGAACTCTTCTTCTTGAAAGTTTTGAATTCTGCCCATACTGAGGACTTCCTTGACTTGGTTGTGTTTTGGAAATGCTCTTCCGAAGCATTCCACACATCTGTTGTGTTGGTGCGTTTTTCCCAAGCCTACATGCTTGATATATTTGATATCATCCTTATTTGTAAGTCACATGAGTAGTCATGTGAACACCTCTTGTAAAAGAGTACATTTTATCTCTTGTAAATGGAAAAAGAAAAAAGGAAAAGGAAGGGATGCAAGACATCAAGAGAGACCTGGAATGCACTTGCTTCTTTCTTCTCTTCCAACACTCGAGCAAGGAAGAACCAATTGTGGATGGAGTTCACAACAATGAAGAAAAGCCCGAAGCAAAATGTGACTGATTATGTCACAAAGATGAAGGAGATTTCCGACCAACTTGGAAGCATTGGAGAGGTAATTGAAGAGGAGCAAATCATAAGACAAATCATGAATGGAGTCAAAGCAGACGACAAGTGGGAGTCATTCACAACAGCCATGGATTTATACATGGATATGCATGTACCCGACCTCAACACACTCATGGGCCAACTCTTCACTCATGAAGCAAAGATTAGCAAAGGTGGTGAGTCCTCAAGAGGTAATCAAACTTCTGCCTTATATTCTGATAAAGCTAAGGTCAAGGACAAGTCAAAGAATAGGAAGAATGAAGATGAAGGAAGCTCTTTCCAAGCAAACTTTGCAGGTAGAGGAAGAGCTAGAGGAAGAGGCAGAGGTGGAAAGCAAGGCAGGGGGAGATTCCAATCATCTCAACCTTGCAACATATGTGGCTTATCTAACTATACTACTGAAGAATGTTTCAAGAACCCGAGGAACTCAAGAGGAAGAGGATTCAATAGAGGTGGCTATGGATCAAATAGAGGTAGATACAATGGAGGCTACAACAACAACAACTACTACAACAACAATTACAACAACAACAACAACAACTATCAAAGTGGCCATAGAGGAAGAAGAGATTACAATAACTATGCAGAGGACCAAAGTCAGGAAGATTCATTATTGATTATGAATCTATTAGCGAAGAAGGGTAAGGATGATGATCACATATTTTACATTGATTCGGGATGCTCGAACCATGTAGCAGGAAATGTGGCTTTACTTTCTTATTTGGAAGATCCTCATAACAAGCATGAAGTGTAGACAAGAGATGACACAAAGCACTCAGTGGAGAAGATAGGTAATGTGAAGACATCAGGTGGGAATATGAACCTCTTAAGCAAAGTCTTGTATGTCCCTACAATTACCAAAAATTTAATAAGTGTTGGACAGATTGTTGAAAAAGGATTGCAGGTTAGGTTTAATCGATTTGGAGCATATGTTGAAGACCCAAGGCAAGACTTTCGAAGGATTGCCAAAGGAGAAAAGACAGGAAGGCTTTTCACTTTTGAAGTGGAAGATACAAAGAACATAGCTTTGTTTAGCTATGGATCTCAAACTCTAACAGAGTTGGAGATATGGCACAAAAGGCTTGCTCACATTGGTGAGAGGACACTCAAACAGATTTGCAGGGACCAAAGTGTACTTGGTTTGCCTAATCTCACAAGGCAACACATGATTTATAAGTGTGAAGCTTGTCAACTCGGCAAGGTTCATAGACAACCTTTCAATAAGAAAGGATATATGTATCAAAATCCTTTGGATCTAGTGCACACGGATGTGTGGGGTCCAAGTAAGGAGCCATCTGTATCAGGCTCAAGATATTATGTGTCTTTCATAGATGATTGTAGCAGGTGGACCATTCTGTTTTTCATGAAGCACAAGGATGAAGTGTTTAATTGCTTTAAGAAGTATATTGCTCTTGTTGAAAACCAAACAGGTAGGACTTTGAAACGACTCAGATCAGATGGTGGAGGAGAATACTTCTCTTTTGAATTTGATGCCTTCTTGCATGAAAGAGGCATTAAAAGGGAAGTCACTACAAGGTATACACCCAAACTCAATGGTGTAGCAGAAAGGAGGAACAGAGCTATTGTCGAAGCTGCAAGGTCCATGCTCAACGAAAAGGGATTGCCAAACTACCTATGGGCAGAGGCTCTGTCTACAGCCACATATCTCATAAATAGACTTCCATCTAAGTCACTAGATGGAACCACTCCATATGAAGTGTGGAATGGAAGAAGACCTAGTCTAGAGCATTGCAAAATCTTTGGATGCTTAGCCTATGCTCACATTCCTTCTCAAGTAAGAGGGAAATTGGATCCCAAGGCAGAGAAGTGTGTATTCATTGGTTATGATCGAAACCAAAAAGGATATAGATTGTACAATCCAACCAATAAAGGATTTTCCGTGAGTAGAGATGTAATTTTTGATGAAAACAAATCATGGTTTGATGATGACAGGAAAGTGAAGCTTCCATATGACTTGGATGAAGATTTTCCATCACTTCAACCAAAGGAGCCAAAGCAGATTGAAGAAAGTGATTCGGAGATTGACCTAGAAGACTTGGAAAGACTAAAGCTATGGAAGAACAAAGGTAAAGCAAAGATGCAGGATGCTACATATGGACCCGAGAGCTCACATCAACCACTTAGAAGGTCTTCGAAGGAGAAGAAGAGACCAGAGAGATTTGGTTATGATACTTCTTTGGTCACCAAGCACTCAATCTACATTGCAAAGGATTCAACCAATGAAGAACCTACCACATTTGAAGAAGCACAAAGCAAGAAAGCTTGGAGAGATGCAATGGATGAAGAAATGGAAGCCTTGAAGGAGAATGACACTTGGGAGCTTGTACCTAACAAGCCATCTATGATAACAGAATGTACCTTGGATATGCAGCTTTAATCCTTCTTGATCCTTTGAAATCGTACTTGATTCTCCTTCAGGTTTTCTTTCAAACTTTGATCCTGTGCTCCTTTAATTTGAAAAAACTTCAATGTCTGCAACAGTCAGAACTTCCAAGACTCTTTACTTCACTTGTATTGCACCTTCAGCTCTGATACCACTGTTGGAGACCTCTTAATCTCCAAAGGTTTGATCTATACTGATCTAAGAACACTTCTATATCAATTATGGATCAAACTTTACACAAAACTTTCATTAACACTTCTCTGAGTGAAGAAATTTCTTCTTCAAAAAATCTGCTTTAGAAATGAACTTTATTATCTGCACATATCTTTAGATTTCTTCAAATCAATGATACACATATCTCCACACTACCTTTGCGCAATCATATCAACCATTAGTTCTTCAAAAGAATCATTAAAACTTTAATTTGATCCTTAAGATCAAAAGTATGTTAGAAACTGTCTTCCTGAACTAGCAACTTTGGCATAGGTAACTTCTAAGGTTGATTTCTCACAGCACAGATCCTGTTTTGCTAAATGCTTTTAGCCATAGCTTCCTTACCTTCTAACTTAGATTCTGAATTCTCACTTATCAAAAACTTTACACTGTGCATTGAGATCTAAGCAAATTATTGACACGAAAAAGTGCACAACTCTGAGAGATCATTTGCAGTCTTTACATACACATGTTCCTATTGATCATACTCACAGTAGAAGAGGAATTAGACCATGAAACTTTTAACATAGCTTCATTAGCTTCTAGATTAGATGTGTACAAAAGGATTTCTGATCCACATGATCAGACTCAGAGAAATCTACGAAATAATGTCGCTATTTTCTGAAGATGACTCTCTACACATCTACCTCAATGACACTTGGCTTCTAATGACTCTCATATGTGTTTCTTTACATCATTGAATTATATACATATGGTTTTAGACTTATCCCGCGTCCATTACATTACTCCTCATCATCCTAAAGATTATCTATACTCATGTTACAAGAATTTCCAACTATAATGTACATATGTATACAAGCTTCACTTCTGAGATCTCTTCACTTCCGTGTCTTCTTCCACTTCAATCTGAGCATAAGCTTGCTTCAAGATCTTTGTAATCACCAATTTGTGATTGGTTTGTTCCAACAATTTTCTCACAAAAATCAAAGATTTGAAGGAACAATTGATTTTTGTTGATGAAGTCTTGCTTGACAGTTTGCTTATGAAGATTGTTTTGAATGGACTTCCCAATTCATATTAGAGTTTTGCTTCTACTCTTCGATTGATGTTGAAAGGAAATCCAAATGCCTTAACATTTGAGGAGTTAGTCTCTGTTCTGTTGCACGCTTTGGCATGCATGCTTTGTTCATCTAAATTTTGCTAGTTTGCTATGCCTGTAGAAAAAATGGTGTCCTCTCTACCCAAACTTGAGGCACCTGGTAAACATGTTTGTGAAGGATGTATTTTGGGCAAAATGTAGCATGCCTTGTTCCCAAAAGATGGTTCACTTTGAGCTACTTAGAAATTGCAACTTATTCACAATGATGTTTGTGGTCCTATGCAAACACCCTCTTTTTGAAACTATCTTTACTTTGTGACTTTCATTGATGATTTTTACAGGCATACATGGGTATATCCATTGAAAGAAAAGTTGGAAGTATTCATGTGATTCAAAGAGTTTCTGGTTTTGGCTAAAAATCTATCATCATGTAAAGTGGGCACCCTCTGTTTTGATTGAGGGGGGCATAAATTTAGGATAAAACATCAATGAACAATGCCATATACACCTCAACAGAATGGAGTTGCTAAAAGGAAGAATAGGTCACTTATGGAGATGGTGAAGTGGTTGGTCAAGAGTTAGGCTTTACCACATAGTTTTTGGCTTGAGGTTATTATGTGTGCAACATATGTACTTAATAGGTGTCCCACTAAACCATTGAATTCTATCACTCCATATGAGCCTTGGCATGGTTGCAAGCCATCTGTTGCTCATGTGTGTGTTTTTGGTTCTTTGGCATATGCATTAGTGCCTAAACAACAATGCAAGAACTTGGATGATAAAGCAGTGAAATGTATTTTTGTTGGGTACAATTCTGAAAGAAAATCCTATCGTTTGTATGATCCACAAACTTAACACATTTTGGTTAGCCATGATGTTGTTTTTCTAGAGGATGTTGTTCAACCATTACTTTCATGTCCTAAGGAGACATCAGTTAGCTCCAAAGACATGTATGACACTTTTTTACCTCTTTTTACAAGTGGATAGTCTAGTTCTGGTCCTAATGAGGCAACTTCTCAGCCTTTATAGGTTTCATCTGATGATGAAGATCATCCCATTTCTGATGTAGATTTACATGATACACTTATTGATGAGAGAGTTGATATTGAGGAGGCAAAAACTATGCCAAAATGGTTGGTCTAGACTTTGGATGAGAACAAATTAGATGCACCTCTATCATATCGTACTTGTTCTAGCTCTCATAGTGCTTCTTTTGCATCAGATTGCTATGCTATGGCCGCCTCTAGTCTATGTGATGAGAATAAGCCTATCTCATTTGATGAAGCATAAAATTTTGAAAATTGGATTGCTTCTATGCAATCAAAATATGATGCTATTATGAAAATTGGTACTAGGTCTTTATGTGACTTGCCTTTAGGCAAGAAGGCCATTAGGACTAAGTGGGTATACAAGCTGGGGCGTAAGTCTTATGGAATAGTTGACAAGTATAAGGATAGGCTTGATGCAAAGGGCTATGCTGAAGGAAGAGGCATTGATTTTGATGAGACCTTTGCTCCTACTTGCTGAATGACTACTGTTCATAGCATTTGTGCACTTCTAGCTCATCATGGTTGGACTGTACATCAATTGGACATCTTCTGAATGGTGACTTTCATGAGTGTATGCTTTTTAGCCTCGTGGATTTGTGCAAAAAGGGCATGAAAGCCAAGTCAACAAGTTGAAAAAGGCATTATATGGTTTGAAGCAAGCACCACATGCTTGGTATGAAAAGATACATGCCTACCTGATTGCACATGGTTTTGAGAATAGTCCAAATGAGAGCACCTTATATGTTAAGCATGCAAATGATGTGCTTCTGATCATTGTTGTATATGTTGATGACATGCTGTCACTAGTCCTCATGAGAAGCATATTGCTGATTTTAAGGCTGATCTGCATGCCTCATTTGAGATGTCAAATTTGGGGCATTTGCATCATTATTGGGGAATTCAATTTATGCAAGCTGATGGCGGAATAGCTTCATGTCAAAGCAAATATATTGACACATTATTGTAGTGTTTTGGCTGTGAAGACTACAAACATATTGCCACTCCTATGGAGATAGGTTTATGATTGAGTCTTCATGATGCTGGAGATGCATTTGATGTTTTTCTCTATCAGCAAGCTATTGGATGCTTGATTTACTTATGCATTACTTTGCCAGATATTTAGTTTGCTTTCTCACAGATGAACAGGTTTATGCATTGCCCAGGTGTCAAGCATTGGTAGACGGCCAAGTGCATCTTTTGCTACTTGAGTGGTACCTGGCTACTTGGATTGTTTTATCCCAAGGCAATCCTATCTAGTCCCTTTTGTTTCAAAATATTTATGCTAGGTTTTTGTAATTCTTGATCCACTACAATAATGGTGGGTTTTCACATCATCATACTATGAGATTGTTCTATAAGGAGGTGTGCTTCTTGCAATACCGATTGTGCCACTTCAACCAATCGTTTGCATATGCTTAGCCTTAGTTTTTCTAGATTGGCATCAAGAAAACTATGATGATGGATCGCTATCCCTAGCCCATTTCTCATTCTATCATGATAATATTTTAATAAAATCTATTTGATTGTCTTACTTTTGGATATAGGTCTAAATCATAGGCTATGGATTTATCCTTTGAGGCTTCAAGGCGTACTTCTTCTAATTCCCTCTCTAGTGCGTTTATGTTCTTCTTTGACTTTTGCATATGTACATGTTCGATATGAGTTAAGATCAAAACTTGATCCGAAAGCAGAAAAATGTATCTTCATTACAACCCACTCACATGATAGGTGAAGGTAAGTAGAGATGTGGTGTTTGATGAAACGCCAAGCTTCTATGCAGATACCAAAGAAGAATTTAATATTGACTCAAATGACAAAGGAAATGTTGAAAAGTCAAGTGCAAATTCTCAGGTAGTTCCAACTCAAATCCATGGAGTGGAAGATTGTGTGGAAATTTTAGTCTAGCAAATTCATCGACTACATGCAAGAAAGGTAATGAAAATGTTTCTATCGGTAATAAAACATATACAAGTTTTCAAGACATTGACGGAGATTCAAGTGGTTCAAAAAATGCCTTGATGAGGAACTTGGATTTCCCCCTGTGAAGAATCCAGGGGTACAAAAAGCATATGTAAATGATACAAAAAGAAGAAGTAACCCAAGACCAAGACGATCTGAGAGGATGCGAAATTGAGTGCAACCATTGACATATGATAGTTACATGGCTCGTCATTGTGCTAACATGAAAAAGTTAATACAAGATGCTAAACCTTCTTGTTTTTGAAGATGTCATTGAAAATGCAAAATGGGAGAAAGTTATGGATGAGAAAATGGCTACACTTTATGGAAATGAAACATGAAATCTAGTTCCATTGCCACGAGGAAAGAAACCCATAGCTTGCAAGTGGGTTTACAAGGTGAAGCACAATGTTGATGATAGCATAAGTAGGTATAAATCACGATTGATAGCAAAAGGATATGGAGAGACATATGGCATTGATTATGAAGAAACATTGAGACATGTAGCTAAAATGGCTACTATCAAAGCACTTGTTGCATTGGCTATAGCAAAACGATGGATTTTTCATTAGATGGATGTGAAGAATGCTTTCTTGCGTGGTGAGTTGTAAAAAGAAGTATAGATGGACAAGGCACAAGGATATGAGGATCCAAAGCATCCAGAATATGTTTGCAGGTTGCAAAAGGCTTTGTATGGGCTTAAACAAGCCCCTAGTCAGGGAAAAAATTAAGACCACCCCTCTAACTCGAAAGTATATAAATATGGGCGAATTTTTATAAGTTTATTATATTATAATTATAAAAAATCTGGCGAATTTCGATGATACCTTTCATTTGAAATATAGAAATTTAAGCGAATTTTTGTGATAACCTTCGTTAAAATCATAGAAACTTAGACAACAATAAAGCACCGAAAAGTAACAAAGAAACTGTATAGTAATTGTAGAGATCCTACAACCATCTTCAAATTGCCCTCAAATTTCACTCTTCTTTATGCCTCTCCTTCAATTCTCAAATCTTGCTTCGATTAACTCATTTTGAGCTCACAATCACACAACATTTTCAACTTTTCTTGTAATGTTTGTTCGCAATAAATTTGATTGAGACTTGCACATCATCCACACACATGCACATGCACACACATACATGCATATACACATGCACATATACACGTTTTGCACACATACCTTCCAATACACACACACATACATACCAACAACAAATTTGCATACACATACACATGCACTTATGTACACACATACACGCACACAAACACACTTTGATATACACCTCCACATTTTGCACATATACACACATAGTTTTTTGCACACATACATATACACAATGTGCACACATGCACATGCATTCTAGTAGGAGCCACGCGTACACATACATCTTCGCCTATTTGATGTGATGCAAATAAAAGCCTATTTGATGAAGACACAAAAAGTACACAACTTTTTACCATTGCAGAGAAAATCGGCTATATAAGATTCATTTTCTTCCATTCCTTGCACCAACAAGATGCATAAAACAAGTGACTTTATACAAATGTATAAAAAGTTGTAATCTCATTCTAGTTCCCAGAACACTCTGCAACACCTCTTTCTAGACTGCAGATATAAGAAAGTTTGGTGGCTAATCCTCAGTCAAAAACTATAAATAGAGCCAGAGAGCTCATTTTTGGGGGAGCTTCTTGTAGTTTTGAACTTGTATGAGAACTTGGTTGGAGTAGAAGTGATTCCATTGTCTTACTCTCTTTGTTCTTGTTGTGTGTGTGCGTGTGTGTGTATGTGTGTGCATGTTTGTGTGCTTCTCACTCACACACTTGTGCCTTCACTTGCTCGAGGTCTTCATACCATCCTCATGTCTTCCCGGATTGACATTGAAGGAGGTGCTACTCATCACTGAGCTACACCAAATTTTGGCGCTGTTGCCGGGGAATCGAGCTTTGAGGATGAGTGTGTGATGCTAAGACGTAGAGAGGATGCGTTGGAATGGTAAGTAGTAGGTAATTTTCTTGTTTTTTTCTCTATCTCCATCTCCATCTCCATCTTCATCTCCATCTCCATCTCCTTCTCCACTTCATATTCCCTCTTCCTTGTCATTCTCCTCATTTGCTTTGTGCGAGATTGAGAGAGAGCGAGAGTGCATTGTTGTTTTGTGTGTTTTTGCATGTTTCTTGCAGGATTCAGCATCATCACCATCTCCAGCAAGCTCAGCAGGTACGGAATCTTTCTGCGCAAGCCCCGAGGCATCGAGCTCGAGCTATCGTGACACACCGAAAAGTTGACCCAATCACGATTCTGAGTGCACCACGACACAGCACAGCCTGAGAGCTCCTAGGATCACTAGCCTGATCAGTAAAAATTCACCATATCCCGACCTATCACGACACTCCCAAGTATCGCGACACTCCGATCTATCGTGACACTTCCACCTATCGCAACACTCCCAAGTATCGTGACACTCCCACCTATCGCGACACACCGACCTATTGCGACACTCCCAAGTATCGCGACACACTGACCTATCACGACACTCCCAAGTATCGCGACACTTCGACCTATCGCGACACTTCGACCTATCACGACACTTTGATCTATCGCGACACTCCCACCTATCGCGACACACCGACCCGACCTATTGCGATACACCAGCTTAACGCATTAATTTTTAGGGTGAATTAATTGAGTGAATTGAGGTACTTTTGGGCTTAATTTTGGACACATTGGGATGATATTAGAGCCTTAGAAGTGGGCAAAATACCTAAAAACCAGGGAGGAATTCCCTGAACCCTGAGAGCCTGTTTTGACCCCTAAATGCCTGAATGGTCATAACTTCACCATACGAACTCCAGATTTTGGAACATGTATTTTTAAGTTGGCCTATAGGTGGGACTAGGTGGTCATAAGATTTTGAGGGTACAGTGAGTTACTCCAAGGGGGGCCTGTAATTGTTGATGTGTGTCTTTCAATCCATTATGGTAAAGGGGCTATATTAACTTGTGAACTTTTGCAGGAACATTGCGTGCACTCCAGGCAATTCAAAGCAAGCTAGCAAGGGTGAGTACCAAGCTTGAGAGAAGGCTTCCTGGGCTGGTGCAGTAGTCTGAGCAACCAGAGGATTGAGGTTGGAAGTTCTCTCAACCCTCCTTTGTCAATTCCTAGCCTAGGCTAAGTAC
Source organism: Ceratopteris richardii (assembly GCA_020310875.1). NCBI lineage: Eukaryota > Viridiplantae > Streptophyta > Polypodiopsida > Polypodiales > Pteridaceae > Ceratopteris > Ceratopteris richardii. The sequence goes on from CM035432.1 coordinate 141,585,879, forward strand.
CACTTAGGTGTGGTAATTAATTATGGCAATGTCAGGCACGAATCAAGTCCAAGAGAACTAATCAACTAAGTGCAAGCATTAAGTAGGTCTTAAGTGCGAAAACCCTAAGGGACAAAAGCAAACTTGAATCGATCACTTATCAAGTGCGAAATTCACTTAAGTACTCCTGACGACGTGATATCAGACAAGATCATAAACATAATATTCAACTAAAAAGAACAAAGAGATTGGTGCAAATTAACCTGCAACGAGAGTGTAATTGGGACCAAGGGGGTAGATAAACCAGGCTTATGAACCTTAGGTCAGGCAGACACTTAGGCCGAGACAGACAAAGCCTCAGATCTTCTGAAGCTAGTGTCAATCACACTACTAGGTCTTGGGCCCAGCAGTTGAGTGATTCCCCAATCAGAAACAAGTGATTCTGAGATGTCCTATAACATGGAGAGACCAGTAGGTAGTTCAAGGGTTGCATACCTAGAAAAGCCAGAAGGACCTTACAAGACTCAATTGGAATACATCAAGACTAATCGTCTAGGTGCTCGCATCTACGAAGACGGTCTAAGAAGATCTGTGGTCCAGATTAAGAACCCCGATCAACCCCATGGACTAGAACACCCGGTAGTCAAGTTCGAGAATGGAGCATACCTAGATAAAGAAGGGACTATTTATGTAGTCACCACCCTTCTAGATAGAACAGATGAGTTTGGGAATGTGATCGCAGAGATCGACATGGGTGATATAGAGCAAGGGAACTTAGAGAGAGAGCCGAGGACTCCCCGTGGTAAATCAATCTTGACCAGAATCATGACTCGAGAGTGGATTCCGCAGGATAATAAAAGCATAGATTTGCTTTTAAACCGAGAAACCGATGAGGCTTTTTGGAGATATAAGCCTGCTCAGCCTCATGAAGTAGGTGCTCTCACATCTATGAGTTTAAAGACCCTGATAGCCCAGGCAAAGTAACCTACCTAGACAATATGTCAGAGAGGATCTTCGTGGTCTCAGAGCATGGGAGACATGCCTACACTTGGAAGGGTGAATTTGTTTTTCCCCAACCTCGGTCCAATGTGTCCTACAATCACCAAGGAGCTGGGACCTCCCAAGCTCATGGAGCTCAACGAGATAGAAGTAGAGACATACATGAAGTAAGCTTTGCCAACCCCCTGGGAAGAGAAAGGATGAGAAAAGAAACGGACAGAGAAGAAACCGAGAGACCGAGAGCCCCAAGGAACCAAAGAAATGCTGACAATTTCTCTTTGCCAAGGCCGAGAGAACACACTAGGACCCTGAGGCCAACCCAGTTGGTGAAGTCCATGAAGAACTATTTCGATGGAACACGAGACCCATACGATCATGTAGCTGAATTTAGACAAGTCTTGAGAGCTTAACAAGTGGAGGACCTATTCACGCAATACAATGCTTTTGGTCTAACCCTTAGGAACACTGCCCTTACATGGTTTCAACCCCTGAAGGAGAGGCAGTTTAGGAGCATAGACCAACTTTTAGAGGCTTTCGTCACTGAATTCTCTAAGAGTGGCATACGGCATAATACCTCCTCCTTGATTCATAGCTTTAAGCAAACACCTCAAGAGACGGTCAGACTAGCAGGAAGACGGTTTAGGAAATACCTAGAGAGGTGCCCAATGCCTAACTTAGCCACACCAGCCAAGCAAGTGGATTTGTTCTTAGATGGATTGTTGAGCACCAAGTTGTAGCTCAGTGATGAGTAGCACCTCCTTTAATGTCAATCCGGGAAGACATGAGGATGGTATGAAGACCTCGAGCAAGTGAAGGCACAAATGTGTGAGTGAGAAGCACACTAACATGCACACACATACACACACACGTGCACACACGGCAAGAACAAAGAGAGTAAGACAATGGAATCACTTCTATTGCAACAAAGTTCTCATACAAGCTCAAAACTACAAGAAGCTACCTCCAAAAATGAGCTCTCTAGCTCTATTTATAGTTTTTGCCTAGCTTTGGCCCTGTCCAGACCTAGTGTCCGGCTTAGTTAAAAATTAGGTTCCAGGGTTTATTTGAGGGCTCAAACGAGATCTAAAAAATATGAAAATTGGCAGGCAACTACTTCTAAGGCTCCTCAAGCTCGAGGACTCCTCGGCTTGTACAAAATGGAGCTACAAAAAGGTGAAAATGGTATTTACAGGGGTTTTTAGTGATGAGAATCACTTTAAAATGATGTAAGGGTTTTGAAAAAAATGAAGGGTTGCCTTAGTGCTAGATCTGCATGTGTGTCTGTACTTGCTTCTTCCCGTATACTGTCAACACTCTCCCCCCTCTAGGGTCTGTCGCCTCTGACAGACCTCTGCTCCACTGTTTGATCAATGTACTTCTGCAGGAGGTCGGTTGCCACTTCTTGTTCCTTGATGCGTAGTCCCCGGACCAAGTCTCTCTGGAGGGCATCCCAATTGACTGCTCCCGGCATATCAGGGTGTGGTGTGGTGTAGAGCTCTGAGTGCATGGTTTGTTCACACGCGAATAGATGTAGCAGGTGGGTTGGGCGTGGTGCGAACACTTCTGAGTGTGACTCCCAAAACCCCGTGGTGAATATATCATCAAAGGTTTGCTTGTAGCAGGCAGGGAGATATCTTATTCGTGCATGCCATGCGTAAGCTACTCGAATGCACTTTTGCCTCCATATGGGTTGGAATATGGCCCCCTTTCTGGCTGCCTCTGGAATGTCCTCGGGTTCGAACTGTGTTGCGAACTTAGGGTACTGGTTGGTTATGCGTTTGATCTCAGCATTATAGTCAGCCAGCAGTACAAAATAGGGCTTATATTGTAACTCTGAACTGGTGATCAACCGCCTAGGAGCCAAGTGCGAGAAATATTCAGACTTGAGTATAGACTCCTCAATGGTTTTCATGGCCAGCATCTGAGTTGCTACGCGCTCTTCGTGAGTGTGGCCCATCTCCTCTACCTGCTTCATCCATGCCGATGGGGGCTCCTCATATGTGTCTTGGCCTTCCTCCGTAATTCTGCCTCCTGGAAGGGGTTGAGGCTCATAATTGTCTCCAAATGTCTCCGCCACTGGAATGACTACTGTTTCTTCTTCTATGGTTTGATCAGGTGGAGAGGGAGGTCGTTCATACTGTAACAACTTAATTTTTAGTTCTGCAACCTGTTGTCGTAGCTCAAGTACCTCACTGTTGGTTGAAGGTTCAGGTTCTGGCGAAGTAGCGGCCTCGACCGTCTCTTTAGGTGTGGGTGGGTGTGTTGTCGGTACTTTGGATTCTTGTAGTTCCTTTATCTGGTCTGCCAACTGATCATGGGCCTCCAAGAGTGTCGCATAACCTTCTAAAACCTGTTGAATATGCTCTGAGGGGACAGCCTGGAATTTTGCAGGGTCTATAGGTGCTCCCAGGGTGTTTTCCATGGCCGCTTCTAGGTTCTCCTGGTTTTGTTGTTGTAGCCTTCTGTTCTCTTCTTGAGCCGCTGCTAGATGGCGATGTAGTAGAGCCATGTTGCGTTGAAGTCTCGCATTGCGGCCCATTTGTTCTCTGAGTTGTTCCTCCATAGCTTTGCCTGTCTCTGCATACTTAGCTTCGAGTTCTGTCTTCGATTGTTGGAGGTCAGTCACCTGTAGTGCTGTATTACCTAGTTCCAAGGCATCGACTCGTGCCTGGAGTTGAGCCGAGAGATTGCACAGCTCTGTGTTATTTTCTTCTAATAGCTTATACTCTTGTTTAAGCTGAGTGGCCGCTTCAACCATGGTGTCTAGTGCACTACTAAATGATGTGGATGCATGGGTAGAGGTGGAACATGCAAAGGGTCGGGAAATGGGGAAGGGAAAAGTGGATGATGTGCCTATGAGTGAAGTGAGATGTGATGATGGTGGAACAGTCGTGGCGGTGGGTGCTCCTGTGGATGGTGAAATATCCATGGGATCGGATGTGATAGTGTGTGAAGTGTTAATTGTGAATACGGGAACGGTAGGTGGTGTGTTAGTGGTGGCAGTGAATGTGGGGGAGTGGGGTTGGGGAAGGGACTTTTTATTATAATTCTCAACTTGTTGGAGTATATTTACAAGGTTTGTCCAGAATGATGGTTGGGTGATTTGGGTTGATTCTGAGGGGGTTAACAGGGGTACAGTGGGTAGGGGTTGGGAGGAAGGAACTGTGTGGGTGAATGGAAAAGGTTGGGATAAGGTTTGGCTAGTGGCAAGTGGTTGTCCCAGGGCGGGGAGATAAGAGGGGTGACCTATTATGGTTTGATCGGTGGCAGGATGACCTGTGTGGGGTTCAAAAATTTGGGCAGAAGTGATGGCTGTGGGTAAAGGGAAGGCGGTAGAAAAGGAGGTGTGTACATTGGTTTCACCATGGGTGGATATCGGTTGTTCGGAAAGACTCGTGGAAAAGGGTTCTGAAGGCTGGCTGGGAGGTGATGGCGGAGGTGGTGAATGTGTATTTACATCTGGTTTGTCACTGGGACTAGGGCTAACCATCTGAACATCTTCTATCATTGAAGTAGGCAATACGGTAGATACCTCCATTTGAATCATCTTTCCCCGCCGTGGCCTTGTATCTATCCTTCTTTGATCATAAGTAGGGTTCGCCTGATAGACCAATGTTCTCATGGCTTCCCTGATGCCACATGTGTCCGCCAAAAGGTTCAACGATTCTACAAAATGTGGGTTGATGTTCTCCGATTGCAACATGTGGTTTACTAGGGCTCGATTCGCTTCTTCTGACATCTTGTGTCTCCTCTGCACCTGCTTGATTGTCCGGTATAGTCTTTTGAGTTGTGCGGTATAGGCAGGGGCTTCCTCTTCACTGTCTTCTGGTTCATTTCTTTGTGCACCTGCCTGAACTTGTGTGTTTGGGTCATGAGGATGTTGTGCCACCTCTTCCCCATGTACTCTGCTTGTCTCGCCCCGTGGCTGTTCTCTTTGGACTGATGCTCCCGGATCAACATTGTCAGGGGAACCTTCACTGTCTGATAGATGGACCGTCTGCAGGAATCTTTCAAAATCAAAGTTTGGATCCTCTGTGAAGGTGGCCATAGATGCAAACTCTGCATCGGTAGGTAGTGGAGGGGCGGATGGAGCGGGTTGTATCACATCCCCAGCTTGAACTCCTTGAAGATGGATCGTGAAAGGTGCGACCTGAGCTTCTGGTCTGGGGGAATTCGGTCGTGGCTTCGTGAGGGATCATTACCTGGGAGAGCGATCCACGCATTCGTTTTGCAGGCTAGCTCCCTGACTTCCGCCCTTTGAACAACTCCAGTTGTGCATATTTTAGGGCTCTAGCAACCGGCACATCATATGCAAGACATCGATAGATAATTCTTGTAAGCGCACAACAGCCATGTAAAGTAGGCTTCCTCACTCCCCGCTTGCCTGCTTCATACACTTGGTCCAAGATCCATACAGGCATCTTAATGGGCAAGCTTCTAGTCTCTACTAGATATAACCCATACCATATTTTCTTGTGTGGTTGGGTGAAGCAGTCTTGAGCTGGAAATGTGAAGTGTTGTAGGCACATTCGCAGAGGTATGGCGATGTTAGGGGTGAGGGCACACATTTCCTTTAACTTTTTGATTCTGTTGCTCTTCATTGAGTCTGGTATCAAGGGATCGAGATCCGACGGTACGTGAGTGCCATACATTTGAAGGGCTTCCCTGATTAAGGTAATATTCAATTCAAACTTCCTCATTTCTTCCTGGTTTGATAAGGAGGGCACCCAGAATGTGCCTGAGTGATCTTTATCACCTGTCGGCTTCAGTGTGGCAATCAGGTAGTAGCACCTGAGGAAATCGGGTTTAGGCAGAGCTGCACTAAAATAAGTTTGTAATCCTGCTTTTTGCCAGATATCTTGAAGTGGAGCTGCATTCTGTAAGGTTTCGAATTCTCTTGAAAAGAACTGGAAGGTCCACCACACTCCTCCACACTCCATCTTGGACTCCCATATATGATCTGCGTCTCCCAAGTCTCCTGGCATTTCATTGAACCAATGAGAGTGCCCTTTTACTCTTTCGGTTAGGCCATTTGGTGGATCTGGAATAGGAATTCTCCGCACATTCACGAACTCTTCAGGCCGAGCTGTTGGTGGGGCCTCCACCGGCATAGCATCCCAATTGATTTGAGCACCAGAGCCTGCCTGAGAGCTTGTGCCTGCTACTGCTGCCATGGGAATTGGGTGCTTATCTGCTAGAAGAAGAAAGGCACATTAGTGTTGCATAGGAAACAGGATGTAATGGTGTTCCCTTCACAATACTAACATGACAATCCCGAAGGTTAGTGGTCAGAGATGAAGTGCTTGTGATAGGTGTGAGTGGTGATTAGAGGTCAGTATCATACTAGATGCCTACTTTGGTTATGCAGTGGACTCGGAATGCACCTATGTCAGAGTGGATGGATTTACAAAAATTGGGTCAGGGGGTTTGATACATGGTTTAGGTCTCCAAACTTTGATAGGGGATTCGTAGCTCTTAGAGCTAAAGACAGGCAACGGTTTATGATGGATTTGGGACCTTTTGGGTACCCATTTCTAGACGTTCCTCGATGTGACTGCGTGTGGGTCAGAGTGGTATTTAGGTAGAGTTCCTACGTTGTTAGTCGAGAGGACTTGAGAGTGTGGAATTATGCCAGTAACTAGAGTTGGAACTATTTGGGCTCGTAAACAGGCCTTGGGCACCCATATGTGTCTAGCATTGGGGCTAGCCTTCCTTGACCGCTTAGGGACCCAAATAGATGTGGTGTGCCTAGGAGGTTTCCTAGGGTACTCCTTCACCTGTGTCCGTGATGGTGTGGCTGGTTTGTTGTCTCCTCGAGAGTCAGCTATTAGAGTTGTGGGTTTTCCATCCTTGTGTATCCAGATCTGCTTCGCGCCACGAGATGCTCCGTGTTGCACGGGTTGGCGCTCCTGCTTCTTGATCAATGGCCTCCTTCGTGTTGTATAGTGTTTGGTCTTCATGTTTAGAATCTCCTTTGATCCCGCTGCGAACTCCTCATTGACTCCTGTACCTTTGGTAAGATTGATAATCCTCTGCACCATAGAAGTTTGGTCAAGAAGAGCAACATTATCTTTATGTGGATTCTTGGAGGGACCACGAGTTGGTGCATGTTCTATTGGTTTGAGTGCTTGATTTTCTAATTCAATCATCAGACGGCTTTGGCCTACCCAAGCCTGAAGAAGTCCACTTCTTAGGTTGAGGTTGACTGCGTGATCATAGATCCAGTCTTGGCCTAAGACAATAGGTTCGGTCAGATCCTCGTCTTCACACACTAGCACTTTTGCTGGCATGAGGACCTCTTGTATGTAGAGGGGAAGATCCACCTCTCCCATGCAAGGGGTTTCAACACCTCCTAATCCTATCAGATATGCTTCTAGGGGTTTTACCTCCAATTGCAGCTGCTGGCAATAAGAAAGCCGAACTGCACTTGTGGCTGCTCCTGAATCAATTAACGCTCTCACGCTTGTTGTGCTGTCTCTTTGTCCTATTTCTAGGGTCACAGAAGGTCGTCGATCCACTATCTTATGGGTACGTTCACCTGAAGCCTCACACATGGCCATGTGATAGCCTGGAGACTCTTGAGTGTCAATCATAGGCTGATCCCTCCCTTGTCTCCTCAACTTCATTCGTCTGATGCGCTCTAAGGCCTCTGCCTGTGCTTCTTCTCGAATTCGTTTTTCCTCCTCTTTACGTTGCTTAGCAGTATTGAGTCGACTTAGCATTTCCTCCGTGAGGGGTTCCTGATATAGCTTGACTCTGCATCCGCTAATATAGTTTGGGAGAACATCACCCTCTAAAGTGGCTAGTTGTACTGCTCCACTCGTGGAGATCCTATTGATGATCATAGGTCCGTAGCCTCTCTTTTCTAGCTTCCTTGCGTGTTGTTTCAATGTGTAGACTAAAACTAGATCTCCTGCTTTCAAGCCCTTATCCTTCACATGGGCATCAAAGTATGCCTTCTGTCTCTTCTTAGCTGCATATATCCCTGCAGCTGCTCTCAGTCTTGTTTCTCCTAATCGTTCAAGGTCAAAAAGTCTAGAGGAGAGTTCATAACCCGTCCATTCGTGCTCTTGTGCTACTTTCAATGTAGGTATTAAGAAGTCCAACGGTAGCACTGCGTTTTGCCCAAATACCATCTGAAAGGGGGTGGCTTGGAGTACCGTTTTGTAGGCGACTTGGTATGCCCAAACAGCATGGTGTAGCTGTTTGTCCCAATCAGAGCGTTTATTGTTCACTAATTTTGTCAATACATTGCATAGGATCTTATTGGTGCTTTCGGCTTGCCCATTGGCTTGAGGGTGATAGGGGGCAGACTTCTTATGCACTACCAAGAATTCTTGGAGCAGATTTTCAATAACTTCATTCAAGAAGTGAGTGCCTCTATCACTAACTAGCTCTATAGGTAGCCCGTATCTTGTGAATACATTCTCAAACAAGAATTTAGCAGTTGTCTGAGCGTCGTTCTTCATCGTGGCTTTTACCTCTACCCACTTGGTTAGATAGTCCGTGGCAACGATGATATACTCAGCATGGGAACCCTTAGCTGGGGGATTGATAGGACCTACAAAGTCTATTCCCCACTTAGAGAATGCACGTCCACCCATCATGGGCTTCAGTGGCATCTCATCTTTGCGTATCGGATACTGGGTTCGCTGACAAATCTCACACCTCTTCACATAGGTATGTGCATCCATGTGAAGGGTGGGCCACCAAAATCCTGCAAATAATATTGCCTTGATCACCCAATCTGGTCCAAAGTGTCCTCCTGCTACACCTTGGTGAGCAGTTTCCAAAATCTTTAGATATTCACTCTCATGAACACAAAGTCTCAGGTAACCATCCTTACCACACTTGTAGAGATTATCACCAATGAGTGAGTACTCTAGGGCTTCTTGTTCTAGACTTCTTTTCCTAACCAGAGTCATGTCTGGAGGGAATGTTTTCGTCCTCAGGAAGGATACTAGTGGTTCACTCCAATCTGGCACTATGGACACTTGACAAAGAGTGGCATGTTCCACAGGTGGTTTAGTGCAACAGATTGGGCATTCCTTGCACAACTTTTGGACATCAGCTTCCATAGTTGGCAAATGCACTCCTAGTCTCCTCAGGGTCTGTAGGGTTCGTTGTTTTGAGTAGTGTTGCTCTAATGCACCTACATATGCCAATTGCAACCACTTAGCGTACTCATCCTCTTCCACACAGCAGGCCAAGATCCCTTGATCTGTGTGCTTGTACATACTTCCTTCCATGATGTGGTACTTTTGGGCTTTTACTACCTCTCTATCCTGCGTGTTTATTACTGGGTGGTTAGGCCCGTATGTCAATACCTGTACCAATGGCTTAGCCCACTGCAGTACCACTTCCAAATTAAACAAGTAAGCATCAGGAAGGTCATCTGACACTCCTTGTGGGGCTTCTCCTGATGTGAGCCTTGAGAGATGATCTGCTCTTAGGTGAGTTCTGCCTTTTCTCACTACTACCTCAAAGTCATACTCCATTAGTAAGAGAAACCATCTTACTAATCTGCCTGTATTACATGGCTTGTTTACCAGGTACAGTAGAGCTTGGTGATCAGTAAAAAATTTGAACTTATTTGCAAGCAAATAATGTCTAAACTTTTTAACTGCATATACCATGCCTAATCCTTCTCTCTCAGTAGTGGTGTAATTTCGTTCAGCTGCATTCAATTGTCTACTGGCATAGGCAATTAGGAGATCCATATTACCTTCACCAGTAGGTTGTGCGAGTACACATCCAATAGCGTAATTGGATGCATCCACATGAACATGGAATGGCCTGTTCCAATCTGGTGTGGTCAAGATTGGTGCTGAACATAATCTTCGTTTAAGCTCCTGGAAGGAATTCTCACATTCATCAGTCCACTCAAAGTTAGTTAAAAGTCCGTACATGGGCTTTGCGATGACAGCATACATGTGGATGAACCGACGCTAGTAACCACAATGTCCCATGAAAGCCTGTACTTCCTTGACGTTCTTTGGCCTAGGTAGCTCTGCTATGGCTCTCACTTTCTCTTCATCAGTGGATATGCCATTCTTTGACACTATGTGTCCTAGAATCTTGCCTTGCCTGACCATAAAAACGCACTTTTCTGGGTTCAGGCAGACTTGATATTCTCTACATTTGTCAAAGATCTGTCTGAGTTCGGGTATATGGGTCTGTCTAATGTTGGAATGAGCGCAAATATCATCAACATAGACTTCCAAATTCTTCCTCAAGAACTCTTTAAACACGTGACACATTAATCTTTGAAAGGTAGCCGGTGCATTGGTAAGCCCGAATGGCATTACCCGAAAGGCAAATATGCCCCACTCCGTGGCAAAAGCCGTCTTATGTTGATCCTCTGGAGCAATGGCTACTTGATTGTAGCCCGAAAACCCATCTAGGAAGCTGTACACTTCCTTGCCTGCTATCCTTTCTAATAGATGCTCAGTGATAGGAAGCGGATAATTGTCTCTAATCGTGGCGGCATTAACTTTTTTAAGGTTAACACACACACGCAGCTTTCCATTTTTCTTGGGCACCACTACAATGGGGGATACCCACTCAGTGTGCTCAATTTCATAGATGAATCCGGCTTCAACCAGTCGATCTATCTCCTCTTTGATCTTAGCAGCATAGTTATCGTTGTATGTGTAGGGCTTCTGTTTCGAGGGTCTGGCGTCTGAGGTCATGGGGATTGTATGTGAACATATATCAGGGTCTACCCCTTTCAAGTCCTTATAACTCCAAGCAAATACATCTCGGTATGCTCTTAGCAAGGCTATCAGCTCTTGTTCTTCCTCTTCTGTCAGGTCATGACCTATGTATGTGCATCTTTCTTCTCCTTCCTCGATGGCGACAACTATTTTCTTGGTAGTTTCCTTGCTATCATAGGCTTCTCCTGCTTGTGGCTCACGTTTAGGCATTCTTATCATGACTCTCCTGTCCTCTATCTCGTACTTCTTAAAATTTTCTGGGACTTCAAACAATGATTCTTCCTCTTCTGGTGAGACTTCTCTCTTCTTTCGTTTCTTTCCTTCTTCCTTCGGGGTCACATGTGTGGCTAATCTTACATCATTTGTAAGCTCTCCATGCCTCTGGGGTTGAAACTCTACTTCATGGAAGTATTCTTCATCTGATGCAAAGGGTGGGTCCATAATGATTGACTCTAGATCTGAGTCACTTGCATCTTCAAATGCATCAGGGCTAGGTTCGCATTCCTCTAAAACTGCATCTCCCATGATTGGCTCTATGGAGAATACAGAGATGTCATAGCCATCCTCGTCACAGTGAGGTGTCCACTGTTCTTCATTGATGGCTACGTCCATTGTTGCTAGGATTTCTGCCCAGCCATGGGGTTCAAATTCCTCATCAGGAAAGACTACAGGTGCATAGGCTGGGTCTTGAATGGGTCTATGTGTTTCGTTTGCAACTATTTCTCTAGCCTTTTCTCTCTTCTCTTCCTCTACTGCTACTTTGCACATCCACAAGTGAGTGTCTTCATGCATCCATGAGGATCCTGATCCTATGGAATGCACTGATTCCGTATCATCTTTGGCTCTATGGATGGGGTTCCATTGGATAGGAGGGACATCTCTATGAGAGTAATCTTTAAGATTCACTTTGGTCGTAACACCTAAGTGTTGTAGGTACAAGGAGTTGGTTCCCCAATCCTGTACCACTTGCAACTGTCGCATAAAAGGTCGTCCCAAGATCATCTCATAGGCATGATTTTTGCTGAAGTCACATATAGCAAATGTATGCTCAAACTCGACACCACAGGTGGTGAGAGTTATTCCTTCTAGCAATCCTAAGGGTCTCTCAATATGACCATCGGCCATCTGCAATTTCATTCTCGTTGGCCTGACTGCTGGCTTGCCCCAACGCTTCCATAGGGAAGTGGTGGCAATTGCAACTCCTGCACCTGAGTCCAAAATTGCCTTGGTGGTGTGCTCCTGGTAGGTAATGGGAAGATAGGTATTCCCTTCTTCACCTTCACACATATCTCCTATCTTATCCAAGGGTATCTCTAGCACCATCCTATGTGATCCTACCTGGGAATGAGGTTTCACTATCGCTGGTACTTGTTTGGCGACATGTTCCCATAATTCAGGTCTAACCTTGAGTAGCTCTTCTAACTTGAGATTGCACTGCACTTTAGTGTTTTTCACTACCTCTGTGTTCCTAGGTAAGACTGAGTCCTCATTTCGTACCATGACCGTGGGTGCTCTCATACAAGTAGACTTAGCCTCCCATGGGCCTGTGAAGTGGGGTAATTCTTGTAGAGAGTTAGACTCAAAGTCTAGTCTTTCATGAGAGTGGGTGCTCTCTTGCTCCTCATAGATGGATGGGATGTCTTGTGGGAATTGGTCGCGTGCATCATCCACAAGTTCAATAGGAGGAGGGACTTCACTCTCTTTAGCCCATTTGTCTTCTTGAATCTCGTGTAGGAATTCTGGTGTGAACCGATTCATAGAAGATGATGTGTCTGGCTCCGTAGAGTTAGGCACGTAGGCTTCCTGGGGAGGTAGGCTCATGTTCTCACTTGCCTTGCCCTTATTTTGAGAGGCGGGTTCCTTTTCTGATTGTGCAGTTAGCCTCTCTATTCTTTCTAGGGAGGGGGGGTTGTCTGGTTCAGTGGAATTGGGCACATAAGCTTTCGGTGGGGGATGGGTCATGTTTTTGCTTGCTTTCTCTCTTTCTTGATTTTTTTCTTCCTTGGCAGATCTTGCAATTATGCCCTCTAACTTCTCTAGAAGTCCATCCAAGTGTAATTGTGTCTTGGCTGAGCCCGAGTAATTGAAAAGGCGACTGGCTTCAAACATAGTCTGAGCCAATGCGACCATTTTCGCGCAAAGCTTGGTTCTTTCTATCTCTAGGTCAGCTCTGGGGTAGCACTTGTCATGATCCGTTACATTTGGCCCTTCTTGGATTCTGGCCTGATATGCTTTAAGCATCATGTCTATGTCTTCAGGAGTGGGATCACCTAATACTGATCCTTCTCGGGGTGGTGGGTGGGTTACGTGGGGTGTATTAGAGGGTGGAGAGATGGAGGGTGATGGGGATGGTAGCGATGGGAATGTGTGAGAGTGCGGTTGAGATGTGATCTCTATGATTTTTGCTTTGGTTTCTCTCAAGCTTTCTTCAAGTTCGCTCATCTTTTTTGCCCATTGCCTTTTCATTCTTTCACGACTATCCTTCCAGGCTCTAGTCCTCTTTTTGGTTATGCTCTCTGTTTCACTCACCTCGGGGCTCTTTTCCTGACCAACACCTTGGTTTTGTTGTAGTGCTTGGACTCTTGTGATCACTTGCACAGGTGCAGTGGAAGTCACACTCCCTGTGGAGTCTACAACTAACCCAACAACATTGATAGGAGTGATTTTAGGCATGTTATTAGGGTTCTTTGGGCAATCTCGTAGGAGATGCTCTTTCCCGCAGTCTTGACAGAAACCCTGAATGGTTACTGGTTGAGGTTGTGTAGGGGCAGGCAGTGGACAATCACGTATAAGGTGATCTCCCTGACATCTGAAGCATGGTCCTCTAGGAAATGGGGGTCGTACCTGCCTAGGTTGAGGTCTAGAGTTGGGGTTTGTGTACATGACATTGGCATACTCAGGTTCCCCACTATTTTCACTTGGGTCCTCATAATAGTATGACTCGTTATGCTCGGGTGACTGCATGTAGTAAGCTTGTGGGCTATCAATATGTGTGGAGTCAAAACTATGGTCACTTGGATCACTGTCTGATAGCAATGGGGTGACTGGGACTATGGCTCTGTTCGGATTTTCTTCAGCAGATGCATATTTCACTGGGATCACATTGGTTGGAGCAGGGGGTTGCTGCACTAGGACTGGTTGAGGTCTCTGCTGCCCTTGATAAGGTGGCTGATAAGTTTGCTGTGGTCTGTTGTATTGTTGTGGTGGGTACTGATTCTGGTATCTACCCTGTTGTGGATATGGCTGAGGGTAATTTTGCATAACAGTTTGTTTGTTATATGGGCAGTCCTATGCAGTGTGGTTGGTGTACCTTCGCTCTATGGTGCAGTACTGGCTACTAGGATTCGCCTGGGGTTGGGCCATAATGGGACATACATTTGCCATATGGTCACCGCCACAAGTGTAACACTGCTTAACTGGGGCAAATCTCGGAATTTGTTTGCTAGAGACACCTAGTTTTTGAGCTACCTTCTCTGCAAGTTCCTCAATGGATGTGGATTGACCAGATGTGAGGCTACTAGAGCTATCAGAATCCTTATAGATTTTTGATAGTTCTAATTCCTCACCTAGATTGTCCTCAATGTCTATGCACATGCGCACGCACTCTTCTATCGTTCTGGGGTCCTTCAGATACACATATGACCTGAGCTTGGTGCTCAACAATCCATCTAAGAACAAGGCCACTTGCTTGGCTGGTGTGGGTAACTCCGGCACCAGGCATCTCTCTAGGTATTGCCTAAACCTTCTTCCAGCTAGTCTGACCATCTCTTGAGGTGTTTGTTTGAAGCTATGAATTAGTGAGGAAGTGTTGTGCCTGATTCCACTCTTAGAAAACTCAATGATAAATGCCTCTAAGAGCTGGTCTATGTTTCTGAAATGCCTCTCGTTTAGTGGTTGAAACCACGTAAGGGCAGTGTTCCTAAGGGTTAGACCAAAAGCATTATATTGTGTGAATAGGTCCTCTACCTGTTCAGCTTTCAATACTTGCCGAAATTCTGCCACATGGTCATAAGGGTCTCCAGTGCCATCGAAGTAATTCTTCATGGACTTCACCAGTTGAGTTGGTCGCAGGGTCCTAGTGTGTTCTCTCGGCCTTGGCAAAGGAAAGTCGTCAGCATTCCTTTGATTCCATGGGGTTCTATGTCTCTCAGGTTCCACTCTATTCCTTTCCGTTCCCGTTCTTTCTCTTCCCAGGGAGTTGGCAAAACTTACCTCGGGTTGTCTCTACTTCTATCTCTTTGAGCTCCATGAGCTTGGGAGGTCCCAGCTCCTTGGTGACTATATGACACATTAGACCTTGGTTGGGGAAAAACAAATTCACCCTTCCATGTGTAGGCATGTCTGCCATGCTCAGTGACCATGAAGATTCTCTCTGATGCATTGTCTAGGTAGGTTACTTGGCCTGGGCTATCAGGGTCTTTAAACTCACTTGGCCTGATGCATTGTCTAGGTAGGTTACTTGGCCTGGGCTATCAGGGTCTAGGTAGGTTACTTGGCCTGGGCTATCACTTCCTGAGGTTGAGCAGATTTATATCTCCAAAAAGCCTCATCGATTTCTCGGGTTAAAAGCAGATCTATGCTTTTACTATCCTGTGGAATCCACTCTGGAGTCATGATTCTGGTCAAGACAGATTTACCACGGGGAGTTCTTGGCTCTCTCTCTAAGTTCCCTTGCTCTATATCACCCATGTCCGTCTCCGCAATCACATTTCCCAACTCATCAGTTCTATCAGGAAGAGTGGTGACTACATATATAGTCCCCTCTTTATCTAGGTATGCTCCATTCTCAAGCTTGACTACTGGATGGTCTAATCCATGGGGTTGATCGGGGTTCTTAATCTGGACCACATATCTTCTCAGTCCGTCTTCGTAGATGCGAGCACCTAGACGATTCGTCCTGATATATTCCAATTGAGGTTTGTAAGGTCCCTCTGGCTTTTCTAGATAAGCCACCCCTGAACTACCTACTGGTCTCTCCATGTGATAGGACATCTCAGAATCACTTGTTTCTGATCTGGGAGTGTATGGGTAATCACTCAACTACTGGGCCCAAGACCTGGCAGTGTGATTGACACTAGCTTCAGAAGATATGAGGCTTTGTCTGTCTCGGCCTAAGTGTCTGCCTGATCTAAGGTTCATATGCCTGATTTATCTACCCCCTTGGACCCAAGCACACTCTCGTTGCAGGTTAATTTGCACCAATCACTTTGTTCTTTTGAGTTGAATATTATGTTTATGATCTTGTCTGAAATCGCGCCGTCAAGAGTACTTAAGTGAATTTTGCACTTGTTAAGTGATCGACTCCAGTTTACCTTTTGTCCCTTAGGGTTTTCGCACTTAAGACCTACTTAATTCTTGCACTTGGTTGATTAATTCTCTTGGACTTGATTTGTGCCTAACGTTGCCCTAATTAATTACCACACCTAAGTCGTACTTAGCCTAGGCTAGGAATTGACAAAGGAGGGTTGAGAGATCTTCCAACCTCAATTAGCTGGTTGACCAGACTGCTACACAAGCCCAGGAAGCCTTCTCCCAAGCTTGGTACTCACCCTTGCTAGCTTGCTTTGGATTGCCTTGAGTGCACACAATGTTCCTGCAAAAGCTCACCAGTTAGTATAGCTCTATTACCACAAGTAATTGGAAGACACACATCAATATTTTCAGTCCCCCCTGGAGTAACTCACTGTACCCCTTCAATCTTAGGACCACCTAGTTCCACCTAAAGGTCAACTTAAAAATACATGTTCTAAAACTCCACGTATGATTCTTACAAAAACCAGTCGAGGCCCACGTAGGATTCTCAACGAGCTTTCCAACGAGACCAAAATCTCATCAGTCGGAGTTCGTATGGTCAAGTTATGACCATTCAGGCACTAAAGGGTCAAAACAGGCTCTCAGGGTTCAGGAGATCCCTCTCTGGTTTCTAGGTCTTTTGCCCACTTCCAAGGTTCTAAAGTTATACCAAGGTGCCTAAAATTAAGCTCAACTACCCTTCAATTCACTCAAAAATAACCCTAAATTTTTCATGTGTTAAAGGCCGTGTATCGCGATAGGTCGGGTCGAGGTGTCGCGATAGGTCGAAGTGTCGCGATAGGTGGGAAGTGTCGCAATAGGTGGGAAGTGTCGCGATAGGTGGGAAGTGTCGCGATAGCTCGAAGTGTCGCGATAGCTCATGAGGTGTCGCGATAGGTCGAAGTGTCGCGATAGCTCGTGAGGTGTCGCGATAGGTCGTGAGGTGTCGCGATAGGTCGAAGTGTCGCGATAGCTCGTGAGGTGTCGCGATAGGTCGTGAGGTGTCGCGATACTCCCAAGTGTCGCGATAGGTCGTGAGGTGTCGCGATAGGTCGTGAGGTGTCGCGATAGCTCGTGAGGTGTCGCGATAGCTCGTGAGTGTCGCGATACCTCGAGGTGTCGCGATAGCTCGGGATATGGTGAATTTTTCTGTTTTGTCTAGTGATCCTGCGAGCTCTAGGCCTGCACAGTGTCGTGGTGCACTCAGAATCGTGATTGGGTGAATTTTTTGGAGTGTCGCGATAGCTCGAGCTCAACGCCTCGGGGACTGTGCAGACAGATTCCGTACCTGCTGAGCTTGCTGGAGATGATGATGGAGCTGCCACCTGCAAGAAACATGCAAAAAACACACAAAACATGAACACACACACTCGCTCTCTCTCAAACTCGCACACAACAAATGAGGGGAATGACAAGGAAGAGGGAATATGTAGTAGAGAAGGAGGTGGAGGTGGAGATGGAGAAGGAGGTGAAGATGGAGATGGAGATGGAGAAAAATCAGAAATTTACCGACTACTTACCATTCCAACGCGTCCTCTCTACGTCTTACCATCACACGCTCGTCCTCAAAGCTCAAATGCCCGGCAACGGCGCCAAAATTTGGTGTAGCTCAGTGATGAGTAGCACCTCCTTTAATGTCAATCCGGGAAGACATGAGGATGGTATGAAGACCTCGAGCAAGTGAAGGCACAAATGTGTGAGTGAGAAGCACACTAACATGCACACACATACACACACACGTGCACACACGGCAAGAACAAAGAGAGTAAGACAATGGAATCACTTCTATTGCAACAAAGTTCTCATACAAGCTCAAAACTACAAGAAGCTACCTCCAAAAATGAGCTCTCTAGCTCTATTTATAGTTTTTGCCTAGCTTTGGCACTGTCCAAACCTAGTGTCCGGCCTAGTTAAAAATTAGGTTCCAGGGTTTATTTGAGGGCTCAAACGAGATCTAAATCTAAGGCTCCTCAAGCTCGAGGACTCCTCGGCTTGTACAAAATGGAGCTACAAAAAGGTGAAAATGGTATTTACAGGGGTTTTTAGTGATGAGAATCACTTTAAAATGATGTAAGGGTTTTGAAAAAAATGAAGGGTTGCCTTAGTGCTAGATCTGCATGTGTGTCCGTACTTGCTTCTTCCCGTATACTGTCAACACAAGCTCATGTCATATGTGTATTTGAAGGACCCCATAACTATAGAAGAATGCGTGTGCATGTGCATAGACATTGAGGATAATCTAGGCGAGGAGTTGGAGCTATCAAAAATCTACAAGGATTCGGATAGCTCTAGTAGCCTTATGTCGGGTCAATCCACATCCATTGAAGAACTTGCAGAGAAGGTAGCTCAAAAACTAGGTGTCTCTAGCAAACAAATTCTTTAAGTGGTGCTATACTTGTGGAGGTGATCATATGGCAAACGTATGTCCCATTATGGCCCAACCCCAAGTGAATCCTAGTAACCAATACTACACCATAGAACGGAGGTACACCAACCACACCGCACAAGACTGCCCTTATAACAAACAAACTGTCAGGCAAAATTACCCTCAGCCATATCCACAACAGGGTAGATACCAGAATCAGTACCCACCACAGCAATACGGAAGACCACAACAACCTTATCAGCCACCTTATCAAGGGCAGCAAAGACCTCAACCAGTCCTAGCACAGCAACCCCTTGCTCCAACCAATGTGATCCTAGTAAAATATGCATCTACTGAAGAAAATCTGAACAGAGCCATAGTCCCGGTCACACCGTTGCTATCAGACAGTGATCCAAGTGACCATAGTTTTGACTCCTCACATATCGATAGCCCACAGGCTTACTACATGCAGTAACCTGAGCATAACGAGTCATACTATTATGAGGACCCAGGTGAAAATAGTGGGGAGCCTGAGTATGCCAATGTCATGTACACAAACCCAAACTCTAGACCTCAACTTAGGCAAGTGCGACCCCCATTTCCTAGAGGACCATGCTTCAGATGTCAGGGAGATCACCTTATACGTGATTGTTCACTGCCTGCCCCTACACAATCCCAACCAGTGACAATTCAGGGCTTCTATCAAGACTGCGGGAAGGAGCATCTCTTATGAGATTGCTCGAAGAATCCCAATAACCTGCCAAAGATCACTGCTATCAACGTCATTGGACTAGTAGTAGAGTCTACAGGAAGTGTAACTTCCACTGCCCCAATGCAGGTGGTCACTAGAGCTCAAGCTTTACAGCAAACTCAAGGAGTAGGGCAGGAGAAGAGTTCTAAGGTTAGTGAGACAGAGAGTATAACCAAGAAAAGGACAAGAGCTTGGAGAGATAGCCGAGAGAGAATGAAAAGACAATGGTCACATAAAATGAGCGAACTTGAAGAAAGCTTGAGAGAAACCAAAGCAAAGATAAGTGAACTCGCATCTCAAAATCACTCTCACACCATCCCTCCACCATTATTCCCATCTCTCGCCAATCCATCACCTTCCGTTCCCCAACCTTCTAATTCACAACACTTAACCCACCCACCACCCAGAGTACGATCAGTCCTAGCGGATCCCACTCCTGAGGATCTAGACATGATGCTTAAAGCATATCAGGCCAGGATCCAAGAAGGGCCAAATGTGACAGATCATGACAAATGTTAACCTAGAGCCGATCTAGAGATAGAGAGAACAAAACTTTGTGCTAAAATGGTAGAATTGGCGCAAGCTATGTTTGAAGCCAGTCACTTGTTCAATGGCTCTAGCTCCACTAGAACACCATTGCATTTCGATGGTCTATTGGATAGATTGGAAAGGTTACTTACAAAGTCTGGAAAAGGAGCCACCTCCCAGGCTATGGAGAGGGCAAGAGAGAGAATAAGCATTCCTCCCTAGGAAGCATATGTGCCTAATTCCATCGAACCAGACACCTCTTCTTCTATGAATCGTTATTCACCTGAATTCATGAGAGAGATTCAAGAAGAGAAGTGGGCAAAGGAAAGTGAAGTCCCTCCTCCCATTGAACTTGTGGATGATGCACATGATCAATTTCCACAGGACATCCCTTCTATTTATGAAGAGCAGGAGAGTGCCCAATCTCATGAGAGATTAGACTTTGAATCTAATTCCTTGCAGGAATTACCCCATTTTACAGGTCCCTGGGAAACTAAGTCAACTTGCATGAGAGCACCCACGGTCATGATAAGAAATGAGGATTCGATCATAAATAGGAATACGGAGGTAGTGAAGAACACTAAAGTGCAGTGCAACCTCACTTTAGAAGAGCTACTCAAGGTTAAGCCTGAAGTGTGGAAACATGTAGCCAAACAAGTGCCAAACGTAACGAACTCTCGTTCCCAGGTAGGATCCCACAGAACAGTACCAGAAATACCATTGGATAAGATAGGAGACATGAGTGAAGGAGAAGAAGGAAATACCTATCTCCCGGTTACCCATCAGGGATACACAACCAAGGCAATTTTGGACTCAGGTGCAGGAGTTGCAATTGCTACCACTTCCCTATGGAAGCGTTGGGGCAAGCCAACACTCAGGCCGACGAGAATGAAATTGCAGATGGCCGATGGTCATATTGAGAGGCCCTTAGGATTGCTAGAAGGAATAACTCTCACTACATGTGGTGTGGAGTTCGAGCATACTTTTGCTATATGCGACTTTAGCAAAAACCAAGCCTACGAGATGATTTTGGGAAGGCCATTTATGCGGAAATTGCAAGTGGTACAGGATTGGGGAACCAATTCCTTGTATTTGCAACATCTAGGTGTTACAACCAAAGTTAATCTCAAGGATTACTCTCATAGAGATGTCCCTCCCATCCAATGGAATCCCATCTGTTGGGAATTGAACTCACGACCTCCCGGTTAGGAGTGCGATGGGCTAACCACTTGCCCCAAAAGCCATGGTTGAGGATTACTTCCTAATCCTCTCTCTTAAGGCGTGGTTCAACCATCTCCTACTAGGATTATGTGACATTCCTTCCCCCTTAGACTGAGCATTGTCCTCAATGCTCACTTGTGGACCCTTCTAACTCTTGGACCCACTTTCCATGCATGAGTGCTTCCACCAACCTCAAACTCCAGCACATGGACCAAATTTGGACCTATCCCACCCTCTGTGGGTGCCCAAATGCCCATGCACCTTCATCCAAGGCCAGTTTCACACTCATCACGGATAAGCGCTTTTTTCCAAGTGCCCACGAATGAGGCGCAAACCTCTATCTCGCCCAATTTCTCAACTAGGCTCTGATACCAGTGTTGGGAATTGAACTCACAACCTCCCGGTTAGGAGTGCGATGGGCTAACCACTTGCCCCAAAAGCCATGGTTGAGGATTACTTCCTAATCCTCTCTCTTAAGGCGTGGTTCAACCATCTCCTACTAGGATTATGTGACACCATCCATAGAGCCAAAGATGATACTGAGTCAGTGCATTCCATAGGATCAGGATCCTCATGGATGCATGAAGACACCCACTTATGGATGTGCAAGGTAGCAGTAGAAGAAGAGAAGAGAGAAAAAGCCCGAGAGGTAGGTGCAAAAGAAACCCATAGATCAATTCAAGACCCAGCCTATGCACCTTTAGTTTTTCCTGACGAAGAATTTGAGCCTCACAGCTGGGCTGAAATTTTAGCAACAATGGATGTAGCCATCAACGAAGAGCAATGGACACCCCACTGTGATGAGGATGGCTATGACATTTCAGTCTTGTCCATAGAGCCAATGTTGGGAGACTCAATTTTAGAAGAATGCGAACCTATCCCTGATGCATTTGAGGATGCAAGTGACTCCGATCTAGAGTCAATCATTATGGACCCACAATTTGCATCAGATGAAGAATACTTCTATGAAATAGAAGTGCACCCTCATAGACATGAAGATCTCATGAATGAGGTGAGATTAACCACACAAGTGACCACCAAGAATGAAGGCAAGAAGAGGAAGAAGAAAGAAGTCACACCAGAAGAGGAAGAATCTCTGTTTGAGGTCCCTGAAAATTTTAGGAAGTATGAAATAGACGATAGGAGAGTCGTGATAAGAATGCCTAAACGCGAGGCACAATCAGGAGAGGCCTATGATAGCAAGGAAACCACCAAGAAAATAGTTGTAGCCATAGAAGAGGGAGAAGAAAGATGCACTTACATAGTGCATGACCTGACGAAAGAAGAAGAGCAAGAGTTGATAGCTTTGCTACGAGAGTGCAGAGATGTATTCACTTGGAGCTACAAGGACTTGAAAGGTGTAGACCCTGACATATGCTCACACACGATCCCCATGACCTCGGAGGCCATGCCCTCTAAACAAAAACCATACACATACAATGACAACTATGCTGCCAAGATCAAAGAAGAGATAGATCGCTTAGTGGAAGCTGGATTTATCTATGAAATCGAGCACACTGAATGGGTTTCCCCCATCGTAGTGGTACCCAAAAAGAATGGTAAACTACGTGTATGCATTAACTTGAAGAAGGTTAATGCAGCCACCATTAGAGATAGTTATCCACTTCCAATCACTGAGCATCTATTAGAAAGGGTAGCAGGCAAGGAAGTGTACAGCTTCCTAGATGGGTTCTCTGGCTACAATCAAGTGGCCATTGCACCAAAAGATCAGCATAAGACGGCTTTTGCCACAGAATGGGGCATATTTGCTTTTCGGGTAATGCCATTCGGGCTTACCAATGCACCTGCAACCTTCCAGAGGCTGATGTGCCACGTGTTTAAAGAGTTCTTGAGGAAAAATTTGGAAGTCTATGTTGATGATCTTTGCGCTCATTCCAACATTAGACAGACCCATATACCTGAACTCAGACAAATCTTTGACAAATGTAGAGAATATCAAGTCTGCTTGAACCCAGAAAAGTGTGTTTTCATGGTCAGGCAAGGCAAGATCCTAGGGCACATAGTGTCAAAGAATGGCCTCTACTGTACCTAGTAAACAAGCCATGCAATACAGGAAGATTAGTAAGATGGTTCCTCTTACTAATGGAATACGACTTTGAGGTAGTGGTGAGAAAGGGCAAGACTCATTTGAGAGCAGATCATCTCTCAAGGCTCACATCAAGAGAGGCCCCACAAGGAGTGTCAGATGACCTACCTGATGCTTACTTGTTTAATTTGGAAGTTGTACCGCAGTGGGCTAAGCCATTAGTGCCAGTATTGACATACGGTCCGAATCACCCGGTAATGCACACAGAAGATAGAGAGATAGTAAAAGCTCAAAAGTATCATATCTTGACAGGAAGTATGTACAAACATACGGAGCAAGGAGTATTAGCATGTTGTGTGGAAGAGGACGAGTACGCTAAATGGTTGCAATTAGCACATGTAGGTGCATTAGAGCAACACTACTCAAAACAACGAACCCTACAGACACTGAGGAGACTAGGAGTGCATTGGCCAACCATGGAAGTTGATATCCATAGAATGTGCAAAGAATGCCCAATCTGTCACACTAACCCACCAGTGGAACATGCTACTCTTTATCGAGTATCTTTAGTACCAGATTGGAGTGAACCATTAGTAGCCTTTCTGAGGACGAAAACATTCCCTCAAGATATGACTTTGGCTAGACAAAGGAGTTTGGAACAAGAAGCCTTAGATTACGCACTCATTGGTGATAATTTATACAAACGTGGTAAAGATGGTTACCTAAGACTATGTGTCCATGAGAGCGAATACCTCAAGATATTAGAGACTGCTCACCAAGGTGTAGCAAGAGGACACTTTGGACCAGATCGGGTGATCAAAGCAATTTTATTTGCAGGTCTTTGGTGGCCAACTCTTCACATGGATGCACATACCTATGTGAAGAGGTGTGAGGTTTGTCAGCAAACCCAGTACCCTATACGAAAAGATGAGATGCCACTAAAACCTATGATGGGTGGACGTGCATTCTCTAAGTGGGGAATAGACTTTGTTGGTCCTATTAACCCCCCAGCTAAGGGTTCACATGATGAGTATATCATTGTGGCCAAAGACTATCTAATCAAGTGGGTAGAGGTGAAAGCCACTACGAAGAATGATGCTCAAACAACAACAAAGTTCTTATTTGAAAATGTGTTCACTAGATACGGATTACCAATAGAATTAGTGAGTGATAGAGGCACACACTTCTTGAATGAAGTCATAGAAAACCTTCTCCAAGAATTCTTGGTGATACATAAGAAGTCTGCCCCCTATCATCCACAAGCTAATGGGAAGGCTGAGAGCACAAATAAGATCTTATGCAATGTGCTCACCAAATTAGTGAATAATAAACGCTCTGATTGGGACAAACAGCTACACCACGCTGTTCGGGCATATCGAGTGGCCTATAAAACGGTACTCGAAGCCACTCCCTTTCAAATGGTGTTCGTCCAAAATGCAGTGCTACCATTGGACTTCTTGATACCGACATTGAGAATAGCACAAGAGCACAATTGGACAAGCCATGAACTCTCCTCTAGAATCTTTGATCTTGAACGCTTAGGTGAAACACGATTGAGAGCTGCAGCGGGAATCTATGCAGCCAAGAAGAGGCAAAAGGCATATTTCGATACACATGTGAAGGATAAAGGCTTGAAGGCAGGAGACCTAGTCCTAGTCTACACATTGAAGCAACATGCACGAAATTTTTTTTTTTTTTAATATAAAGGAAGTTCGGCAATAGCCTACTCTCCCGGACTTGAATTAAATTGAGAAACAAAGGTACAATAGTAGGGGACTAGTGCCCACGAAAATTAGAGAAAAGAGGCTATGGACTAATGATTATCAATAGGATGTCCACAAGTGGAGCAGTACAATTAGCCACTCTAGAAGGCAATGTTCTCCCTAGCTACATAAGCGGATGCAGAGTCAAGTTATATCAAGAACCCCTGACTGAAGAGATGCTAAATCGACTCAACACTGCCAAGAAACGCAAGGAAGAAGAAAAGCGAATTCGAGAGGAAGCACAGACCGAAGCTTTAGAACGCATCCGACGAATGAAATTGAGAAGACAGTGTAGAGATCAGCCCATGCCTGACTCTCAAGAAGTTTTAGGTTATCACATGGCCATGTGCGAGGTCTCAGGTGAACAGACCCACAGGATAGTTGATCGCCGACCCTTTGTGTCCCTTGAAGTAGGACAAGGAGAGAATGCAGGGATAGTGAGAGCTTTAATTGATTCAAGAGCAGCCACTAGTGCAGTTCGGCTCTCTTATTGCCAAAAATTGGAATTGAAGGTCAAACCTATTGAGGCATATCTCATAGGGCTAGGAGGAGTTGAAACCCCTTGCATGGGAGAGGTGGAACTTCCTCTCTACATTCAAGAGGTCCTCATGCCAGCAAAAGTGCTAGTATGTGAAGACGAGGATCTTACCGAATCTCTTGTTTTGGGCCAAGGCTAGATCTATGATCACGCAATCTACCTCAACCTAAGAAGTGGACTTCTTCAGGCTTGGGCAGACCAAAGACGTCTTACGATTGAATTAGAAAATCAAGCACTCAAACCATTAGAACAGGCACCAACTCCTGGTCCCTCCAGGAATCCACATGAAGATAACAATGATGTTCTTGTCAAGAGTTCTATGGTGCAGAGGATTGTCACTCTCGCCGAAGGTACAAAAGTCAATGAGGAATTTCCGTTCGCTCCAAAGAAGATTCTAAAGGGGAAGGCTCAACAACACACGACACTGAGGAGACTGATGATCAAGAAGCATGAGCACCAACCTGGGCATTATGAAGTACCTTGTGGCATGAAGCAAATCTGGATATGCAAGGGGGAAAAAACCACGGCTCCAGAGACAGGTTCTCAAAAAAGCATCAAGCGAGCCACACCATCAAGGACCAAAATGAAGGAGTTCCCTAGGCAACACCCTAGCTATACCATTTCTATTTGGGTCCCTAAGCGGTCAATGAAGGCTAGCCCTAATGCTAGACAGATTTGGGTGCCCAAGGCCTGCTTACAGGCCCAAATAACTTCACCTCCAATCACTAGCGTAAATCAACACTCACAAGTACCCTTGGCAAATAACTCAAGGAAGATACCTACACCTCACACTGCTACAACTTCAGTTGAACCTAGACATGTCTAGAAATGGGTGCCCAAAAGGTCCCAAATCCAGCACAATCTAGCTCATAAATCTTTACCTGTCATTAGCTCTAAGAGCTACAAATCCTCTATCAAAGCTTGGAGACATAAACCGTGTATCAAACCCCCTGACCCAATTTTGTAAATCCATCCACTCTGATGTAGGTGCATTCTGAGTACATTGCATATCCAAAGCATGCATCTAGGATGACACTAGCCACTAACCACCACTCACATCTATCACAAACACTTCACCTCTAACCACCAACCATCTGGATTGTCATGTTAGTATTGTGGAGGGAACACCATTACATCCTGTTTCCTATGCAACACTAATGTGCCTTTCTTCTTCTAGCAGATAAGCATCAGAAGTCTCATGGCAGCAGCAGCAGGAACAAGCTCCCAGGCGGGCACTAGTACTCAAAGCAATTGGGATACCATGCCTGTGGAGGCTCCATTGACAGCGAGGCCTGAAGAGTTCCTGAATGTGGGAAGGATTCCCATCTCGGATCCACCGAGTGGCCTAACAGAAAGAGTGAAAGGACATTTTCATTGGTTCAATGAGATGCCAGGAGATTTGGGAGATGCAGATCATATCTGGGAGTCCAAGCTAGAATTCGAAGGAATTTGGTGGACCTTTCAGTTCTTCACACGAGAATTTGAAGCATTACAAAATGTAGCTTGTCTTCAAGATATCTGGCAGAAGGCGGGGTTACAGGATTATTTTAGTGCATCTCTGCCTAAACCTGATTTCCTTAGGTGCTATTACTTGATTGCCACTTTGAAAGCGACAGGAGACAAAGATCATTCAGGCACATTCCTGGTGCCCTCTTTATCAAATCAGGAGGAAATGAAAAAGTTTGAGTTGAACGTCACCTTAATCAGGGAGGCCCTTCAGATGTATGGCACCCATGTACCCTCCGATCGAGATCCTTTGATACCGGAGTCTATGAATAACAATAAACTCAAGAAATTGAAAGAAATGTGTGCTCTCACCTCAAACATTGTTATACCATTGCGAATGTGTCTTCAACATTTTGCATTTCCAGCGCAAGACCGATTCACACAGCCTCATAAGAAGATCTGGTATGGGTTATACCTAGCGGAGACTAGGAGCTTACCTATCAAAATGCCAGTGTGGATCATTGACCAGTTATATGAAGTAGGCAAACGAGGCGTGAGAAAGCCTACTTTGAATGGTTGTTGTGCGATTACAAGAATTATCTACAGATGCCTTGCTTATGATGTGCCGATCACACAGGTCCTTAAGTACTCACAGTTGGAATTCTTCGACGGGCAGAAATCCGGAGAAGATGGGCCACACTCACGAAGAGCGCATAGCAACTCAGATGCTGGCCATGAAAACCATTGAGGAGACCATACTCAAATCTGAATATTTCATGCACTTGGCTCCTAGGCGGTTGATAACCAGTTCAGAGTTACAATATAAGCCCTACTTTGTGTTGTTGGTGGACTACAATGCTGAGATCAAATGCATAACCAACAAGCACCCCACCTTCGCAACACAGTTCAAACTAGAGGATATTCCAGAGGCAGCCAAAAAAGGGGCCATATTCCAACCAATCTGGAGGCAAAAATTACTTGAGACCTATCCGGAAATGCTACAAACATGGGATCACGCTCCCATGCATTTGAAATATAACCCTTGCTTTGGGCCAGTGCAGAGAAGAAGATCATGGAAAGCATTTGCTATAAAGGTTTAGAACAACGCAAATTGTAAACAATGGCTGAATTACCTGTCCATCGCACCCCCAACAAGCACGCCAACAGTAGCATACATGATGGCCACTATCAGACATTGGATGCCACGCCTTCACCCAATGCCAGATGTAGCGGCCTAGATGATGCTCAAAATCTTGGATATGATGCAAATTGTTCTCAAAACCTTCCGCAATGTATGTAACATTCAGCCTCCGATTCTAGGCTTCATAAATGGTAATTATGACTTACTTTATGATATGAGCACCACCCCAAGTATACGAGTTGCTTATGCATGGCACGCAAGAATCAGATATCTCCCTGCTTGCTATAAGCAAACCTTTGATAATATGTTCACCACGCGGTTTTGGGAATCACACTCAGAAGTATTCGCGCCACGCCCAACCCATCTGCTACAATTATTCACGTGCGAACAAACAATGCATTCAGAGATCTACACTACGCCACAACCTGACATGCCTGGAGTAGTCAATTGGGATGCCCTTCAACGCGACCTGATCAGGGGACTACGGATCAAAGAACAAGAAGGCAACTGACATCCTTCAGCACTACATTGATCGAACCGCGGAGCAAAGGTCTGTCAGAGACGACAGACGCTAGGGGGGGAGAGTGTTGGCATCATACATGCGAAGAAGCAAGTACAGACATACATGTAGATCTAGCACTAAGGCAACCCATTAAATTTTTCCAAACCTTACATCATTTTAAAAGTGATTCTCATCACTAAAAACCCTTGTAAATACTGTTTCATCTTTTTGTAGCTCCATTTTGTAGAAGCTGAGGAGTCCTCGAGCTTGAGGAGCCTTAGAAGTAAGTGCCTACCAATTTTCATATTTTTTAGACCTCGTTTGAGCCCTCAAATAAGCCTTGGAACCTAATTTTTAACTAGGTCGGACACTAGGTCTGGACAGGGCCAAAGCTAGTCAAAAACTATAAATAGAGATAGAGAGCTCATTTTCAGGGGAGCTTCTTGTAGTTTTGAACTTGTATGAGAACTTGGTTGCAATAGAAGTGATTCCATTGTCTTACTCTCTTTGTTCTTGCTGTGTGTGCGCGTGTGTGTGTATGTGTGTGCATGTTTGTGTGCTTCTCACTCACACACTTGTGCCTTCACTTGCTCGAGGTCTTCATACCATCCTCATGTCTTCCCGGATTGACATTAAAGGAGGTGCTACTCATCACTGAGCTACAATCCCCATCATGATGAGGCAGCCCTTAGGATTTCAGCTCAGATGAAAATTCTAAGTTTATGATTCATTTACCAATTGCAAAAGGAAGCCATTCTAAATGAGTGAGTTTCAGGCTTACAAATTGCACACATTATTTAAGAACCATATTAACCTTTTATGGTGTTATCACCATACCTCTCTAGCAGGCAAAACTGGCACAAGGCAAGTTATGACATTGATAATTATGGGGGCCAAACGATCTTGAAACCAATCGCATTGCTTCCACTACCCTTAAGGTGGCCATGGCAAACCACCTATGAAGGGTGAGAATTTCTTGAAGTCTTTTGCAAGCTTTTGCATTATTATAAATATCTTTCAACCTCTATTTAATATTGCAATTTGATCTGCAAATTTGGGCAAAAAAGTCATACTTATCGTGAAATCAAATATTTACCAACATAAATAAGATGGAAGAAAATAGAACATAATAATATTCAAAGATTGTAATAGAATGTAAAGTATAAGTAGAAAAGCAAGATTTATTATGTTAGATGAAGGAACTTGGTTCTTGTCATTATGATCATTCTCTAGTACATGAACAACTTATCCATAGAGCCAAGAAGTTGTGGCTCAAAGGTTTTGTAAGTGGAAGCATATCAATGGAATCAAGACATTAAACATTGGATTAGGTTTGAGGATATCCATCCTAACCTCAGATTAGAATGACTCATGCAAGGCATAAAATCAATGCTCATTCAAAATTCTAACTACATCAGCAAACTAGTACTTGGTTTCAATACAACATACATGCAATACATTCATGGTAATAAAAGAGGGGGATGTCATCATCATATAGAGATTATGTGACACATAATCTGACACGCATAGCTACACACACACACAATCCACCTGCAAAAATGCTGGTGGATGTTAAACATGTTAAACAGTACACTACTTTTATAACAAAAGGAATAGGATCTAAAGCATTTCTTTGTACATTAGAATCTTTGAATGACCCTCATATTTCCATTCCATATTCCTCTCTTTGTTTTTGTATTCCATCCCCCATCCTAGTCTTCACTAATAGTTCATGTCTGGTTATTTTTGGGGTGCACCTTTGGCGGAACATAGTGTTCACATGCTCCTCACAATCTCACTTTGTCTTCCTTGCTCGCATCCCATGCCAACTAACACATTACTATTTTATGTTGGTACAAAATCTCAAATGTCTTCAATAGTCATGTTTCAACTCAAATTCGGATGATCTTTGCTCACTATTTTCTAGTTGCATATCTAAACTATTGTATCTTTAACACTTGGCATGACTTATTGTCTTGTTCATCCAAATTAAAAGCCATGTTCTCCATCACTTACTACACCCAATACTCTCTCTCTCTCTCTCTCTCTCTCTCTTGATTGCTCACTAATAACTATATATAACATATACACTTCAATTCTTCATGAACAAGGAAATAGCATTCTATGTACAGAAGTTAGGTGAATGTGTGTGTGCGCACGCACGCATGTAAGCACAGGTGTTTGGACCATAAGTACATAGCAACCTAATTGTCTGCAAAATGCAGCTCTGTATGCTCTTTTTATACATAATCATGCACATATTTAAGTGTATAATTGTCAATCTCTGTGTAGGCATGGTATAAATCAAGAGGCTATATGCAGGCCCTGTACCCAGAATGAGTGTTGACCACTTGAGTCCTCAAAATTTGACATGTGCAAGGGGGACAAGTGAGAAGTCGTGATGGTGACGAGTAACACGCTCACCAGCACAATGAGGTACAACAAGAGGCCTCATTTAAGGACTCTTAACAAAATCTGCTTTGCAAACAGCCTCCTGACTTTGTATTCTCTGTTTATCTGCAATGAAAGATGAGAAGGGGGGCGAAATGGGAACCAATGCTGATGCGGCAAGACAAGAAGCTTTGGAGCTTGCTACTATTGATTCTATGATTCTGGTGGTTCGCACAGCATACGTGGATTCATGAACCTCTCTGAGAACGTTTAGAATCTCCCTCGTGATGGGCCTCTTTAAGGGATCTCTTTGAAGACATGCAGGAGCCAGATCTGCTATCTTTTTTGCTCCCCTAGTAGGAAACTCTCCCTCCAACTTTGGATCCATCAGCAAAAAGAGCTTTGCTTCGTCAACCAAGAAGGGAGTTGCCCATTTCACAATATTGAGTTTCTCGTCTCTCAACATCCCTCTGTCCATATGTTGCTTCCCACTTAACAGCTCGAGCAAAACTACTCCAAAACTCGAAATATGACTTTTTGTTGTTAACTCCCCTCAGCTCACTGATTCTGGTGCCCTATAAGCATTGATCTGCAACACTTAAACAGAATGATCTCAGGATTCCATAAGATTTTGCAGACTACACATTAAAGGATCTGCCATTATTCCTAATAAGCAATCCAGATGCCTGAACATATCCTCTAAAACAGTGATTTAACCTCCCTAATAGATCGTCTTGATGTTCTAGCTTCACTAAATGATTAATTGAAGATCACAATCATAGTACGAGTTTTCCAAGGACGACCCAAATTGTGATGTTTCAAGGGGCAATCAGAAGTCTGGCCTTTCAATACCAGCTGCAATATATTCAATTTTATTCTTGCTCCTTGTCACAAACAATCTAGGGTATCTACTGCTTAATCTTATGCTCCAACAACAAAATAGAAGATTAAATGGCTAGCATTGGTGAATACACAGAGACATGGCATCTTCATAGAAAGACAGACTTGGGTTTACAACAAATTAAATGTACTGATATTAGTATGCATTTTTGCGGTGAAATCCAAAGTGTGATGCTTCATGGGGCAATCCGAAATTTGACTTTTTTAGAACAGTTGTAATATACTTAACTATTTTAATGCTCCTGGTCATAAAAGTCTAGGTACCTTATGCTTAATCTTACCCAGTGATAATGGATTAGACTACAAAATGGCTAACATTAGTGAATGCATACAGGCATGGCATCTACAGAGATAGATGGACATGGGTGTAGAACAAATGAGCTGTATAGATGAGGAAAGCTTATTAACGGAATGTATCCCAAAAGAAAAGTTACTTACATTTGGATCGTTTGAAGTGCTCTGAATCTCCACATCCGGTAAATCAACAACCTTGTAAAGGGCGACCTTCGAACTGTAGTCATCATCTACCTGTATGTTTGATGTTTGAAAATCTTCATAAAGAACCTGTAAAACATGTTTCACCAATTGACAGTGTCTTAGTTTGTAGATCTGTATGCAGACAACAAATTAGTCAAGCACTTCATAAAATACAGCAGCAGATCCCTATCCCTATGCAACCGACGAATAGAAAATTACAACAACATAGGTGAGACAAAGCATTCTACTACACCCAAACATAAATGTTTCAGAGCTTCTGCTTGCTTACTGGAAACTTCTGGATTTTAATAGCACAAGCAAGAATGACCACGAGAAACATTCCAAATCGAAACTTACATAGCAAACATGGCTAAATTTCTAGTACACTCAAACAAAGCTTAGTAATGTTCCAATTGTTTGACTGTCAACCAATCGTTAAACGTCACGAGCAAGAACAGTCATGAGAATCATTCCAAAGCACAAGCAAGCTCAGCCACGAGAAATATTCCTAAGTGGAAACCCCATAACAACCATGGCTGAATCTCCAGTACACTCAAACAAAGATCTTCTTAACTTTGACCAACTAGCAACTTGTTTGAGGTCACCATAATCTTTCTCCTGCATACACCTTAACATAGTTCCAATTGTTTATATGTCCACCAATTAGCAACTTGTTCGATGTTACTACAATCATTCTCCTATTGTGTGATGAATGCAAGCCACAAAAATATACACATTAAAACTACATAAACATTATCACAGAACTAGAGCCCATATCCTCCTTACCATGTTTGTCACTAATCCTTGGGCAGCACCAAATGCGATCTTCATTCGTGATACCCAATCCAAGGGTGGATTATTTCAAGTCTCAAACAGCAAACACGAGAGTGTGCCTAACTTCAGTCTCTCATATGCAAGCATCCGTTCAGCACTACTCTCTTCTCCATACACACCCACTAGCTTGCACACGTGTTGAACTTCATGTTCGACCATTGCCAACTTAAACAACTTAGATGTCCATTCTTGAAAACCCTGAATCCATCTAGAACCACCATCATAAGATTTTGTTCATACGATAGTATATGAATATACAAGAGTAAGGAAGTCAGGGAAACCTTTCGGTGCAAGGTAACCAGTTTAGGTTAAATCGGATCCATTACCTCTGCCAAACATGCCACCGCTTTAAATTCCATTGAATAATCAAATCTCTATGTTAGAACTACTAAGTCATCTTTGACATTGTGTTTTATGACCTGCGCTTCAGATCAAAAGCCTCAGTTCATATTTTCTATTGCAGTCTTACACAATAGTTCATGAAAGAAATACGAAGTCAATCAATCACGCATCTTTCTTTTCTGATAGAGTAGCCTCACATGATAGCTGTAGTCCAATAGATATGTTATGTGGCGAGGGTAAACGACTACTCAGAGTGCAGGATTCGACAAGGGCGAAGATGCATATCTCCCCAAAGTATGCGCGTATGAATTAGGGCAAACTTTTCTAAAAACAATTTCTTATAAAAATAATATGTTGGGCTATTATTTTGTTCTCAAGATATTAGAAAATTAGTTCTTTAATGTCTTTTTTCCTCTAAATTTGCCCATATACTTTTCCTTGCCCCTCGTGCTTGGCATGCAAGGATTGTAGATTATCTAACCACCATTGGATTTTCTATGTGAGATGTTGATCACTCATTATACGCAAGGAAGAGTGATGATGACATCATGATTGTGGCTATTTATGTTGATGAATTGATTGTAGGTGGTGATAATGAAGAAAGCATTAAAGAAGTAAAGCAATTCCTTATGCAAGAATTTGACATGAAAGACCGAGATGTGCACGCTTTTTTTTGGGCATTGAGTTTATAGATAGAGAAATAGGTATATGGATATCGCAAAGGCAATTTCACTTGAATATGCTGCAAAAGTATGGTATGGTTGATTGTAAGCAAATTTGTATGCCACTAGATCATAAGTTGAAGTTTGATACTACATCAGGTGAAGCATTGGAAAATGCTATTATGTACACGAAGATTATGGGAAGTTTGATATATCTCATAATTACAAGCCTTGATCTAAGCTACATTGTAGGACTTCAAATTCAATTTGTGCAGGTTCCCACAAAACCACATTTAGATGCTCTGTGATGCACTCTATGTTATGTGAGTGCTATTTTGGATTATGCATTTTTTTATGAAGTTGGTGCAAAACTACAGGTTCATGGATACACCGACTTGCATATTTAGGTATGGAAATGCAAAATCCTTTCATCATTTATTGTGATAATCTTACCTGCATATGTTGGCATGAAAGCATATTTCTCATGCTAGAACAAAGCATATCAAGGTACATTAACTTCATCAGAGAAAAGGTATTAGCGTTTGATATTGATCTTGTTTATGAAAGGAGAAATGAGTAGGTTGCTGATTTTTTCACTAAAGCATGTGAATCAGAGAAGTGAAAGAAGTTTCAAAAGATTCTTGGATTATAGGACATTACGTTGAGCTTGAGGGGGAGTGTTGCGATATCAAGCTCAACATGTGATGATCTAGGATGATACATATCACTTTTGTGTTTCTATGACATGTATAGTGGTCATGCTAGTATATGTCAGGGATACTTTAGTGAGCTTTTACTAGACTTATCTATCGAGAGTGATGGCATATTTGTTTCTTGCTAGATCACTCATTCACAGACATTAGGATTTTCTTTATGTACTCGTCTTTATATATTGGATTGGTTGTATTGTTGTATTTGGTCAATCTTGTATATTCTCTTTAAGTAATAGAAGAAGAAGAAGATTATTCTTCCTTAGCTTGATATATGTGTGCATGTGTAAGAGTGTGTGAGAGCTCTCTTCCTTATCTCCTTTCTCTTGATAGCTATGTAAACCCATGACTGTGGAGTTGTAGAGCCATTTAGAGGTAAGTCACTTCTCACCAAATTGGCACATGTTTGGAACTCTGAGAAGGTAGGTTTATGTTGTGTTTAGGCCTCCTTCTTCCATCTTGACTCTAAAACTTAATCCCATAGTTCACCTTGCCAAGAAACATCCATGTTTAGTACAACAATATCCTCTTGTGGAAGTGGAACATGGGTTTGGAAGGGTTCTAGATTTATTTTCATCTCTTGATAATTAGGGATAATATCCTTTAGCGGTTGTTGTGTTTCTATCATCCTTTGAAATTCTTTCACAACCTTTTGATTTTTGCTTCCTTTTCTAGAATTATTCTTTCCGTTCCCAAAGTTTCTTTTCTTTTTCTTGAGTTTGATATTCTTTATTGTGGGCTTTAACTACTGTTTGGAAATGCTCTTCAAGCATGCATGTTGGAAGAACAATGTTAGAAAATTTCTCTAGCATTTGTTGAGAAATATCTATCATTTGTTTACACATGGCTAATCGTTCCTTTTCTAAATCCCCTGTGGGTAACATCAGTCATGATGCTCAATCATGGTTCTAATTTTAATCTCCCATGATATGTGCACAATAGTCCTTCTAACTCTCTAGTTCGAGGCTAAGCTAGGATAGATCTTGGCTGTGGACATGAGTTTGGATATGCATATGCATGTTATAGTGCTAGAGCACTATATTGTTGCATTACTCAATCTTGGGTTTTGTCTTGCTCCCTACTAAGATGATCCTCTTTTTTTAGCTTACCTTGTGTGGACGTGAGAGAATTCAACAACCTTTTTCTTCCATTTATTGACGTGTTTTCCATGTTGAGTCTTGTTCAAAGTTTTGCACTTCAAGCTCAAGTGTGGGAACATGCCCCAAACTTCATCTTCCACATCATCCAAAATCAAAGAAGGATGATTTCCATGAGTTGGAGGCATCAAAACATGTCTATAATGGAAATATTTTGATGAGAGAAGAAATAGGTCACCTCTTTATGTGATTGGACCTCACTTTTCGACATATATATGCTTTTGATTGGTTAAAGAGATTAATATGTAATGTTTAAAACATCTAATGAGTTGGAATGTGACTTAGAGTTGTGCAAATATGTTCCCAAGCTGCCCCCTTGCTTAATCACACCCCTTACTAACTATTCTCTACATATTTTACAGAGATTTCACTTTTACATACTCTATCTCTCTAGGTGAGCATCGGAGACCCTTGATCTTGTAATTGTTGCTACTCCATTCCGAATCCATTTCTAATGATTTTTGTTTTGTTGAAAATCTTATAAGTCCTAATTTTACTGTTATAAGTCTCAAGATTAGTGCTTGCACAAGTTTGAAGAATTGTCCAGAAACAATGTATCTATAGTTACCTAATACTCTGTGAAGAGATCAAGTTATCTAGTTTGGTGCAGCTAGTTGAGGAGTGGAGTTTTCACATGCAAAGTTTCATTATATTCTCTACATTTTCTCTGACAAACGCAAAGAACAAAGAGCCTATTTCTGAAAAAAATTCAGCGCTTTGTGCACTTGATTATGATTCCCCAAGGTTTGTAGAGGCCTTATAAGTAAGTTTTTCTTGATTTTAAGCTTCATTGCTAAAGAAAGTGATTGCTTTAATTTTCCTCTAGCTAGCACAATATTTGGCATGCAAAATTAGCTTTTTACTGGATTTTTCAGTGTTAATGGGTGTTTCAACGCTTCACAAAGCTCCTTCCTCTAGCAAGAAACCAAAATGAGTACAAAATAAAACTTTTCCACCAAACGATGGCCCTATCTAGTGGAGCAATCATTGGTGTGCACCAAGCCCTTTTCAAGCATTTCTAAAGATATTCTCCACTTATCTTGTTATCCTATGGATATTGAAGATATTGGGTGGTCTTCCCTTGATTTTTTCACTCCAATGCACAAAAGCAATTGGTCTAGATTATCTTAAGCTAGGGTAGTTGTAACCTTGCAAAGTTTATTTCTTAATGGTGTCAAAGGTTATTAAAAATCTCTACAAAACTCCTTAGCTAAACACAAACCGAATTGAATGCCAAAAACCCACTTTTCTAGCAAGCGATTTCTCAACCAATTAGGGTAATCCTTTCTACAAGTAACCATTTTCTTTGATTTTTCTTTGCCAAAGAGTTATGAGCAGTAACCATTTTCTTTGATTTTTCTTTGCCAAAGAGTTATGAGCAAGAGCAACAAAAGATATAATTGTGATTCTAATAGCAAGGCAAAATACATTCATTCTCTATAAACATGGATGAACTCTAGAAATATATGAGATTATTATCCAAAATTGTTGGAGAGCATGACATAACTCTTATCTATGAGAAAGACAATGGGCATGGTGCATACTTGTTCAAGGATCCATGGAGTTACATCCTCGTGAAGATAAAAAAATGTGAATGTCAAAGTGACCCTAAGTCACCACCCTACCATAAAGCAAGAGGAAAATGCATATGGAGCGACCATATGTTTTGATAGTGGGGCGACCAAACATATTACCTCGCAGCACAGTTTCTTCTCTTCACTCCAGCCTGCCCCTACACGGAATACTGTTACATGCGCCAACAACTCCTCTTATCCTGTTATGGGAGTTGGTAAGATCATTTTGACTACTGCTGATGGTAGTTCTTTCACTTTGTCAGATGCTTTATTTGTGCCAGGGATCAAAAAGAACTTGTTATCAGTTTCTGCATTAGCCAAGATTGGTTTGGTTGTGAAATTTGTTGATGACAGGTGTACAGTTCATGATCTGTCAAATGACGATGTGATTATTGCTTCTGGCATTTTATGTCCTGGGCTGTATAAGATCATAGACTATGAAAGATCTGTAAATGATTTGGCATGTGCAGTAAATGATTCTCAGGCTATGTTAGATACAAAGCTTTGGCATGCACGCTTTGGTCATCTTAATTTTGCTAGTTTGCTACACCTGCAGAAATCTGAAATGGTGTCCTCTTTGCCCAAACTTGAGGCACCTGGAAAACATGTTTGTGAAGGCTGTATTTTGGGCAAAATGTTGCACTCATCCTTTCCAAAAGATGGTTCAGTTTGGGCTACTCAGAAATTGTAGCTTGTACATAGTGATGTTTGTGGTCCTATGCAGACACCTTCTTTTGGAAATTATCTTTACTTCGTGACTTTCATTGATGATTTTTCTAGGCATGCATGGGTATATCCACTCAAAGCAAAGTCTAAAGTGTTCATGTGGTTTAAACAGTTTTTGGTTTTGGGTGAAAATTTGTCAACATGTAAAATGGGCACCCTCTGTTCTGATCGGGGGGGGAATATATGTCTTCTAATTTTAATGCATTTTTGGCTCAACGTGGGATAAAACACCAGTGTACAGTGCCGTATACACCTCAACAGAATGGAGTTGCTAAACAAAAGAACAGGTCACTCATGGAGATGGTGAGGTGCATGGTCAAGAGTCAGGCTTTACCACATAGTTTTTTGCTTGAGGCTGTCATGTGTGCAACATATGTACTGAACAGGTGTCCCACTAAAGCGTTGCAGTCTATCACTCCATATGCGGCTTGGCATGACCGCTTGAGGCTGTCATGTGTGCAACATATGTACTGAACAGGTGTCCCACTAAAGCGTTGCAGTCTATCATCAGCGTGTTTTTGGTTGTTTGGCATATGCACTAGTGCCTGAACAACATCGCAGAAAATTGGATGATAAGGCAGTAAAATGTATTTTTTTTGGGTACAGTTCTGAAAGTAAAGGCTATCGTCTGTATCATCCACAGACTAAACGCATTCTGGTTAGCCGTGATGTTGTCTTTGTGGAAGATGCTATTCAACCATTGCTTTCATGTACTAAGGAGACATCTGTTAGCTCCAAAGACATGTATGATACTTTGATGCCTCTTTTTACAGGTGGACAGTCTAGTGCTCGTCCTAATGAGGCAACTTCTCAGCCTTTGCAGGTTTCATATGATGATGTAGATCATTCCATTTCAGGTGCAGATTTACATGATGCACTTGTTGATGAGAGAGCTGATATTGAGTAGACAAAAACTATGCCAAAATGGCTAGTGCAGACTTTGCGTGACAGCAAATTAGATGCACCTTTGTCATATCGTACTCGTTCAGGCTATCATAGTGCCTCCTTTGCATCAGATTGCTATGCTATGGCTGCGTCTAGTCTCTGTGATGAGAATGAGCCTGTTTCTTTTGATGAAGCACAAAATTCAAAAAATTGGATGGATGCTATGCAATATGAATATGATGTTATAATGAAGAATGGTACATGGTCTTTATGTGACTTGCCTCCTGGCAAGAAGGCCATTGGCACTAAGTGGGTATACAAGTTGAAGCGTAAACGTGATGGTACAATTGACAGGTATAAGGCTAGGCTTGTTGCAAAGGGTTATGCGCAGGAAAGAGGCATTGATTTTGATGAGAGCTTTGCACCTACATGCCGTATGACTACTGTTCGGAGCATTTGTGCACTTGCATCCCATCATGGTTGGAATGTACATTAGTTGGACATTAAAACAGCATTTCTAAATGGTGACTTGCATGAAGAAGTGTATGTTTTTCAGCCCTGTGGCTTTGTGCAGAAAGGACATGAAAACCAGGTGTGCAGGTTAAAGAAGGCATTATATGGTTTAAAGCAAGCACCATGTGCTTGGTATGAGAAGATACATGCCTATCTGATTGCACATGGTTTTGAGAACAGTCCAATTGAAATCACCTTATATGTTAAGCGTGCTAATGATGTGCTTCTGATCATTGTTGTCTATGTTGACGACATGCTGCTCAGTGGTCCTATTGAGAAGCATATTGCTGATTTTAAGGCTGATTTGCATGCCTCATTTGAGATGCCTGATTTGGGGCATTTGCATCACTATTTGGGCATTCAGTTTATGCAAGTTGATGGTGGAATGGCTTTGTGTCAAACGAAATATATTAACACATTATTGCAGTGTTTTGGCCTTGAAGATTGTAAGCCTATTGCCACTCCTATGGAGACAGGTTTACGATTGAGTCTTCATGATGCTGGAGATGCATTTGATGTTGTTCTTTATCAGCAGGCTCTTGGATGCTTGATTTACTTATGCATTACTCAGCCAGATATTCAATTTGTTGTCTCACAAATGAGCAGGTTTATGCATTTCCCAGGAGTCATGCATTGGAAGTCGGTTAAGCGCATCTTTCGCTACTTGAGTGGTACTCGACTACTTGGGTTGTTTTATCCCAAGGGGGGATCACTACTGTTAGATTTGCATGCTTTTTCTGACTCAGATTAGGCTAGTTGCTATGACACTCATGTGTCCACCAGTGGTTTTTGCTTCATGCTTGGTAGCTCATGTATATCTTGGTTGAGCAAGAAGCAGCCTACTGTGGCCACTT
The DNA here is from genome assembly GCA_020310875.1 of Ceratopteris richardii. Classification (NCBI taxonomy): domain Eukaryota; kingdom Viridiplantae; phylum Streptophyta; class Polypodiopsida; order Polypodiales; family Pteridaceae; genus Ceratopteris; species Ceratopteris richardii. The sequence goes on from CM035432.1 coordinate 141,626,192, forward strand.
CCACTTGTGAGGCTGAGTATAGGGCAGCTTTCATAGTGACTGTTGAGTGTGTGTGGCTCAGACGCCTTATGGCTGATTTGGGTGTTGGCCAGTCTTCTGCCATCACCATCTTCACTGACAGTCAGAGCGCATTGACAGTTGCGAGGAACCCTGTGTTCCATGCTCGCACTATTCACATTGAGGTGCATTATCACTATGTCAGGGAGAGGTTCTCTGCTAGGGAGATCAGCTTGGCATATGTGCCCACGCAGGAGAACATTGCAGACCTTTTCATGAAGGCTCTGCCTAGGGAGAAGTTTGAAGCTTTCCGCAAAGCTTTGGGCTTACTTCCTTTTGTGGAGTGATTTCCACATAGCTTGGCACTTCCTTATACATGAGTGCCAGCTCCTTGTTCATCGCATCACTCACAGGGGGGATTTGTTGATATATTTAGGTAGTGATGTGTGTGAACACATTAGGACCGCCGGGGCACTTTTTTCCCTCTTTAGGAGGTTTTTTTCCCCCGGCTTGTATATACGCCTATTGCCCTAATGGGCTACGTATCTTTGTACATTCTCTAGTAATACATTCAGTATTGTGTGTTTGTGCTCCAAGCTTCTTCTTCTTCCTTGTGTTGTTTGTGTGCTTCCGCAGACGTCTATTTCCAATAGTACCACTCAAGCTAATTATGCAGGAAGAGGAAGAGGTGCTAGAGGAAGGGGTAGAGGACAAAAGAAAGACAAGGGGAGATCCTACAACAACTCACCATGCAACATATGTGGTCTTAACAATCACACTACAGAAGAATGCTTCAAGAATACAAGGAACCAAAGGGGAAGAGGCTTCCATAGAGGTAGCTATGGACAATCCAGAGATAGATACAACAATGGTGGAGGCAACTACAACCATAACTACAATAAAAGTTACAACACAAAAAATTATCAAGGAGGCTTTAGAGGAGGAAGGGACTACAACAACTATACTAAAGACAAAGAACACTCATTACTTATCATGAACATAACATCCAAGCAAGGTAAAGATGATGAGCATCTTTTCTACATTGATTCAGGTTGTTCCAATCATGTGGCTAGAAATGTAGCTCTATTATCTGATTTTGAAGAACCCAAAGGGAAGCATGAAGTACAAACACGTGATGATACTAAACACTCAATCAAGAAAATTGGAAATCTCAAAACATCTGATGGTAGCATGAACCTTTTGAGTAAAGTACTATATGTACCAACTATAACCAAAAACCTTATTAGTGTTGGGCAGATTGTTGAGAAAGGTTTGCAAGTCAGATTCACTAAGCATGGAGCATATGTGGAAGACCCCCAACAAGGTTTCAAAAGAATTTCAAAAGGTGAGAAGTCGAGGAGATTATTCACATTTGAAATTGAAGACACAAGGAACATAGCACTATTTACTTATAGAGATCAAACCTTAGCTGAATTAGAAATATGGCACGAAAGGCTAGGACACATAGGAGAAATAACTCTGAAGCAAATGTGCACGGATCAAAGTGTGCTTGGTATTCCCAATGTGATCAAGCAACATATTTTATACAAATGTGGAGCATGCCAATTTGGTAAAGCTCTCACGTAACCATACAACAGAAGAGGATACATTCATGAAGACTATTTGGAGCTTGTACACCCTCATGTATGGGGTCCTAGAAAAGATCCATCCACCTCAGGAAGCATGTTAGGCTTGAGGGGGAGCTATTGGTCAATTAAACCCAAACCCACATACTTGGTTACTTCATGTATGCTTGATTTATTGGCATAACCTATGCAAGACTTCATATGATTAGTCCCTTGTAAAAATCCTTCATATATATCCTTGTAAAAGTGGATTACACCCACGTGGAGTTAGGAAGCTCTAAAATCATAAATCACTTGGTTGTTGAGTCATAAGAGAATCTATCCTATACTTTAGGATTCACCTTTTAGGTAGAATTTTGAATTTGAATTCAAACTTTGGCTCCAAGTTCAGCTATAAGAAGAGGATCTAAAAGACCCACATGTATCTCAAGGTTGAGAGATAATTTTGTAGCACATCCATTGGGAAGTGAGAGCTCACCTCATAAATCATTCACCTCTCACACATTGAGCAATGTTTGATTGCCAATGACATTGTATTTGTACATGTTTAATACATATATGATCATTACATTCTCATCTTACTTCTCTATCATAGCTCCATCAGAACAGTGATTTTCTCAAAGCTTGTTCTCAGTGTGTAGTTGATCATTTGCAATGATTTAAAGTATGATAGAATCAGCATACTGCCTATTACAATCCTATAAAGTTCCATTAGCATGCTTCTCGAGATCATTAGATATTAGCATATCTTTGCTCATTGGTCTGATGACTATTGCATCCTGAGAATGTCGGGATTGAGCTGTGACTTGCTAAACTTCTTTCTCTACATGTAGTCCATCATTTTTTATGAAATTAATCATGATTTTTAGCTTACTAAGTTAATTAGAGTTTCCCAAAAGGAATTGAATCAATTGCTATTGTTCTCAAAGAATTGTTTAAAACACTGAACATGTAGAACAAAAATAGCAAGTTTTTTGTTCTTGAATCAACTTCAACATATCTGTTTTGACCCATCAATTAGTGGATCATCTTCCAAGAAACATATATAATTGTTTGTGTTCATTAGCAAGCTAAAAAGGCCCACTACACTCTCCAGCCATCATTCTTAGTAGGTGTGAAGCGAGATCTAGCTACACCACTTCATCTCTTGTGATTATCCAACATCTCCTCCAACAAAAATTTGACGGTGAAGGAAGCACCTCCAAAGCTAACTTTGCAAGTAGAAATAGAAGCTTAAGAGAAGAGTTAGAGGAGGTAGACAAGGTAGGGTGAGATCTAAAACCTCTTCATCAATCATAGAGCATTGTTTCAAGAACCTAAGGAACCAAAGAGGACGAGGATACAATAGAGGTGGATATGGAGCTCCTACAGGTAGATACAACAATTCATATGGATACAACACCAATAATTACAAGAAAAACTACCAGTGGGGATATAAAGGAAGAATAGACTACAACAACTACAAAGATGATCAATCCAAAGAGGATTCGCCCCTTCTCATGAACATGACAATGAAGGAAGGAAAATCAGATGAGCATGTGTTCTATATGGACAGTGGATGCTCAAATCATGTAGCAAGGAATGTAGCATTGCTTTCACACTTGGAAGATCTAACAAATAAACATGGGGTCCAAATAGGTGATGACACAGGGCACCCTATGGAGAAGATCAGAAATGTAAAGAATTCTAATGGTAATATGAATCCATTGATTAGAGCTCTCCATGTAGCTAATATTACTAAAAAGCTTATAAATGTAGGTCAGATTGTGGAGAAAAGTTTGTAGGTGAGGTTCAAAAATCATGGAGCCTATGTAGAAGATATATATCAAGGTTTCAAGAGGATATCCAAGGCCTTTGAACCCCAAGACACTAGGAACATAGAATTGTTCAATTTTGGTACCTACAGCCTATCAAAGTTAGAGTCTTGGCATAAAATGTTGGCTCACATTGGAGAAAGGGCCCTCAACCAAATCAGTGGATATCAAAGTGTGCTTGGAATACCTAATGTTTCAAATCATCACATGATCCTAAAGCATAGAAGTGTGTCTTTATAGGATATGACTTTAACCAAAAGGGTTATAGGCTATTTGAACCTGGCACCGAATGCTTCATAGTTAATTGAGATGTAGTGTTTGATGAAAACAAGTCTTGGTTTGAAGATGATTACAAGAAAATCAAGCTACCATATGATTTGGAGGAAGACTTTCCAACACTCTCAAGTAAGGGTACACATACACTTGAAGTTTCAAATGATTTTGAATATGATCAGAAGAATCCTAGGAGGGAGATCAACTCATGAAACTTCAAAGGTAATGCAAAGGTACAAGACTTGATAGATATCGCAAAATCCTCTCAACAAGCCCTTTAGAGATCTACAAGGGAAAAGAAGAGGCCATGAAGGTATGGCTATGACACATCATTGGTAACCAAACACTCTATCTATATAGCTGAGGACTTGAACTTTGAAGAGCCCTCATCTTATGAAGGGGCCAAGAAGAAGCCACAATGGATGCATGTTGTGGAAGAAGAGATTGAAGCCTTGCAAGAAAGCAACACTTGGGATTGGTGCCAAAGACTTCTACCATGAAGGTGATTGGATATACAAGGTAAAGAAAAACTTGGATAAAACCATTAATAGGTACAAAGCAAGGCTTCTAGCCAAAGGGTATGCTTGGACTCAGGGTATTGATTGTGAGGATACGTTCTCTCCTATGGCAAAGCTGTCAAGAATCTACGTACTTAGGAGTATTGTAGCTGCCAAAAATTGGAAGATCCATTAGATGGATGTGAAGAATGCATTTCTCAATGGATGGATATCTAAAGAGGTACTTACACCTGGCTCAACCCCCTAGGCTTGAAGACTCACATTGTCTTGAACGTGTATTCAAGTTAAGGAAAGCCTTATATGGGCTAAAGCAAGAATCAAGATCTTGGAATCATATAATTATGACTTATTTGCAAGGCAAAGGGATTGTAGTGAGCAAAGCAAATCCTTCTCTCTTTATCAAGATATCACATGGAGAATTCATATGCCTTTATGTCTATGTAAAGGCCTATTCAAGAAATTTGGGAATTATTCAAGTTCCATTTATAATACTTACTATGTTAATTTCTTAAGTTTTAGCCCGACCTTGATACTCCATTTATAATAAAATTATTCTTAATATTAAAGGGACATTTTTTAATACTACAATCAAGAGAAAAATAACATGTTATAGTGTGTATATGACTCAAAAAGTAAAACATTGGGAGACAAAGCATTGCCTCAAAATCCTGTGTAATTCCAATTTTTCCTGAATAGGCCTAGATAAAATCTTACTTACACTTAATAATGTTGAGGGAATTCAAAGGACTAAGCTACAAATGAAGGAGGAATTCAAAATTAGTGATTTAGGGTAGCTCACTTGCTCCCTTGGATTGGATGTGGTGTATATAGAAAAGGGTATGTATCTTATTCAGAAGAAGTACATTAAGGATATGCTATGCAAGTTCAAAATGGTATGTGTTGTGCTTCACTAACTTTTTGAGTTAGAACATTGTGTATGCATAAGCCTTATTTGATTAATTCCCAAGGTGAAAGTGAGATATTATTTTTACCAAACGTGAAAATTTAATTAAGAATGCATCTCATGGATGTATTGAGAGCCAAAACCCATGAACCTATTTGAATTCAAATTTCATAAATAACTCCTAAAAGCATGAAAGAATATTAGGAAAATTCAACCAATGCTATATTGGAAAAATATATACGCTGCTCATTTAGTCACGGGTAGAGGATCTAAACATCACACTCATTGGAGTGGATATTGTGCTTACCTTGAAGCTCATGGAGTCCCCCAACATCTCATTTTATCATATCTTGCTTAGAAATACATTTACATAAAGTTTCATTAGGTACATTGCTCTATGTTCACTATTATAGAACATTGCTTCAAGTCTATCAACTTGTCTGAGCCATTAAAGCATGTACATGGTATCATTTTCTTATTTATTGATTGAATTATGAAGAAGATAAACTCTTATGAGTATTCCTACAAAGTTTCATGGTCATTGGAGTTGTGTGCATTGAGATATGATCAAATCTATGTGATTGTCTATGTGCATCTTCATCTTCCTGAAAAAGTAAGGGTGACCCCTTGACTTCTTATGCATATTTCTCTCAGTAGTGCTTCTAAATTCATAAAATAGATGTAATAGTTCAATGTTTTCTATGTATGCAAAAGCTCTTGTGTCAATTCCATCCAGATTGTGAGCTCTGAGTAAAAATCTGAGTACCTGTGGCCCATTAGAATGTACAAAGATTAGTAGCCCATTAGGGCAATAGGCGTATATACAACCCGGGGGAAAAAAACCTCCTAAAGAGGCAAAAAAGTGCCCGACGGTCCTTATGTGTTCACACACATCACTACCTAGATATATTACCATTATATGTGGATACAAAATCAGTTTGGACCACATGAATTGGTCAAACTCCATGCCACATTAGAGGGGAAAGGGCCAGACATGATAAATGACTCAATGATCCAACATTTCATGAATTACTCACTGGTAATAAGATTGAAGTTGCGTTAGCAAATGTCTCCACATCATGTTATAGTGTCCATGATGCAAGAATAGGACAAGAAAGTCTTGGAAACCATGATCTATGATCTTGAAATTTAGTTTTGAGGATATAAAGATAAACTTTATTTCTCGATTATGCATATGGAAGGAACTCATATGGTATTGAGTAGAGAGTAGCCTTGGAATCTAAGTAGATCATGAATGGAATCCGTTATGTAATCAAGGGGAACAAGATGTGTTGAGTACTCCCTTGATCTCAAGTATGGAATTAAAGAAACTTATAGTAATCAAAAAGTGGAAGTTTATATGGTACTTCCAATTGATTTAAATGATGTTTATAATATAAATCTAGTTCCATATGTCTCATCTCTTTTGTTCATGAACAGTTTATCTTTAAGTATTTAATGAATAATTATCAGGATGCTTTTCCAGAAGAACTTCCCCATGGATTACCTCCTTCTCATGGGTAAGTCGATCATGCCATAGACTTACTCCCAAGAACTAAGTCTGTATGTAAACCTGCTTAGCAAATCCCATATTCCCAACAAGTAGAAGTAGAGAAGCAATTGAAAGAATAGCTGAACAAAGGAATCATTCAACCTAGTCATTCACCTTGGGCAGCACCTATTGATCTTTTGGTTAAGAAAAAGTTTGGGTCAATGAGATTATGTATTGATTATCGAGCCTTGAACAAAGTTACAATAAAGAAAAATATCAAATGGCCCAAATAGATGATCTATTTGCTCAACTAAAAGGAGCTTACATGATTTCAAAACTTGAGATTTGTCAAGGATATGACCAAATTATAATTAAACCTGAAGACATTCCAAAACAGCTTTTAGAATTGAATACAAGCATTTCAAATTCTTAGTCATGGCTTTTGGACTAACAAATGTCCCCCCTACATTCATGAGTTTGATGAATACAATCCAGCTAATCCCTTACTTAAGAAAATTTGTAGTTGATTTTCTTGATGATATTATTGTCTATTGTTAAGATACAACTACCCACCTAGAACATTTAGTAAAGATTTTCCAAGTTTTAAGAGAGAACAAATTGTATAGAAAGGATGCCAAGTGCAAATTCTTTTCAACAACAATAAGATATCTTGGTCACATTATATTTGAGAAAGGAATTCAAGTTGATCTTGAAAAGGTCAAAGTTATTCTCAACTAGCCTCACCCTAAAAATATTATAGAGCTTAAAAGTTTTTTAGGGTTATCAAGATATTATAGAAAGTTTGTGCCAAACTTTGCAAAGATCTCGATCCCTTTATTTGAGAAACTAAAGAGAAATCCTAAAAGCTTTACTTGAGAATAAGGAATATGAACAAATTATGGAATGGTTTAAGAAATCCTTAGCTTCAGTCTTGACAGTCAGAGTGCATTGACAGTTGCGAGGAACCCTGTGTTCCATGCTCGCACTATTCACATTGAGGTGCATTATCACTATGTCAGGGAGAGGTTCTCTGCTGGGGAGATCAGCTTGGCATATGTGCCCACGCAGGAGAACATTGCAGACCTTTTCATGAAGGCTCTGCCTAGGGAGAAGTTTGAAGCTTTCCGCAAAGCTTTGGGCTTACTTCCTTTTGTGGAGTGATTTCCACATAGCTTGGCACTTCCTTATACATGAGTGCCAGCTCCTTGTTCATCGCATCACTCCCAGGGGGGATTTGTTGATATATTTAGGTAGTGATGTGTGTGAACACACTAGCACCGCCTGGGCACTTTTTTCCCTCTTTAGGAGGTTTTTTTCCCCCGGCTTGTATATACGCCTATTGCCCTAATGGGCTACTTATCTTTGTACATTCTCTAGTAATACATTCAGTATTGTGTGTTTGTGCTCCAAGCTTCTTCTTCTTCCTTGTGTTGTTCATGTGCTTCCGCAGACGTCTATCTCCAACAGTACCGCTCAAGCTAATTATGCAGGAAGAGGAAGAGGTGCTAGAGGAAGGGGTAGAGGAGGAAAGAAAGGCAAGGGGAGATCCTACAACAACTCACCATGCAACATATGTGGTCTTAGCAATCACACTACAGAAGAATGCTTCAAGAATACAAGGAACCAAAGGGGAAGAGGCTTCCATAGAGGTAGCTATGGACAATCCAGAGGTAGATACAACAATGGTGGAGGCAACTACAACCATAACTACAATAAAAGTTACAACACAAAAAATTATCAAGGAGGTTTAGAGGAGGAAGGGACTACAACAACTATACTAAAGACAAAGAACACTCATTACTCATCATGAACATGACATCCAAGCAAGGTAAAGATGATGAGCATTTTTTCTACATTGATTCAAGTTGTTCCAATCATGTGGCTAGAAATGTAGCTCTATTATCTGATTTTGAAGAACCCAAAGGGAAGCATGAAGTACAAACACGTGATGATACTAAAGACTCAATCAAGCAAATTGGAAATCTCAAAACATCTGATGGTAAAATGAACCTTTTGAGTAAAGTTCTATATGTACCAACTATAACCAAAAACCTTATTAGTGTTCGGCAGATTGTTGAAAAAGGTTTGCAAGTCAGATTCACTAAGCATGGAGCATATGTGAAAGACCCCCAACAAGGTTTCAAAAGAATTTCCAAAGGTGAGAAGTCAGGTATATTCACATTTGAAATTGAAGACACAAGGAACATAGAACTATTTACTTATAGAGACCAAACCTTAGCTGAGTTAGAAATATGGCACAAAAGGCTAGGACACATAGGAGAAATAACTCTGAAGCAAATGTGCACGGATCAAAGTGTGCTTGGTATTCCCAATGTGATCAAGCAACATATGATATACAAATGTGGAGCATGCCCATGTGGCAAAGCTCACACATAACCATTCAACAGGAGAGGATACATTCATGAAGACTATTTGGAGCTTGTACACCCTTATGTATGGGGTCCTAGCAAAGATCCATCCATCTCAGCAAGCATGTTAGGCTTGAGGGGGAGCTATTGGTCAATTAAACCCAAGCCCACATACTTGGTTAATTCACGTATGCTTCATTTATTGGCATAACCTATGCAAGACTTCATATGATTAGTCCCTTGTAAAAATCCTTCGTATATATATCCTTGTAAAAGTGGATTACACCCACATGGAGTTAGGAAGCTCTAAAATCATAAATCACTTGGTTGTTGAGTCATGAGAGAATCTATCCTATACTTTAGGATTCACCTCTTAGGTAGAATTTTGAATTTGAATTCAAACTTTGGCTCCAAGTTCAGCTATAAGAAGAGGATCTAAAAGACCCACATGTATCTCAAGGTTGAGAGCTAATTTTGTAGCACATCCATTGGGAAGTGAGAGCTCACCTCATAAATCATTCACCTCTCACACATTGAGCAATGTTTGATTGCCAATGACGTTGTATTTGTACATGTTTAATACATATATGATAATTACATTCTCATCTTACTTCTCTGTCATAACTCCATGAGAACAGTGATTTTCTCAAAGCTTGTTCTCAGTGTGTAGTTGATCATTTGCAATGATTGAAAGTATGATAGAATCAGCATACTGCCTATTACAATCCTATAAAGTTTCATTAGCATTGCTTCTCTAGATCATTAGATATTAGCATATTTTTGCTCATTGGTCTGATACTATTGCAGCCTGAGAATGTCGGGATTGAGCTGTAACTTGCTAAACTTCTTTCTCTGCATGTAGTCCATCATTTTTTATGAAATTAATCATGATTTTTAGCTTACTAAGTTAATCAGAGTTCCCCAAAAGGAATTGAATCAATTGCTATTGTTCTCAGAGAATTGTTCAAAACACTGAACATGTAGAACAAAAATAGCAAGCTTTTTGTTCTTGAATCAACTTCAACATATCTGTTTTGATCCATCAATTAGTGGATCATCTTCCAAGAAACATATATAATTGTTTGTGTTCATTAGAAAGCTAAAAAGGCCCACTACACTCTCCAGCCATCATTCTTAGTAGGTGTGAAGCAGGATCTAGCTACACCACTTCATCTCTTGTGATTATCCAACATCTCCTCCAACAAAAATTTGATGGTGAAGGAAGCACCTCCAAAGCTAACTTTGCAAGTAGAAATAGAAGCTTAAGAGAAGAGTTAGAGGAAGTAGACAAGGTAGGGTGAGATCTAAAACCTCCTCATCAATCATAGAGCAGTGTTTCAAGAACCTAAGGAACCAAAGAGGATGAGGATACAATAGAGGTGGATATGGAGCTCCTACAGGTAGATACAACAATTCATATGGATACAACACCAATAAGGTTCAAAAAGCATGGAGCCTATGTAGAAGATCTATATCAAGGTTTCAAGAGGATATCCAAGGCCTTTGAACCCCAAGACACTAGGAACATAGAATTGTTCAATTATAATACCTACAGCCTATCAAAGTTAGAGTCTTGGCATAAAATGTTGGCTCACATTGGAGAAAGGGCCCTCAACCAAATCAGTGGATATCAAAGTGTGCTTGGAATACCTAATATTTCACATAATCACATGATCCTAAAGCATAGAAGTGTGTCTTTATAGGATATGACTTTAACCAAAAGGGTTATAGGCTATTTGAACCTGGCACCGAATGCTTCATAGTTAATTGAGATGTAGTGTTTGATGAAAACAAGTCTTGGTTTGAAGATGATTACAAGAAAATCAAGCTACCATATGATTTGGAGGAAGACTTTCCAACACTCTCAAGTAAGGCTACACATACACTTGAAGTTTCACATGATTTTGAATATGATCAGAAGAATCCTAGGAGGGAGATCAACTCATGAAACTTCAAAGGTAATGCAAAGGTACAAGACTTGAGAGATATTGCAAAATCCTCTCAACAAGCCCTTTAGAGATCTACAAGGGAAAAGAAGAGGCCATGAAGGTATGGCTATGACACATCATTGGTCACCAAACACTCTATCTATATACCTGAGGACTTGAACTTTGAAGAGCCCTCATCTTATGAAGGGGCCAAGAAGAAGCCACAATGGATGCATGTTGTGGAAGAAGAGATTGAAGCCTTGCAAGAAAGCAACACTTGGGAGTTGGGGCCCAAGACTTCTACCATGAAGGTGATTGGATATACAAGGTAAAGAAAAACTTGGATAAAACCATTAATAGGTACAAAGCAAGGCTTCTAGCCAAAGGGTATGCTTGGACTCAGGGTATTGATTGTGAGGATACGTTCTCTCCTATGGCAAAGCTGTTAAGAATCTGTGTACTTATGAGTATTGTAGCTGCCAAAAATTGGAAGATCCATTAGATGGATGTGAGGAATGCATTTCTCAATGGATGGATATCTAAAGAGGTACACCTGGCTCAACCCCCCTAGGCTTGAAGACTCACATTGTCTTGAACATGTATTCAAGTTAAGGAAACCCTTATATGGGCTAAAGCAAGAATCAAGATCTTAGAATCATATAATTATGACTTATTTGCAAGGCAAAGGGATTGTAGTCAGCAAAGCAAATCCTTCTCTCTTTATCAAGATATGACATGGAGAATTCATATGCCTTTATGTCTATGTAGATAAAATCCTACTTACACTTAATGATGTTGAGGGAATTCAAAGGATTAAGCTACAAATGAAGGAGGAATTCAAAATTAGTGATTTAGGGTAGCTCACTTGCTCCCTTGGATTGGATGTGGTGTATATAGAAAAGGGTATGTATCTTATTCAGAAGAAGTACATTAAGGATATGCTATGCAAGTTCAAAATGGTATGTGTTGTGCTTCACTAACTTTTTGAGTTAGAACATTATGTATGCATAAGCCTTATTTGATTAATTCCCAAGGTGAAAGTGAGATATTATTTTTACCAAACGTGAAAATTTAATTAAGAATGCATCTCATGGATGTATTGAGAGCCAAAACCCATGAACCTATTTGAATTCAAATTTCATAAATAACTCCTAAAAGCATGAAAGAATATTAGGAAAATTCAACCAATGCTATATTGGAAAAATATATACGCTGATCATTTAGTCACGCATAGAGGATCTAAACATCACACTCATTGGAGTGGATATTGTGCTTACCTTGAAGCTCATGGAGTCCCCCAACATCTCATTTTATCATATCTTGCTTAGAAATACATTTACATAAAGTTTCATTAGGTACATTGCTCTATGTTCACTATTATAGAACATTGCTTCAAGTCTGTCAACTTGTCTGAGCCATTAAAGCATGTACATGGTATCATTTTCTTATTTATTGATTGAATTATGAAGAAGATAAAACTCTTGTGAGTATTCCTACAAAGTTTCATGGTCATTGGAGTTGTGTGCATTGAGATATGATCAAATCTATGTGATTTTTTATGTGCATCTTCATCTTCCTAAAAAAGTAAGGGTGACCCCTTGACTTCTTATGCATATTTCTCTCAGTAGTGCTTCTAAATTCATAAAATAAGATGTAATAGTTCAATGTTTTCTATGTATGCAAAAGCTCTTGGGTCAATTCCATCCAGATTGTGAGCTCTGAGTAAAAATCTGAGTACGTGTGGCTTTATGACTCCACGACAATTGTCTTCTCAACCACCCGTCTTGTTTGTCTAGGTCATGTTTTGGAAGACCATTCAGAATGGTCTACACAAGTGAGCTATCTGGTATAACCTCATCAGCAGAAATCAATTGTTCCTTCAAGCTTTTGATCTTTGTTAGAAAACTGTCCATAGAATCACCTTCATTCAGGTGCTCACTCTCCAACTATTTTTGGAGGTAAGCAACACGAGCCTCATTCCTAGCTTGGAACAATGTGGTAAGTGTATCCCAAGCATCCTTAACTATTCTGCAAGAGCGAATGTGAGGAATAATGGCACATTTGACAGACAAAGCTATCAATGCATGTGCTTAGGCATCTCTACCATCCCAATGAATTTGCTCTACAGTAGGTGCAATAGAAACTGTAGCATGAACACGAATATGCAGAATATCATCAGCTTCAACACCTTCTGCATGAGATTTAGTACCTGCAGTTGTAACACTTGCAAGTGTGATAGGATGTTTTTCAACACCTTGCACAATGTTCCACAGTCCTTTTGCAACCAATACATGTCGCATCATATAAGCCCACAATCGGTAGTTGGTACCATCCAACTTATCCTCAACAGCCAACATACGAACTACATCACTACTTTCAGCCATGGTCGGTGACTAAAATACCTTGATGCAGAAAATTGACTGTATCTCAAAAAGTTGAACAAAACCGCCCAGACAAATTATGTTGAACCTATAGCAGACTTTGATATGCTTATATTGGCAAACCGAAACTGTGATATACCTTTGGCACAAAAAGATGAAATAGCCTACACAAGCACTGCAATAGTGCGTTCGGAGGCCAAAACGAGCTCACATCGCGATTTCGGCACCACATAGCAAAGCTACTATGATCTCGAAAACAAGCTGAGTATGCTTACCAAAATTTGTGCGATTCTGAGACTGCAACTGGAGAGGTGTCGACGATGCCCTAGATGAAGCGGGGACCTACTCTGATACCAATTGTTGGAGTTAGATGTCTGTGCAAGCATGCGAACAACACAAGGGAGAAGAAGAATCCTAGAGCACAACACACAATATTGAATGTATTACCACTAGAATGTACAAAGATTAGTAGCCCATTAGGGCAATAGGCGTATATACAACCCGGGGGAAAAAAACCTCCTAAAGAGGGAAAAAAGTGCCCCGACGGTCCTTATGTGTTCACACACATCACTACCTAAATATATCAACATTATATGTGGATACAAAATCAGTTTGGACCACATGAATTAGTCAAACTCCATGCCACATTAGAGAGGAAAGGGCCAGACATGATAAATGACTCAATGATCCATAATTTCATGAATTACTCACTGGTAATAAGATTGAAGTTGCCTTAGCAAAAGTCTCCACAGCATGTTATAGTGTCCATGATGCAAGAATAGGACAGGAAAGTCTGGGACACCATGATCCGTGATCTTGAAATTTAGTTTTGAGGATATAAAGATAAACTTTATTTCTCGATTATGCATATGGAAAGAACTCATATGGTATTGAGTAGAGAGTAGCCTTGGAATCTAAGTAGATCATGAATGGAATCTGTTATGTAATCAAGGGGAACAAGATGTGTTGAGTACTCCCTTGATCTCAAGTATGGAATTAAAGAAACTTATAACTAATCAAAAAGTGGAAGTTTATATGATACTTCCAATTGATTTAAATGATGTTTATAATATAAATCTAGTTCCATATGTCTCATCTCTTTTGTTCATGAACAATTTATCTTTAAGTATTTAATGAATAATTATCAGGATGCTTTTCCAGAAGAACTTCCCCATGGATTACCTCCTTCTCATGGGTAAGTCGATCATGCCATAGACTCACTCCCAAGAACTAAGTCTGTATGTAAACCTGCATAGCAAATCCCATATTCCCAACAAGTAGAAGTAGAGAAGCAATTGAATGAATAGCTGAACAAAGGAATCATTCAACCTAGTCATTCACCTTGGGCAGCACCTATTGATCTTTTGGTTAAGAAAAAGTTTGGGTCAATGAGATTATGTATTGATTATCGAGCCTTAAAAAAAGTTACAATAAAGAAAAATATCCAATGGCCCAAATAGATGATCTATTTGCTCAACTAAAAGGAGCTTACATGATTTCAAAGCTTGAGATTTGTCAAGGATATGACCAAATTATAATTAAACTTGAAGACATTCCGAAACAACTTTTAGAATTGAATACAAGCATTTCAAATTCTTAGTCATGGCTTTTGGACTAACAAATGTCCCCCCTACATTCATGAGTTTGATGAATACAATCCAGCTAAGCCCTTACTTAACAAAATTTGTAGTTGATTTTCTTGATGATATTATTGTCTATTGTTAAGATACAACTACCCACCTAGAACATTTGGAAAAGATTTTCCAAGTTTTAAGAGAGAAAAAATTGT
>CM035432.1:141646242-141706242 GCA_020310875.1 Ceratopteris richardii
ACCCTTACACCATTTAAAAAGTGATTCTCATCACTAAAAACCCCTGTAAATACCATTTTCACCTTTTTGTAGCTCCATTTTGTACAATCCGAGGAGTCCTCGAGCTTGAGGAGCCTTAGAAGTAGCTGCCTACCAATTTTCGTATTTTTTAGATCTCGTTTGAGCCCTCAAATAAGCCCTGGAACCTAATTTTTAATTAGGCCGGACACTAGGTCTGGACAGGGCCAAAGCTAGTCAAAAACTATAAATAGAGCTAGAGAGCTCATTTTTGGAAGAGCTTCTTGTATTTTTGAGCTTGTATGAGAACTTGGATGCAATAGAAGTGATTCCATTGTCTTACTCTCTTTGTTCTTGCCGTGTGTGCGCGTGTGTGTGTATGTGTGTGCACGTTAGTGTGCTTCTCACTCACACATTTGTGCCTTCACTTGCTCGAGGTCTTCACACCATCCTCATGTCTTCCCGGATTGACATTAAAGGAGGTGCTACTCATCACTGAGCTACACCAAATTTTGGTGCCATTGCCGGGGATTCGAGCTTTGAGGACGAGCGTGTGATGGTAAGACGTAGAGAGGATGCGTTGGAACGGTAAGTAGTAGGTAAATTTCTGGTTTTCTTCTCCATCTCCATCTCCACCTCCATCTCCACCTTCACCCCCTTCTCCACTACATATTCCCTCTTCCTTGTCATTCTCTTCATTTGTTGTGTGCAAGTTTGAGAGAGAGCGAGCGCGTGCATTTGTGTTGTGTGTTTTTTTTTTTGCATGTTTCTTGCAGGTACCAGCTCCATCACCATCTCCAGCAAGCTCAACAGGTACAGAGTCCTTTTGCACAGACCCCGAGGCGTCCGGCTCGAGCTATCGCGACACTTCGAAAACTTCGGCTAACCACGTTTCTGAGTGCACCATGACACTGCGCAGGTCGAGAGCACCTAGGATCACAAGACAGAACCCCAAAATTCACCATAGCTCGACCTATCGCGACACCTCGAGGTATCGCGATACCCACGACTTATCGCGACACCTCAGAGTATCGCGACACACCGACCCACCTATCGCGACACTTTGGAGTATCACGACACCTCGGAGTATTGCGACACTCCGAACCATCGCGACACTTCGACCTATCGTGACACACAGACCCACCTATCGCGACACTTCGGAGTATCACGACACCTCGGAGTATCGCGACACTCCGAACTATCGCGACACTTCGACCTATCGCGACACACCGACCCCACCTATCGCGACACCTCGGAGTATCGCGACACTCCCAAGTATCGCGACACTCACAACCTATCGCGATACCTCCACCTATCGCGACACTCCCAAGTATCGCGACACTCACGACCTATCGCGATACCTCCACCTATCGCGACACCTCGACCCGACCTATCGTGATACACGGCCTTAACGCATGAAAATTTTAGGGTGAAATTTTTGAGTGATTTGAGGTATATTTGGGCATAATTTTAGACACATTGGAGCCTTAGGAGTGGGCAAAAGAGCTAGAAACCAGAGAGGAATCTCCTGAACCCTGAGAGCCTGTTTTGACCCCTAAGTGCCTGAATGGTCATAACTTCACCATACGAACTCTGATTGATGAGATTTTGGTCTCGTTGGAAAGCTTGTTGAAAATCCTATGTGCACCTTGACTGGTTTTTTGTAGAATCATACGTGGAGTTTTAGAACATGTATTTTCAAGTTGGCCTTTAGGTGAGACTAGGTGGTCCTAAGATTGAGGGGGTACAGTGAGTTACTCCAGGGGAGACGGCAAATATTGATGTGTGTCTTTCAATTACTTGTGGTAATAGAGCTATACTGACTGGTGAGCTTTTGCAGGAACATTGTGTGCAATCAAGGCAATCCAAAGCAAGCTAGCAAGGGTGAGTACCAAGCTTGGGAGAAGGCTTCCTGGGCTTGTGCAGCAATCTGAGCAACCAGAGGATTAAGGTGGGAAGTTCTCTCAGCCCTCCTTTGTCAATTCCTAGCCTAGGCTAAGTACGACTTAGGTGTGGTAATTAATTAGGGTAACGTTAGGCACGAATCAAGTCCAAGAGAATTAATCAACCAAGTGCAAGAATTAAGTAGGTCTTAAGTGCGAAAATCCTAAGGGACAAAAAGTAAACTGGAGTCGATCACTTATCAAGTGCGAAATTCACTTAAGTACTCCTGACGACGCGATTTCAGACAAGATCATAAACATAATATTCAACTCAAAAGAACAAAGTGATTGGTGCAAATTAACCTGCAACGAGAGTGTGCTTGGGTCCAAGGGGGTAGATAAATCAGGCATATGAACCTTAGATCAGGCAGACACTTAGGCCGAGACAGACAAAGCCTCAAATCTTCTAAAGCCAGTGTCAATCTTACTGCTAGGTCTTGGGCCCAGCAGTTAAGCCATCATTCGTACTACCCTAGTTCTGAAACTAGCGATTCTGAGATGTCTCAAGGCGTGGAGAGACCTACAGGAAGTTCAGGTGTGCCATATCTGTATAGGGTGGAAGGCCCCTACAAAACGAAGTTGGAATACCTTAGGACCAACCGATTAGGTGCTAGCATCTATGAGGATGGCCTAGGAAGATCTGTGGTACAAATCAAAAACCCAGATCAATCCATTGGTCTAGAACATCCAGCTGTCAAATTTGAAAATGGTGCATACCTTGACAAAGAGGGAACCATATACGTGGTTACTAGTCACCCAGATAGGACGGACGAATTTGGTAACGTGATCCCGGAAGCGGACATAGGTGACTTAGAGCAAGGAAACTTGGGTGTAGAACCTAGAACCCCCCGAGGCAAATCTGTTCTCACTAGGATTATCACACTAGAGTGGATTCCTCAAGACAATAAGAGCATAGAGCTGCTCTTGAACCGAGAGACTGATGAAGCCTTTTGGAGATATAAATCTGATCAGCCAAAAGAGGTGGGAACAATCATGATATATGAGTTCAAAGATCCTGATAGCCCAAGCAGAGTGACCTACTTAGATCACACTTCAGAGAGGATCTTTGTGGTTACAGAACATGATAGACATGCTTACACTTGGAAGGGTGCATTCATTTTCCCCCAACCACGGTCTAATGTGTCCTTTGGTCACCCAGGAGCTGGAACATCCCAAGCTCATGGAGCTCAAGAAGATAGAAGTAGAGACAGACCTGAAGTAAGCTTTGCCAACTCCCTGGGAAGAGAAAGAAGAAGAACAGGGACGGATAGAGAAGAAACCGAGAGATTTAGAGTCCCAGGAAACCAAAGAAATGCCGATGAATTCCCTTTGCCCAGGCCTAGGGAACACACTAGGACCCTGAGGCCAACTCAACTGGTGAAGTCCATGAAGAATTACTTCGATGGCACTGGAGACCCTTACGACCATGTGGCTGAATTTAAGCAAGTCTTGAAAGCTGAACAAGTAGAGGACCTATTCACACAGTATAATGCTTTTGGATTAACTCTTAGAAACACAGCTCTTACGTGGTTTCAACCACTACATGAGAGGCAGTTTAGGAGCATAGACCAACTCCTAGAGGCATTTATCATTGAGTTTTCTAAGAGCGGCATAAGGCACAATACCTCCTCCCTGATTCACAGCTTTAAGCAAACACCTCAAGAGACGGTCAGACTAGCAGGAAGACGGTTTAGGCAATACCTAGAGAGGTGCCCAATGCCTGAGTTACCCACACCTGCCAAGCAAGTGGCCTTGTTCTTAGATGGGTTGTTGAGCACCAAGCTCAGGTCTTATGTGTATCTGAAGGACCCCAGAACTATAGAAGAGTGCGTGCGTATGTGCATAGACATTGAGGATAACCTAGGTGAGGAGTTGGAGCTATCAAAAATCTACAAGGATTCAGATAGCTCTAGCAACCTTACATCTGATCAATCCACATCCATTGAAGAACTTGCAGAAAAGGTGGCTCAAAAACTAGGTGTCTCTAGCAAACAAATTCCAAGATTTGCCCTAGTTAAGCGGTGCTATACTTGTGGGGGCGATCATATGGCAAATGTATGTCCCATTATGGCCCAACCCCAAGTTAATCCTAGTAGTCAGTACTGCACCATAGAGCGAAGGTACACCAACCACACCGCACAAGACTGCCCTTATAACAAACAAACTGTTAGGCAAAATTACCCTCAGCCATATCCACAACAGGATAGATACCAGAATCAGTACCCACCACAGCAATACGGCAGACCACAACAACCTTATCAGCCACCCTATCAAGGGCAACAGAGACCTCAACCAGTCCTAGCTCAGCAACCCCCTGCTCCAACCAATGTGATCCCAGTGAAATATGCATCTGCGGAAGAAAATCTGAACAGAGCCATAGTCCCAGTCATCCCATTGCTATCAGACAGTGATCCAAGTGACCATAGTTTTGACTCCACACATATTGATAGTCCACAAGCTTACTACATGCAGTCACCCGAGCATAACGAGTCATACTATTATGAGGACCCTAGTGAAAATAGTGGGGAACCTGAGTATGCCAACATCATGTACACAAACCCCAACTCTAGACCTCCACCTAGGCAAGTGCGACCACCATTTCCTAGAGGACCATGCTTCAGATGTCAGGGAGATCACCTTATACGTGATTGTCCACTGCCTGCCCCTACACAACCCCAACCAGTGACAATTCAGGGTTTCTGTCAAGACTGCGAAAAAGAGCATCTCCTACGAGATTGCCCAAAGAACCCTAATAACATGCCGAAAATCACTCCTATCAACGTCATTGGGTTAGTGGTAGACTCTACTGGAAGTATAACCTCCACAGCCCTAGTGCATGTGGTCACTAGAGCCCAAGCCTTGCAGCAAACTCAAGGAGTAGGACAGGAAAAGAGTTCTGAGGTTAGTGAGACAAAGAGTATAACCAAAAAAAGGACAAGAGCATGGAGAGATAGCCGGGAGAGAATGAAAAGATAATGGTCACAGAAAATGAGCCAACTTGAAGAAAGCTTGAGAGAAACCAAAGCAAAAATAAGTGAACTCGCATCTCAAAACCACTCTCACACCACCCCTCACCCACCATTTCCATCTTCCGCCAATCCATCACCTTCCGTTTCCCAACCTTCTAATCCACCACACATAGCCCACCCACCACCCAGAGTAGGATCAGTCCTAGCCGATCCCACTCCTGAGGATCTAGACATGATGCTTAAAGCATATCAGGCCAGAATCCAGGAAGGGCCAAACGTGACAGATCATGACAAATGTTACCCTAGAGCTGATCTAGAGATAGAGAGAACGAAACTGTGTGCTAAGATGGTCGAATTGGTGCAAGCCATGTTTGAAGCCAGCTGCTTGTTCAATAGCTCTAGCTCCAATAGGACACCATTGCATTTTGATGGTCTATTAGATAGATTGGAGGAGTTACTTACAAAGTCTGGAAAAGGAGGCACCTACTAGGGTGAGAAGAGGACAAGTGATAGGATAAGCATCCCTCCCCAGGAAGCTTATGTGCCTAACTCCACTGAACCAGACACCTCTTCTTCTATGAATAGGTATTCACCAGAGTTCCTGAGAGAGATCCAAGAAGAAAAGTGGGCAAAGGAAAGTGAAGTCCCTCCTCCCATTGAACTCGTGGATGACGCACATGATTAGTTCCCACACGACATCCCATCTATTTATGAAGAACAGGAAAGTGCCCACTCTCATGAGAGGTTAGACTTTGAGTCAAATTCCTTGCAGAAATTACCCCATTTCACCGGATCCTGGGAAACCAAATCTACTTGCATGAGAGCACCCACAGTCATGATATGACATGAAGATTCGATCATACCTAGGAATACTGAGGTAGTAAAGAACACTAAAGTGCAGTGCAACCTCACTTTAGAAGAGCTACTCAAAGTTAAGCCAAAAGTGTGGAAACATGTAGCCAAAGAAATGCCAAACGTAACGAAATCTCGTTCCCAGGTAGGATCCCACAGAACAGTACCAGAGATACCCTTGGATAAGATAGGAGATATGAGTGAAGGAGAAGAAGGAAATACTTATCTCCCAGATACCCATCAGGGATACACAACCAAGGCAATTTTGGACTCAGGTGCAAGAGTTGCAATTGCTACCACTTCCTTATGGAAGCGTTGGGGCAAGCCAGCACTCAGGCCAACGAGGATGAAATTGCAGATGGTCGATGGTCATATTGAAAGGCCCTTAGGATTGCTAGAAGGAATAACTCTCACTAAATGTGGTGTTGAGTTCGAGCATACTTTTGCTATATGCGACTTTAGCAAAAACCAAGCCTACGAGATGATTTTGGGAAGGCCATTTATGCGGCAATTGCAAGTGGTACAAGATTGGGGAACCAATTCCTTATACTTGCAACACTTAGGTGTGACAACCAAAGTCAATTTCAAGGATTACTCTCATAGAGACGTACCGTCCATTCAATGGAATCCCATCCATAGAGCCAAGGATGACACGGAGTCAGTGCATTCCATAGGATCAGGATCTTCATGGATGCATGAAGACACCCACTTATGGATGTGCAAAGTGGCAGTAGAAGAAGAGAAAAGAGAAAAAACTAGAGAGGTAGGTGCGAAGGATACCCATAGATCGACTCAAGACCCAGCCTATGCACCTGTAGTATTTCCCGATGAAGAGTTTGAACCTCACGGCTGGGCAGAAATTTTAGCAACTATTGATGTAGCCATCAATGAAGAGCAGTGGACACCCCACTATGATGAGGATGGCTATGACATTTCAGTCTTCTCAATAGAGCCAATCATGGGAGATGCGGTTCTAGAAGAGTGCGAACCTAGCCCTGATGCATTTGAAGAGGCAAGTGACTCTGATCTAGAGTCAATCATTATGGACCCACCTTTTGCATCAGATGAAGAATACTTTTATGAAGTCGAAGCTTATCCCCAGAAACACGGAGAAATCACGCATGATGTGAGGTTAGCCACACAAGTAGCCACCAAAAGTGAGGGTAAGAAAAGGAAAAAGAAAGGAGTCACTCCAGAAGGGGAAGAATCCTTGTTTGAGGTTCCTGAAAACTTCAAAAAATATGAGATAGACGATAGGCGAGTCATGATAAGAATGCCTAAACGTGAGGCACAATCAGGAGAGGCCTATGATAGCAAGGAAACTACCAAAAAAATAGTTGTAGCCATAGAAGAAGGAGAAGAAAGATGCACCTACATAGGACATGACCTGACGGAAGAAGAAGAAGAAGAGTAAGAGTTGATAGCTTTGCTAAGGGAGTATCGCGATGTATTCGCTTGGAGCTACAAGGATCTGAAAGGTGTAGACCCTGACATATGCTCACATACGATCCCCATGACTTTAGAGGCTAGGCCCTCTAAGCAAAAGCCATACACATACAATGATAACTATGCTGCCAAGATCAAATAAGAGATAGATCGCCTGGTGGAAGCTAGATTTATCTATGAAATTGAGCATACTGAATGGGTATCCCCCATTGTCGTGGTGCCCAAAAAAAATGGCAAATTACATGTATGCATTAACTTGAAGAAGGTTAACGCACCCACTATCAGGGATAGTTATCCGCTTCCTATCACGGAGCATCTATTAGAAAGGTAGCAGGCAAGGAAGTGAACAGCTTCCTAGATGGGTTTTCGGGCTACAATCAAGTAGCCATTGCTCCAGAGGATCAACATAAGACGGCTTTTGTCACGGAGTGGGGCATATTTGCCTTTCGGGTAATGCCATTCGGGCTTACTAATGCACCTGCTACCTTTCAAAGATTGATGTGCCACGTGTTTAAAGAGTTCTTGAGGAAGAATTTGGAAGTCTATGTTGACGATCTGTGCGCTCATTCCAACATTAGACAGACCCATATACCTGAACTCAAACAAATCTTTGATAAATGCAGAGAATATCAAGCTTGCCTGAACCCAAAAAAGTGTGTTTTCATGGTCAGACAAGGCAAAATTCCAGGACACATAGTGTCCAGGAACGGCATATCCACTGACGAAGAGAAAGTGAGAGCCATTGCAGAACTACCTAAGCCAAAGAACGTCAAGGAAGCACAGGCTTTCATGGGGCATTGTGGTTACTACCGCTGGTTCATTCACATGTATGCTGTCATTGCAAAGCCCATGTATGGACTTCTGACTAACTTTGAGTGGACTGATGAATGTGAGAATTCCTTCAATGAGCTTAAACGAAGATTATGTTCAGCACCAATCTTGACCACACCGGATTGGAACAAGCCATTCCATGTTCATGTGGATGCCTCCAATTATGCAATTGGATGTGTACTCGCACAACCTATTGGTGAAGGTAATATGGATCTTCCTATTGCCTATGCTAGTAGACAGCTAAATGCAGCTGAACGGAATTATACCACCACTGAGAGAGAAGGACTAGGCATGGTGTATGCGGTTAAAAAGTTTAGACATTATTTGCTTGCAAATAAGTTTAAATTTTTTACTGATCATCAAGCATTACTATACTTAGTAAACAAACCATGCAACACAGGAAGATTAGTAAGATGGTTTCTCTTACTAATGGAGTATGACTTTGAGGTTGTGGTGAGGAAAGGCAGGACTCATTTGAGAGCAGACCATCTCTCTAGGCTCACATCCGGAGAGGCCCCACAAGGAGTGTCAGATGACTTACCTGATGCTTACTTGTTCAATTTGGAAGTGGTGCCTCAATGGGCCAAGCCCTTAGTGCCAGTACTTACATATGGGCCTAATCATCCAATAGTAAACACACAAGATAGGGAGGTAGTCAAAGCTCAAAAGTATCATATCATGGCAGGAAGTATGTACAAACATACCGATCAAGGAATATTAGCCTGTTGTGTGGAAGAGGACGAGTACGCTAAATGGTTGCAATTAGCACATGTAGGTGCACTAGAGCAACACTACTCAAAACAAAGAACCCTACAGACTCTAAGAAGACTTGGAGTGCATTGGCCGACTATGGAGGCTGATGTCCAAAAGTTGTACAAGGAATGCCCAATCTGCTGCACTAAGCCACCAGTGGAACATGCCACTCTTTATCGAGTGTCTTTAGTGCCAGATTGGAGTGAGCCATTAGTGGCCTTTTTGAGGACGAAAACATTCCCTCAAGAAATGACTCTGGTTAGACAAAGAAGTCTAGAACAAGAAGCCATAGATTACTCACTCATTGGTGATAATCTATACAAGCGTGGTAAAGATGGTTACCTAAGATTATGTGTCCACGAGAGTGAATATCTCAAGATCCTGGAAACTGCTCACCAAGGTGTAGCAGGAGGACATTTTGGAGCAGATCGAGTGATTAAAGCGATTCTATTTGCAGGCTTGTGGTGGCCGACCCTTCACATGGATGCACATACCTATGTGAAGAGGTGTGACGTCTGTCAGCGAGCTCAGCCTCCTATGTGCAAAGATGAGATGCCACTAAAACCCATGATGGGTGGACGAGCATTCTCTAAGTGGGGAATAGACTTTGTTGGTCCTATTAATCCCCCAGCTAAGGGCTCCCATGCTGAGTATATCATTGTGGCCACTGACTATATAACTAAGTGGGTAGAGGTAAAAGCCACAACAAAGAACGATGCACAAACAACAACTAAGTTCTTGTTTGAGAATGTGTTCACCAGGTATGGATTACCTATAGAACTAGTCAGTGATAGAGGGACTCACTTCTTGAATGCTTGGTAGTGCATAAGAAGTCTGCCCCCTATCACCCCCAAGCTAATGGCCAGGCTGAGAGTACAAATAAGATCTTATGCAATGTACTGACGAAATTAGTGAACAATAAACGCTCTGATTGGGACAAACAGCTACACCATGCTGTTTGGGCATACCGAGTGACCTATAAAACGGTACTCCAAGCCACACCCTTTCAGATGGTGTTCAGTCAGAATGCGGTGCTACCCTTGGACTTTTTGATACCTACATTGAAAGTAGCACAGGAGCACGAGTGGACGGGCCATGAACTCTCCTCTCGAATTTTTTATCTTGAACGTCTAGGCGAGACATGATTGAGAGCTGCAAAAGGAATCTATGCAGTGAAGAAGAGGCAAAAGGCATACTTTGATACTCATGTGAAGGATAAAGGCTTGAAAGCAGGAGACCTAGTCCTAGTCTACACATTGAAGCAGCATGCTCGGAAATTAGAGAAAAGAGGCTATGGACCTATGATTATAATAGGATTTCAACTAGTGGGGCAGTACAACTAGCCACTTTGGAGGGCGATATTCTCCCTAGCTACATAAGCGGATGTAGAGTCAAGTTATACCAAGAACCCCTGACTGAAGAGATGTTAAATCGGCTCAACACTGCCAAGAAACGTAAAGAGGAGGAGAAACGAATTCGAGAAGAAGCACAGGCAGAGGCCTTAGAGCGCATCCGACGAATGAAATTGAGGAGGCAAAGGAGAGATCAGCCTATGATTGACACTCAAGAGTCTCCAGGCTATCACATGGCCATGTGCGAGGCTTCAGGTGAACGTGCCCATAGGATAATGGATCGACGACCTTTTGTGACCCTATAAGTTGGACAAGGAGGCAGCGCAAGGACTGTAAGAGCTTTAATTGATTCAGGTGCAGCCACTAGTGCAGTTCGGCTTTCTTATTGCCAGTAGCTGCAATTGGAGGTAAAACCCCTAGAAGCATATCTGATAGGATTAGGAGGTGTTGAAACCCCTTGCATGGGAGAGGTGGAACTTCCCCTCTACATACAAGAGGTCCTCATGCCAGCAAAAGTGCTAGTATGTGAAGACGAGGATCTTACCGAACCTCTGGTCTTGGGTCAAGACTGGATATATGATCACGCAGTCAACCTCAACCTAAGAAGTGGACTTCTTCAGGCTTGGGTAGGCCAAAGCCGTCTTACGATTGAATTAGAAAATCAAGCACTCAAACCAATAGAACAGGCACCAACTCCTGGTCCCTCCAGGAATCCACATAAAGATAATGATGCTGTTCTTGTCCAAACTTCTATGGTGCAGAGGATTGTCAATCTTACCAAAGGTATAGGAGTCAATGAGGAGTTCGCAGCTGGGCCAAAGGAGATTCTAAACATGCAGACCAAACATCATACAACACGAAGAAGGCCGTTGATCAAGAAGCAGGAGCGCCAACTAGTGCAACACGGAATACCTCGTGGCGCGCAGCAGATCTGGATACGCAAGGATGAAAAACCCACAGCTCTAGTAGCAGGCTCTCGAGGAGGCAACAAACACGCCACACCATCACGAACACAAGTAAAGGAGTACCCTAGGCAGCCTCCTAGGCACACCACGTCTATTTGGGTCCCTAAGCGGTCAAGGAAGGCTAGCCCCAATGCTAGACACATATGGGTGCCCAAAGCCTGTTTACGAGCCCAAATAGCTCCAACTCTAGTCACTGGCATAATTCAACACTCACAAGTCCTCTCGACCAACAACGCAGGAACTCTACCTAAATACCACCCTGACCCACACTCAATCAAACCGAGGAATGTCTGGAAATGGGTACCCAAAAGGTCCCAAATCCATCACACTCTAGTTCATAAATCTCTACCTGACCTTAGCTCTAAGAGCTACGAATCCCCTATCAAAGTTTGGAGACTTAAACCATGTATCAAACCCCCTGACCCAATTTTGTAAATCCATCCACTCTGAAATAGGTGCATTCTGAGTCCATTGCATAACCAAAGTATGCATCTAGGATAACACTAACCTCTAATAACCACTCACATCTATCACAAACACTTCATCCCTAACCACTAACCATCGGGATTGTCATATTAGTACTGTGGAGGGAACACCGTTATATCCTGTTTCCTATGCAACACTAATGTGCCTTTCTTCTTCTAGCAGATAAGCACCCGATTCCCATGGCAGCAGAAGCAGGCACGAGTTCTCAGGCAGGCACCAGCACTCAAATCAATTGGGATACCATGCCTGTGGAGGTTCCACTGACAGCTAGGCCGGAGGAGCTTTTGAACGTAAGAAGAATTCCCATTCCGGATCCACCAAGTGGCCTAACAGAAAGAGTAAAGGGGCATTCTCATTGGTTCAATGAGATGCCAGGAGATTTGGGAGACGCAGATCATATCTGGGAATCCAAGATGGAATGTGGAGGAGTGTGGTGGACCTTTCAGTTCTTCTCACGAGAATTTGAAGCATTGCAAAATGCAGCTCCTCTTCAGGATATTTGGCAGAAAGCGGGATTGCAAGATTACTTTAGTGCAGCTTTGCCCAGACCGGATTTTCTTAGGTGCTACTACTTGATTGCCACACTGAAGCCGACTGGAGATAAAGATCATTCAGGCACATTCTGGGTGCCCTCCCTATCAAACCAGGAGGAAATGAAGAAGTTTGAGTTGAATGTTACTTTAATCAGGGAAGCTCTTCAGATGTATGGCACCCATGTGCCTTCCGATCGCGATCCCTTGATACCAGAGTCAATGAAGAGCAACAGAATCAAGAAGTTGAAGGACATGTGTGCCCTCACCCCTAACATCGCCATACCCCTGCGAATGTGCCTGCAACACTTCACATTTCCAGCTCAAGACCGCTTTACCCAACCTCACAAGAAAATATGGTATGGATTATATTTAGCAGAGACTGGAAGCTTGCCAATCAAGATGCCTGTATGGATTCTGGACCAATTGTAT
Source organism: Ceratopteris richardii (assembly GCA_020310875.1). Taxonomy (NCBI): domain Eukaryota; kingdom Viridiplantae; phylum Streptophyta; class Polypodiopsida; order Polypodiales; family Pteridaceae; genus Ceratopteris; species Ceratopteris richardii. The sequence continues at coordinate 141,658,799 of CM035432.1, forward strand.
GAAGCAGGCAAGCGGGGTGTGAGGAAGCATACGTTACATGGTTGCTGTGCGATCACCAGAATCATTTATAGATGTCTTGCATATGACGTGCCAATAGCCAAGGCCCTTAAATACTCACAACTGGATTTTTTCAAGGGGCGAAAGTCAAGGAACCAACCTGCGAAACGAATGCGTGGATCACTCTCCCAGGTCATGATCCCTCACGAGGCCACAGTCGACGCTCCCCCTAGAGAAGAAGCCCACGTAGCACCTTTCACAATACATCTCCAAGGAACTCAATCAGGGGGCGTGGTACAGCCCACACCATCCGCCCCTCCACTACCGACCGATGCCGAGTTTGCATCTATGGCCACCTTAACTGAGGATCCCAATTTTGATTTTGAAAGATTCCTGCAGACGGCGCACTTATCTGATAGTGAAGATTTTCTTGACAATGCCGATCCGGGACCATCATTCCGAAGAGAGCAGCCACAGGGCGAGGCAAGAAGGGTACATTGGGGAGATGAGGCACAACATCCTCATGATCCAAGCACACAAAATCAGGAAGAAGAACGGGGAAATGAACTAGAGGAGAGTGAAGAGGAGGCCCCTGCCTACACGGCACAACTCAAACGGCTATACAAGACAATCAAGCAGGTACAGAGAAGACATAAGATGACAGAAGAGGCGAATAGAGCTCTAGTGAACCAAATGCTTCAAGCCGAGAATGTAGACTCACAATTTGTTGAATCATTGAATCTATTGGCGGAGACATGTAGGATCGGGGAAGCATTGAGGACAATGGTCTATCGAGAGAACCCTACCTATGATAAACGAAGGATTGATACACTGCCACGACGAGGAAAAATGATTCAAATGGAAGTCTCTACTGCCTTGCCTACCACAATTTTAGAGGATGTTCACATGACTAGCCCAAGTCCCACTGACGAACAAGATGTAATTACACAGGTACCATCTCCACCGTCACCTTCCATTCAACCCTCAGAACCCTTCTCCACTAGTCTTTCTGAACAACCGATATCCACCCATCATGAAACCATTGTACACACCTCCGTTTTTACATCCTTCCCTTTACCCACATCCATCACTTCCACCCAAATTTTTGAACCTCACACCGGTCATCCTGCCACCGATCAAACCATAATAGGTCACCCTTCCTATCTCCCCGCCCTTGGACAACCACTTGCCACTAGCCAGACCTTATCCCATCCTTTTCCATTCACCCACACCCAAACCCTATCCACCACTTCCCTTGTAACTGCCTCAAGCTCAACCCAAGTCACACAACCGTCATTCTGGACAAACCTTGTAAATATACTCCAACAGGTTGAGAACTATAATAAAAAGTCCCTTTCCCAACCCCACTCCCCCACATTCACTGCCACCACTAACACACCACCTACCGTTCCCGTATTCACAATTCACACTTCACACACTCTCACATCCGATCCCATGGATATTTCACCATCCACAGGAGCACCCACCACCACGTCTGTTCCACCATCAACACATTTCACTTCACTCATAGGCACATCATCCACTTTTCCCTTTCCCACCTCCCGACCCTTTGCATGTTCCACCTCTACCCATGCATCCACATCATTTAGTAATGCACTAGACACCATGGTGGAAGCGGCCACTCAGCTTAAGCAAGAATATAAGCTATTAGAAGAAAATAACTCAGAGCTGTGCAATCTCTCGGCTCAACTCCAGGCACGAGTCGATGCCTTGGAACTAGGTAATACAGCACTACAACACCAGGTGACTGACCTCCAACAATCAAAGACAGAACTCGAAGCTAAGTATGCAGAGGCAGGCAAAGCTATGGAGGAACAACTCAGAGAACAAATGGGCCGCAATGCGAGACTTCAACGCAACATGGCCCTACTACGTCGCCATCTAGCACGGCTCAAGAAGAGAACCGAAGGCTACAACAACAAAACCAGGAGAACCTAGAAGCGGCCATGGAAAACACCCCGGGAGCACCTATAGACCCTGCAAAATTCCAAGCTGTCCCCTCAGAGCATATTCAACAGGTTTTAGAAGGTTATGCGACCCTCTTGGAAGCCCATGATCAGTTGGCAGACCAGATAAAGGAACTACAAGGATCCAAAATACCGACAACACACCCACCCACACCTAAAGAGACGGTCGATGCCGCTACTTCGCCAGAACCTGAACTTTCTACCAACAGTGAGGTACTTGAGCTACGGCAACAGATTGCAGAGTTGAAAATCAAGTTGTTACAATATGAACGACCTCCTTCCCCACCTGAGCAACCCATAGAAGAAGAAGCAGTTATTATTCCAGTGGAGGAAGCATTTGAAGAGAACTATGAGCCTCAACCTTTTCCAGGAGGCACAATCACTGAGGAGGGACAGGACACTTATGAGGAACCCCCATCGGCATGGATGAAACAGGTAGAAAATGGGGCAGACTCATGAAGAACGTATCTCCTACCAGATGTTGGCCATGAAGACCATTGAAGAAACCATACTTCAATCAGACTACTTCAGACATCTGGCCCCTAGAAGACTAATAACCAGCTCAGAATTACAATATAAACCATACTTTGTACTGTTGGCAGACTACAACGCCGAGATCAAACGTAAGACCAACAAGTACCCAACTTTCGCAACACAATTTGAACCTGAGGACATTCCAGAGGAGGGGCGCAAAGGGAAAATACACCAATCCATCTGGAGGCAAAAGCTATTGGAAACCTATCTCGAGATGCTACGGACATGGGACCACGCGCCCATGCACTTGAAGTATAATAATTGCTATGGACCAGTGCAACGGAGAAGAACATGGAAGTCATTTGCCATTGTTGCTCTAGCACAATGGTGAGAACCACGTTGAGAACCACGTTAAGAAGCTTCACCTCCTTAATGTCAATCCGAGGGAGAGGTAGGAGTGATATGAAGATCGTGAATGTGAGAAGATGTGAGAGTGAAGGTGAGAAGCACAAAGATGCACACACACATACACACACACAATGAAGAGACAAGCAAGACACAATGGAAGGTGGGAAATTAGCTCTATTACTCAAGAATACTCTTACAAGCTCAAAAAATAACTCTAATCTCAAACAAGCTACAATGAACCAACCTCAAAAATGAGCTCTCTAGCTCTTTTTATAGTTTCTAGACTAGTTTTGACCGGTTTCACATCTAGTGACCGGCCTAGTTAAAAATTAGGTCCTAGAGGCTATTTGGGAGGGTAAACGATGTCTAAAAATAACGAAATTTGGTACGAGTGTTCTACCTAAGCTCCTCAAGCTCGAGGACTCCTCGGCTTGCACAAAATGGAGCTATGGATTACAAAAATGGGGTTTTGTCTATATTACATATGTTACAAGAGTGATGAAAATCACTGTTGGATGTTTGAAGAAGTAATAAAAATATAATTGTTTTGAAAAAATGGTCCGACTGGCTCCCTGCTTCGTCTTCACATGCTTCCGTGGCGTCTGTGCCTCTGACTGCTTCCAACACCCCCCTCCCTCTCGCTTCTGTCGTCCCTGACAGAACCTTGTTGTGAGGTCTGCCGGATGTAATTCTGTAGGAGGTCTTGAGCGAGGGTGTGCTCTGATACACGGATACCTCGGGCTAGATCAGCCTCGAGTTTCTCCCAGTCGATAGGTTGCGGCTCGTCTGGTGGTGGGAGCTGATAGTGTGTGGAGTACACCATTCGTTCACAGGCGAATAATTGCAATAAGTGTGTCGGCCTGCTTATGAATACTTCGGAATGGTACTCCCAAAAACCGGTGGTGAACATTTCTTCGAATGTTTGCTTGTAACATGCCGGTAGATATTTGATCCTGCAGTGCCAGGCGTAACACACCCGTAGCGATGGCGTTGTGCTCATATCATAGACTAAATCCAAATTGCCATGCTCAAAGCCCGGGGTGTTGACATGGGGAGCCTTGATGCGCCGGAAGACTTTAAAGACCATCTGCATCATGTCAAAGATTTTGACAGTCATTTGCGCGGCTATATCATCCATAGGTTTTAATCGAGGGAGCCAGTGGCGGATCGTCGCCATCATATAGCCAACTGTGGGTAACGCGACTGGTGGCTTGAAGTAGGGGTAGTTCAGCCAGTCTTGGCACTGCTTATTGTTTTGTAGCTTTATAGCGAAGGCAGTCCAAGAGCGGCGTCGTGGTACTGGTCCCCAGCACGGATTAAATTTTAAGTGAAGAGGCGCCTTTACCCACGTGCTCATCATTTCTGGATAATTTTGCAGTAAATCTTTGCGCCAGTCTGGTTGGAGGATTTCACCTCTCTGCGCCCTTGGTGGCAAGTCCGCTGGCTCGAATTGAGTTGCATGCGTCGGTTTCATGCCGGTTTCTTTCTCTATGGTTAATTGATATTCTGCCATTAACATAAAGTATGGTTTATACTGAAGCTCATGCCCGGATATGTATCTTCGCGGGGCCATGTGAGCAAAGAATGGTGATTGTAAAATTTTTTCTTCAATTATGGCCATGGCATGTAGCTGTGCCTCTACTCTGGCCGAGTGTGTCGTTCCGAGTTCTTCTACTGTCTTCATCCACGCGGGGGTAGGTAATTCGTAGGTCATCTGGCCTTCGGCCGTGACACGTCCGCCTGGGATGGGTATCGGTTCATAAGCCTCTTCGAAGGTCTCCTCCACCGGGATAGTGACAGTTTCTTCCTCAGCTGGTAGCTCAGGTGGGGAGTCTGGCCTTGGTGGTGCTTCATAGATGGCAATCCTAGATTCAAGATTTGTTACCTGGGCCCGGAGTGCGTTGAGTTCCTCTAAAACTTCAGGTGCAGGGTCCACAGGTGCTGGTAATTCCGCTGCTACTGGTACCTGTTGTGTTGCTGGTTCTCTGAGCTGTAGCAGTTTGTGATCTTCCTTTAACTTTTGATACTCTTCATTCATACGGTCATAGTCCTCGAGCAATCTAACATGGTCGTCTAGCAACATCCGCATCGACTCAGATGGGATTGCCTTGAATCTGCTCGGACTGAGTGGCTGTTCTGGATGATCTAAAGCCGCCTCCAAGTTTTCTCTGTTCTGCTCTTGGAGTCTCTGGTTCTCTTCTTTTGCTGCGGCTAAGTGTCTTCTCAATAAGCCCATATTTCTAGTAAGCGTTGCATTGCGGACAGTCTGGGCTCTAAGTAGGTTATCTAAATCTGCGGTGGCCTCTTTGCTTTTTTCCTCACTTTCTATTTCTAACTTGTGATAAGCCTCGCGTAACTCCTGGTACCGGCTGTTCAGTGAGGCGTTCTCAATTGACAACAAATTAAGCTGCGTTTGTAAGTCGTTCGTCGTTTTCTGCAGCTGTTGATAATTGGTGCCGAGTGATGCAAACTCATCTCGGACTTGCGTCATACATGCGAACATGTGTTGAAATGCTGTGTCTACGGTGGGCGATAGCAGTAGTGAAGTGCTAAATGAGGATGCAGTGATGGTAGATGCAGTGGGAATGGGAATCGGGGTTGGGACTGTGGATGCAGTGGTGATTGTGGAAAATTGTGAAGTGCCTAAATATGAGGGTGTTGTGAGTGTAGTGGGTGGTGGTGAGGTGGGTGGTGATATGTCCATGCCATTGGACGTGTTTAATGTTGTGACTGTGAAAAGTGGTGTGATTGGGGGTGGTTGCGTAGGTGTGAAAACGGGATTTACAAACGTAGAGTAGTTTACAGGGGGGATGGTGGGAATAGTTTGGTGAAACGGGGAAATAGGGGTTATGGCAGGTTGGGGAGGTGAGACGGGCGAGAAGGTTAGCGGGGTTAGGAAGGGAAATGGGGTTCTTAGAGGTGGGGGAAACGCTGGGAAGGATGAAGGGGCGAAGGGGTTAACATAGGGATGCAGAGGGCTGGGTGTGGGCCGGGTGGTATGAATGGGTAAGGAAGAGGTTGGGGCTATATTGCTTTGTACAGGTGTGGATGTGGGGAAAGCAGGTGGGTGTGCGGGTGATACAGGATGGGTTGGTGAAAGATGAGGTGAAAGAGGAGTCGAAGGGGTGGAGGTGATTTCGAGGATGGTAGTGGTCTGTACAGCGGTGGTGCGGGGTGGCGAATCTACAAGAATGGTTTCTGCGGTTGTTGAACGTTCGGGGGCGAGGCGTGCCTCCCTGGCTTGTGCTGAAGATTGGGCTCCTGTTGGTACACGAATATACTCCCCGGGTTTTGAGAGTAGTCGCACTCGGCGGGGATCAAATTGTGGTAGTTGCTTTCTTTGTAAAAATCTGAGTGCTTCATGGGAGCCTACTGATTGGACTAACTCTCGGAACCCTCTGATATAGGCGTCTTCGAATCCTCCTGAGATGAGTTCCTGTTCAATTAATGCCTGGCTCTCCTCTTCAGTTAACTTCTTTCGTGCCCAGACTTTCTCCATGGTACGATATAGTTTCTTTATGGCCAATGTATACGCTGCGGCTTCAAAAGTTTCATCTTCATATGTGCTGGTGTCGCCGTGTGTGTCAGTCTGTTGGCCTTGGCCCTCTGTCTGTTCCTCTTGTGAGCCCTGGCTGGCTTCATCGTCGCCTTGATCGTCGTCTGTTTCGGTTCTTTCTTCTTCAGAGCCCGACACAGCTTGTCCCTGTGGCAAGTCTCGCGGCGTAGTGGGGTAGCTGGGGCGTTCATATTCCTGCGAGAACAGTGGTGCTTCTGAATACTGGAACTCGTTTGAGAATGCATCAGGCATCTCAAAATCAAATGTCGTGTTTATGGGGTCGGTCTCCATATGTGGTATCGGGAAAGAAAACGCTTCCGCACCAATGGTGGTGGGAGCTTCTGCGGTTGTGGTGGCGGGTTCTGAGGTGGTAGCTGCCTGAGGTGCAGCGGTACTCGTGGTGGCCTCCGTAATTACTGGTCTGGACAACCGTATGCGAATAGGTTGTACAGTGGGCTCAGCTTCTGTCTGTGGTCGTTCGGGAGAGGGTTGTGGTGATGGCGACTCTGGCACTTGAAGGCAGGGGATGGTGCCTCGCATGCGCTTACCAGCCCGTGTCCTACTGGGCTTCCTAGCTTTCTTCGCTGTGCTCTTGAATGCCTTCAATTCCTCTCCTGTTAATGCACGCTCGATGGGCAAGTCATAAGCCAAACACATATACACAATTCTTGTGAGTGCACAACATCCGTTAAGCACTTTTTTACGCTCCCATCTGTGCTGTGCCAGGTACATTTGGTCTATGATCCAGCTTGCCAGGTCAACTGTTTGAGGTCCCGTACATGCCAAATATAATCCAAACCATATTCTTTTGTGTGGCATGGTAAATCTGTCCTGAGCTGGAAATGCAAAATGTTGCATGCATATTCTTAGTGGCTTTGACAACTCAGGTGTAATGGCCGAAATCTCTTCCCACTTCGTGACATCCCCACGTTTCATTGGTTCTGGAATCAATCTCTCTCGGTCTGTGGGAGTGTGGGTTCCATGAATCTTGATGGCTGCTCTGATTAGGTCCTTAGAGAGATAAAATCTCTTGTAAGGTGGATCATCCACTAGGGTAGGCAAGATGAAGGTTCCTGGGATGTCCTTATTCTCTGATGCCAGTAAGGTAGTGATCAAGTAATAGCATCTATAAAAATCTGGTTTGGGTAAAGGATCACTGAAGTATTCTGTGAAGCCGGCTCTAGCCCAAACATGAGTTAAATCTTGGGTGTTTTGTAGGGCTTCGAATTCTCTGGAGAAAAACTGGTACTTTCCCCACGTGCGGTCATCAAAAGTCAGAGAGGATTCAAAGATAAAGTCTGCGTCCGCGAGGGGTCCTGCCAGGCCCTGAAACCAATGAGAATTCCTGTGTATCTTTTCGGTGTAGCCCATAGGGGGGTTATCGATAGGCATGGGCCCTGGAAATCCCTGAAATTCCGGCGGTGGAGCAGTAGGGTGGGACTCTGCTCGTAGCACGTTGAGTGGTACTGCTGCTACACTGGGGCCTACTCCTGATGTTCCTTCGTCAGTTTGCATGGTGGCTGGTGCGCTAGTGAGAAAGATCTGCTACAAAAGATTAACACATTAGCATGGAAATTAATCATGATCCCATCTAAGTGAGACCGCAATCCCTTTCCATAACTGATGCGTAACCCGTGTAGCCAAGTGCTGTGATGTGATGGATGCAATGTGTCTTGCAGCACTAGTGCAGGTCTCTAGACACCTATACGTTTCCGATCCTGCATACATTTCTTGATGAGGTGAGATTACGAGTGGTGTGTGATGATGGTGTGTGAACTTATACAAGGTTGAAAGGTTAGTAATTGAGTACAAGGTTGTATGTTAGTCGGGGGGTAGTTAGGCAATGGGTTAGGGGAAGACGGTGGGACACGTTTCGGTATCCATTTCCTAAGAGTCCTTGAACGGGTGGTGGGTTTCTGCTGAGGGGTAAAAGGGGGTAACTGGTGTGGTGGTATCGAGGGATGAGATGAGTTATGGGGGTTATATATTACATGGCATATGGGTTGAGCGATGATACATGGTTTGGGTACCCAGATCTGCGTGGGCGTGGGTCTATGGGTAAGGTACTTCTTGGCTATCCACATTTGTCGGATGCTCGGACCTGTAGAAGAAGGTCGAGGGGATGGTGGATATCGATTCTGTTTCTGTTCTGCCTTTTGCTTGTTGATCTCTGCTTGGTTGGAGTCCTTCGGTGCTTTTTGTCCTTTAGGCACCCATATTTGTCTAGTGCCGCTTCCTTTGGGAGGCCTAAACTGCTTTCCATGTTGTTTCCTCTGATACTGTCGTCGGTCTGGGTTCCTTTGTTGCGGTTGACTCTGTTGTTGTTGAGGTTGAGAGGTCGGATGGACACTCTGCTTTGGAAAAGAAGGGAGTTCCAACACTTGCGTGACCTGCCCATCAGGAAGTGATGTCTTTCGTAACTTTAATCTAGGCCAGTCCGCAACAAGCTTGGAAGGATGAGCACCGTAGGGTGTCGTGCTCATTTGGCCGCTGATGCAACCCACCTGACCTCTGATTGTGCCCTTCTGCCCTTGCTGTTGGGTAACTGTCTCTTCTAGTTTGCAGGAAGTCCCAAGGAAGATCTCCTGTCGTCCTTCTGACTGACAACTGTCTATAGCCAAGCCCGAGTGGGTTGGTGTAGACGTAACGTGACTGGTCTGATTAAAGATCTTCCGGTCTTCCGTCGCCTGCGTTTCATAGGGTCTAGGGTCACAACCGTCAAGCGGAGTGCGGTTAGGGAAGTCAAGCGGTATCACTCGCTTCTGCTCTAAGGTTCCAATCTGTAAGGAGCCTTGTCTAAGATTTAGGTCCACTGAGTGATCGTATAGCCAATCTTGGCCAAGGATTAGGGGTTCTATCAGGTCGTCATCATGGCACACTAGTAATTTCGCTGTCATCGTCAAATTCTTAATGAGGATAGGAAGGTCCACCTCACCCATGCAAGGGGTTTCCATGCCTCCTAAGCCTATGAGGTATGCCTCAATTGGCCGCATTTCTATTCCTGAATCTTTATAGTGGGACCATCTAATCGCACTAGTAGCAGCACCTGAGTCAATTAAAGCCCTGAGTTCTTGGCTATGGTGACCGTGCTCTAGCCTAACTGTAATGAATGGTCTCCTGTCCACTATGCTAGGATGAGTGGTTGACTTTACGTGACACATGGCCATGGAATATCTGGGTGATGTTTCCAAATGGTTATAACGTTCTCTCCCTAGTCCTTGTCTTCTTAGCTTCATGCGCTTAATGCGTTCTATGGCTTCTGCCTGAGCTTCTGCTCGTATTCTCTTTTCTTCCTCCTTACGCTTCTTTGCCAATGTGAGTCGTCTTAGCATATCCTCAGTAAGAGGTTCTTGATATAACCTGACTCTACAGCCACTAATGTAATTAGGCATTATATCTCCTTCTAAGGTGGCTAACTGTACTGCTCCACTAGTCGAGAGTCTGTTAATGATCATAGGTCCATAACCTCGCTTTTCTAACTTCCGTGCGTGCTGTTTCAGCGTATATACTAGAACTAAATCTCCTTCTTTTAGGCCTTTATCTTTCACATGTGCATCAAAATATGCTTTCTGTCGCTTCTTCGCTGCGTATATTCCTGCTGCTGCTTTCAGCCTGGTTTCTCCTAATCGTTCCAAGTCCATTATTCTCGCTGATAATTCATGGCCGGTCCACTCATGTTCTTGTGCAACCTTAAGGGTCGGTATCAAGAAGTCGAGAGGAAGCACTGCATTCTGACCAAAAACCATCTGAAAGGGAGTTGCATTGAATACGGTCTTGTAGGCCACTCGATATGCCCAAACAGCGTGGTGTAGCTGTTTGTCCCAATCTGAACGTTTATTGTTCACGAGTTTCGTCAGTACGGTACATAGTATCTTGTTAGTGCTTTCAGCCTGACCATTGGCCTGAGGATGATATGGTGCAGATTTCTTATGAATCACCATAAAATCCTGTAACAAATATTCAATGACTTGGTTTAGAAAGTGGGTACCTCGATCACTCACAAGCTCTATAGGCAGTCCATATCTTGTAAAGACACTTTCAAATAAGAATTTTGCAGTCGTGTGAGCATCATTCTTTTTTGTGGCTTTTGCCTCTACCCATTTTGTAAGATAATCTGTGGCAACAATAATGTATTCCGCATGTGTACCTTTTGCAGGGGGGTTAATGGGTCCTACAAAGTCTATACCCCACTTAGAAAATGCACGTCCGCCCATCATGGGTTTTAATGGCATTTCATCTCTGCGAGTAGGAAACTGAGTTCTTTGGCACACGTCACATCTCTTTACATAGGTATGTGCATCCATGTGAAGAGTGGGCCACCATAATCCTGCAAAGAGGATGGCTTTGATTATCCTATCTGGTCCAAAATGACCTCCTGCAACACCTTGGTGTGCAGTCTCTAGTATTCTCAGATAATCGCTCTCATGAACACATTGTCTTAGATATCCGTCTCGTCCTCTTTTGTATAGATTATCGCCAATAAGTGAATAGTCTTGAGCTTCCTGCTCTAGACTGCGTTGTCGAGCTAAGGTCATTCCTTGAGGGAATGTGTTCGTCCTCAAGTATGTCACTAATGGTTCACTCCAGTCTGGTGTGAGGTACACATGATATAATGTCGCATGCTCTACTGGTGGTTTTTCACAACACACCTGACATTCTTTACACAACTTGTAGACATCTGCTTCCATCGTAGGCCAATATACTCCTAATCTCTGCAGAGTCTGTAGTGTTCTATGTTTTGAATGATGTTGCTTTAGTGCACCTAAGTGTGCTAATTGCAACCAATTCGCATGTTCTGATTCATCTACACAACAAGCAAGAATCTTTTGATTATCCTGTTTATATATGCTTCCTGCCATTATTTGATATCTCTGGGATTTGGTAATCTCTCCTTCTTTGATCTTTATCCTAGGACTCTTGGGCCCGTATGTCAGAATAGGGACTAAGGGCTTAGCCCATTCTGGTGCTATCTCAAGGTTGAATAAGTATGCATCTGGTAGATCGTCAGCTACTCCTTGAGGGGCTTCTCCCGAGGTTAATCTTGAGAGGTGGTCAGCTCTAAGATGCGTCTTTCCTTTCCTAACTACCACTTCAAAATCATACTCCATGAGTAATAGAAACCAACGTATCAATCGTCCTGTGTTACATGGTTTGTTGACTAAGTATAATAAGGCTTGATGATCGGTAAAGAACTTGAATTTGTTGGCCAACAAGTAGTGCCTAAATTTCTTTACTGCGTAGATCATCCCTAATCCCTCTCTTTCCGTCGTGGTGTAATTTCTTTCTGCTGCGTTCAGTTGTCTGCTAGCGTAAGCTATGGGGAGATCTATGTTACCTTCATTCGTGGGTTGTGCTAACACACATCCTATGGCGTAATTGGATGCATCCACATGTACATGGAATGGCTTACTCCAATCTGGGGTGGTCAATATAGGTGCTGAGCACAAACGTCGTTTAAGTTCATTGAATGAATTTTCGCATTCATCTGTCCACTCAAAATTGGTCAAAAGAGAGTATAGAGGTTTGGCTATGATGGCATACATGTGTATGAATCTCCTATAATAACCGCAATGGCCCATAAATGCCTGTACCTCCTTCACATTAGTTGGTCTAGGTAATTCTGCAATTACCTTCACCTTTTCCTCGTCCGTAGAGATTCCATTTTTTGACACAATGTGTCCTAGAATTTTGCCTTGTCTGACCATGAAAACGCATTTTTCTGGGTTCAAACAAACCTGATATTCTCGACATTTGTCAAATATTTGTCTTAACTCTGGGATATGTGTCTGCCTTACATTTGAATGAGCACATAAGTCATCGACGTAAACTTCCAAGTTCTTGCGTAAAAATTCCTTAAAAACATGACACATGAGTCGCTGGAAAGTAGCGGGTGCATTTGTCAAGCCAAATGGCATTACACGAAATGCAAATATGCCCCATTCTGTGGCAAAAGCCGTCTTGTGTTGGTCTTCTGGAGCAATGGCTACTTGGTTATAGCCTGAGAATCCATCAAGAAAGCTGTAAACTTCCTTGCCCGCAACTCTTTCCAATAGGTGTTCCGTGATAGGAAGAGGATAACTATCTCTAATCGTGGCGGCATTAACTTTCTTAAGGTTAATACACACACGCAATTTTCCATTCTTCTTGGGCACAACCACAATGGGGGATACCCATTCGGTATGCTCAATTTCGTAGATAAATCCTGCTTCTATCAACCGATCTATCTCCTCTTTAATCTTCGCAGCGTAGTTATCGTTGTACGTGTACGGTTTTTGTTTTGTCGGCTTCGCATCTGGAGTCATAGGGATTCTATGAGAACATATATCTGGGTCTACTCCTTTCAAATCTTTGTAACTCCAAGCAAAAACATCTCTATATTCACGCAATAGGGCAACTAACTCCTCTTCTTCTTCAGTCGTCAAATCGTGCCCTATGTATGTACATTTTTCTTCTTCTCCTTCTATGGCAACTATTACTTTCTTGGTTTTCTCTCGGTTATCATATACTTGTCCGTCATTCGCCTTTCTATTGGGCATTCGTACCATGATTCTTCTATCTTCGATTTCATATTTCTTGAAATTCTCGGGTACTTCAAACAAAGATTCTTCTTCTTCCGACATGGTTTCTTTCTTCTTTCTCTTCTTGCCTTCACTCTTGGTAGTCACTTGAGTGGCTAACCTTACCTCGTTCGTAATTTCCTCGTGTCTCTGAGTGTGAGTCTCTACTTCGTAGAAATATTCTTCCTCTGATGCAAAGGGTGGGTCCATGATAATTGATTCTAAATCAAAATCGCTTGCATCCTCGAATGCATCAGTGTTTGGTTCGCACTCTTCTAAAATTGCATCGCACACGATTGGCTCTATCATAAAAACTGAAATGTCATAGCCCTCCTCGTCACAGTGGGGTGTCCATTGTTCTTCATTGATGGCTACATCCATGGTTGCTAGTATTTCCGCCCATCCATGGGGTTCAAACTCCTCGTCAGGGAATACTACAGGTGCATAGGCTGGATCTTGAAGGGTTCGTGGATGTTGTTCTGCACCTAAGGTCCTGGCTTCTAATCGTTCTTCCTCTTGTTTGGCTACTTTACACATCCATAAATGGGTATCCTCATGCAACCAAGAAGGATCTGATTCTAATGAGTGCACGGATTCCGTCTCTGCTGGTGTCTTATGGATGGTATTCCACTGTATTGGGGGTACATCTCTATGTGAATAGTCTTTAAGATTGACTTTGGTAGTCACTCCTAAATGTTGCAAGTACAAAGAATTAGTTCCCCAATCTTGTACGATTTGCAGCTGACGCATGAATGGTCGTCCCAATATCATCTCATACGCATGATTTTTAGCAAAGTCACAAATGGCGAAAGTATGCTCAAATTCTACACCACAAGTGGTGAGAGATATGCCTTCTAGTAAGCCTAACGGTTTTTCTATGTGTCCATCGGCCATTTGTAGCTTCATCCTGGTGGGTCTGAGTGCTGGCTTACCCCAACGTTTCCATAAGGCGGTAGTAGCGATAGCTACCCCGGCTCCTGAATCTAAGATGGCTTTCGTGGTGTAGCCCTGATGGTTTATTGGAAGATATGTGTTACCTTCCTCTCCTTCGCTTACGTCTCCAATCTTTTCCACGGGTATCTCTGGTACCTTCTTATGTGATTCTATCTGAGAGGGTGTGGTAGCTAGCTCAGGGAATTGATTTGCTACGTGCTTCCACAATTCTGGTTTTACTTTTAACAGTTCCTCCAGAGTGAGATTACATTGTACTTTGGTATTCTTGATCACTTCCGTATTTCTAGGGATCACTGATTCTTCATTCCTCACTATTATCGTGGGTGCTCTCATACTAATAGACTTAGCTTCCCAAGGCCCTGTGAACTGAGGTAATTCTTGTAAAGAATTAGATTCAAATCCTGTGGGTTCACTCAGTCGTTCCATCTCTACATCACCATATATAGAGGGGATGTCTTGGGGAAATTGTTCCTGCAAGTCGTCTATTTCTTGAATAGGAGGATGAGTTCCTTGTTCTTTCCTCCATTTCTCTTCTTGGATTTCTCTCAAAAATTCATGTGAGTACTTATGTATGGAAGATAGGTTATCTTGACTCTCTGTATTGGGTACTTGAGACAGGGATGGTGGATTCCTTTTCGGTGTCTCTGGGATAATAGGGTTCCTATGCTGATCCTTTTTCTCTTTGCTTTCAATCAAGTATTCTAGCCTCTCCATTAGTCCTTGAAAGTGTAGTTCTGGTTTTGCCATGTTGTTCCAATTAAGATATCGAGAGGCTTCGAACAAGGCTTGTGCTAACTCTACCATCTTCATGCAAAGTTTAGTTCTCTCAATCTCTAGGTCAGCTCGAGGGTAGTTTTTACTCATTTCTGTTACTTGAGGTCCTTCTTTTATTCTAGCCTGATATGCACGAAACATCATGTCTAGATCTTCCGGTATGGGTTCCGCTAAGACTGATCCTGATTTCTGAGCTGGGATTTCTTGGTTTGATTCTTGTGAAGCCAATTCTTGTATTTTGGCTCTAGATTCTCTTAAACTTCCTTCCAACTCACTTATCTTTTTACTCCATTTTCTCTTCATCCTTTCTCTGGAATCTTTCCAAGATTTCGTCTTTTTGCTACTCGATTCCGCAACTTCACGAGTTTCGGCTATTTTCTCATGATTAAGCTGTTGGTTCTGTAAGAGTGTCTGGGCTCTGGTTATAGCTTGGATAGGCACGTATGTAGGGTTGGATCCATCTACGTTGTTTACAATACCTATCACGTTGATCGATGTCACATTTGATGTGTTAACTGGGTTCTTAGGACAATCTTTGATTATGTGTTCTTTGCCACAATCGGCGCAAAAGCCTTGGACGCTATAGTACTGCGATTGCCTTACTATTGGGGGATGTGGACAATCCTTAATGAAATGATCTCCTTGGCACCTAAAGCATGGTCCTCTAGGGCCCTGTGGTCTCTGTTGTCTCAATTGGGGCCGTGGGTTTGGGTTTGCGTACATCACATTAGTATAATCTGGCTCCCAACTAGGTTCCATTGGAGGACTATCATAATGATATGTCTCCACATGCTCTGGTGACTCAGTGTAATAAGCGGGTGGACTAGTTACATGAGTAGAGTCAAAACTGTTTGAGTTCGGGTCACTTTCGGTGATCAGGGGTGAAGAAGGCACTAAGGCCCTACTTAGGTTCTCTTCTGCAGCCGCATATTTGACTGAGATGACATTCGCTGGTGGGGGTGGCTGCTGAGCTAAGACGGGTTGAGGTCTCTGTTGAGCCTGGTATGGGTAGTTCTGAGGAGGCCTATAGTAATAAGGCTGAGCATTGTATTGGCCTTGATACCTACCGGGCTGCTGGTATGTTTGTGGGTAGTTCTGTCTCACGGTTTGTTTGTTGTACGGGCAGTCCTGAGCTGTATGATTCGTGTATCTTCTCTCAATTGAACAATATTGGCCACTAGGGTTGGCGTGAGGTTGAGGTGCATTGGGGCACATGTTTGCCAAATGATTTCCACCACAAGTGTAACAACGTACATTTGTAGGTAGCTTGGGCACCTGTTTACTAGAAACTCCTAGTTTTTGGGCCACTTTTTCTGCTAGGTCCTCTATCGAATTAGACAATTTTGTGGATGCTAGAGAAGAACAATCTGAGTCCTTATAGACCTTTGAGAGTTCTAATTCATCTCCTAGGTTGTCCTCGATGTCTATACATATTCTTACACACTCCTCTAGCGTTCTGGGTTCTTTTAGGTACACATAAGAGCGTAGTTTAGCGCTCAACAAGCCATCTAGGAACAGTGATACTTGTTTAGCTTGTGAGGGTAGCTCTTGCATTGGGCATCGTTCAACATATTGTCTGAATCTACGACCTGCCAGTCTTACTGTTTCTTGAGGGGTTTGCTTAAAACTATGAATCAACGAAGACGTGTCATGTCTAACCCCACTTTTAGAGAATTCAGTGATGAATGACTCTAAAAAGTGATGAATGTCTCTAAATTGCCTTTGTTGCAATGGTTGGAACCAAGTTAAAGCGGTATTCTTTAACGTTAGTCCAAATGCATTGTACTGCGTGAACATGTCTTCAACTTGTTCTGCTCTTAGTACTTGCTTGAATTCTGCGACATGGTCATAGGGATCTCCTGTCCCATCAAAGTAATTCTTCATGGATTTTACTAATTGAGTGGGTCTCAAAACTCTTGCGTGTTCGCGTGGTCTAGGTAGAGGAAAATCATCTCTACCACCTGGTACTCCATGTTCTCTTTGTCTATCCGTCCTATTAGTGTTCGTGGTTGTTCTATCTCTCCCTATGGGGTGAATGAAGTTTACTTCCGGTCTCTCGTGATTTCCTTCTCTTTGATTTCCATGGGCTGAGGATGTCCCTGCCCCTTGTTGATTTGCATTCATGTTCGTTCTAAGTGGAGGGAATATCAATTCACCTCTCCATGTGTATGTGTTTTTAGCGCGTTCAGGCACCATAAAGACTCTTTCTGAAGTCTCATCCAGGTATACAACCTTTCCAGGTGTATCTGGGTCCTTGAATTCATAGATTGTGATGATGCCTACCTCACTGGGGTTTTCCTTCCTGTACCTCCAGAAGGCTTCGTCTGTTTCTTTATTTACAAACAACTCGGTGCTCCTGTTGTCTTGAGGGATCCATTCTGGGATGAGTACTCTTGTTAATACGGATTTCCCTCTAGGTGTCCTAGGTTCTTCTAACGGTTCTTTTCCTTGAAATTTCCCTTCTGTCTCTAATTGGATTGTGCCAAACTCATTAGTATCGTTGGGCTGTGTACTTAGGATGTACATGGTTCCTTCTTTGTCTATGTACGCGTCTCTCTCAAATTTCACCACTGGTCTTTCCAATCCAATGGGTTGATCAGGGTTGTGCAGTTGCACTACTTGCCTTTGCAAACCATCCTCATAGATGCGAGCACCTAATCGGTTGGTTCGGAGAAACTCTAGCTGCGTTCTATAGGGTCCTTCAGGTTTTTCTAGGTATGCTACATGAGATCCTCCTGCTGGTCTGTCTGTGCTAAATGCCATTTCTGACTCACTTGATTCTGAGCTCAACTCGTAGGGATAACTACTGTTCAATTGCTGAGCCCAAGATCGTGCGGTGGTTCTTACACTAGCCTCCGATGATCTAAGGCTTCTTCTGTCCGACTTACCTATATGTTTGCCCGATCTAAGGTTCATTAATTTCCTTCCTTGCTCACTCAATTACACACTTAGATCGTCAATGGTTTGCCCTTGCTAGACCTGGAAAATTCCAATATTAGACCAATTCACAAGATGATTAAACACTTGAGTATATACACCTTTTTAGCTCAAATTTTCAATGTGTGCCCCCTGACTTCCTAGTCCCAAACTAGGTGAACCTCAAAATAGCTTATCCAAAATTAGACGTATCCTTTAAGAAAAAAACAGTTGAGGTCACGTAGTACTCGTCACGAGCTTTCTAACGAGCTATTAAGCTAAAAAATCGGACTCCGGATGAAAAAGTTACACGCGTTCAGGTCCTGGGGGGTAAAAATTGACAATCCAATTTTTCTTCAAATATGAGCTAAGGGGTCTCCTATGAGTCTAATGGTCCAAAAATTTTCCAAAAATAACCCCAAAATTGGTCAAAAATTGAAGTCCAAAATTTGCGATGGGGGTGGGCAATCGCGATGGTCTGGGACCGTCGCGATGGTCCGAAAAAACGAACAATCGCGATGGCGCGGGTCAACGGTCAAAGTTGGACAATCGTGATGGCGCGAAAAAGTGGACCGTCGCGATGGCGTGGGATTTGGACAATCGCGATGGCCCGAAAAAGCGAACCGTCGCGATGGCTCGAAGTGAACAATCGCGATGGCGTGAGGTCGAACCGTCGCGATGGTCCAAAAATGAACCGTCGCGATGGCGTGATCGGGCGGACAATCGCGATGGTCGGGTCAACGGTCAACGGTGGACAATCGCGATGGCGCGAAAAAGTGGACCGTCGCGATGGCGTGGGATTTGGACAATCGCGATGGCCCGAAAAAGCGAACCGTCGCGATGGCTCGAAGTGAACAATCGCGATGGCGTGAGGTCGAACCGTCGCGATGGTCCAAAAATGAACCGTCGCGATGGCGTGATCGGGCGGACAATCGCGATGGTCGGGTCAACGGTCAACGGTGGACAATCGCGATGGTCCGAAGTGAACCGTCGCGATGGTCCGCGATGCGATGGCTTGAGCCAATCGCGATGGTCCGATTTTGGGCTGTCGCGATGGTCCGAAAAAACGAACCGTCGCGATGGTTCAACGTGACACGTGGCACTGTCGTGGC
Source organism: Ceratopteris richardii (assembly GCA_020310875.1). Classification (NCBI taxonomy): domain Eukaryota; kingdom Viridiplantae; phylum Streptophyta; class Polypodiopsida; order Polypodiales; family Pteridaceae; genus Ceratopteris; species Ceratopteris richardii. Next base: position 141,677,535 of record CM035432.1, read on the forward strand.
GATGGCATAGGCCAATCGCGATGGTCCGGGGTCAAACGAACCGTCGCGATGGTCCAAGTGGACCGTCGCGATGGCTCAAGTGAACCGTCGCGATGGTCCGAAAAAGCGAACCGTCGCGATGGTCCGGCCGAGCCGTCGCGATGGCGTGAGCCTATCGCGATGGTGTGACACAATCGCGATGGTCCGAGCCAATCGCGATGGTCCGAGCCAATCGCGATGGTCCACCAAATGACGAATTTTTGGGATGCGAGTATGGATTCCTAGTGGCGCAGGTGTGCTCTTCACGCTGGTGTGGTCGCCTTCTCCAAATTCCGAACTTGGCGGACCATCGCGATGGTCCAACACAGTCGGAAATTTCTGACAGAAACTGAAATTTTTACCTTTTGGAAGCTTTCCTGATGCTCTGAAGCTCTGTACCTGCAAGAAAACTCAAGAAAACACAAGTGCATACAAGCGCAAAAACTCTCTCTCGCTCTCTCGCACGCACAAATGAGGGGAAATGAGGTGAATGGGTGGATATGGTGAATTTTCTGATTTTTTTGGAAATGGAGATGATGATGCGATGATGAAGATGGAGTGTGGGAGAGGTGAAAAACACTAAAAACTAAGTAAAAACAACAACAAAAACTGAAATTTTTACCTTCCAACGCCTCTTCTTGCTATACTCTTACCATCACACATTCGTCCTAGACTCGATCCCCGGCAACGGCGCCAAATTTGGTGTTGCTCTAGCACAATGGTGAGAACCACGTTAAGAAGCTTCACCTCCTTAATGTCAATCCGAGGGAGAGGTAGGAGTGATATGAAGATCGTGAATGTGAGAAGATGTGAGAGTGAAGGTGAGAAGCACAAAGATGCACACACACATACACACACACAATGAAGAGACAAGCAAGACACAATGGAAGGTGGGAAATTAGCTCTATTACTCAAGAATACTCTTACAAGCTCAAAAAATAACTCTAATCTCAAACAAGCTACAATGAACCAACCTCAAAAATGAGCTCTCTAGCTCTTTTTATAGTTTCTAGACTAGTTTTGACCGGTTTCACATCTAGTGACCGGCCTAGTTAAAAATTAGGTCCTAGAGGCTATTTGGGAGGGTAAACGATGTCTAAAAATAACGAAATTTGGTACGAGTGTTCTACCTAAGCTCCTCAAGCTCGAGGACTCCTCGGCTTGCACAAAATGGAGCTATGGATTACAAAAATGGGGTTTTGTCTATATTACATATGTTACAAGAGTGATGAAAATCACTGTTGGATGTTTGAAGAAGTAATAAAAATATAATTGTTTTGAAAAAATGGTCCGACTGGCTCCCTGCTTCGTCTTCACATGCTTCCGTGGCGTCTGTGCCTCTGACTGCTTCCAACAGCCATCAAAGTCAAGAACAACGCCAATTGCAAAGACTGGCTCAATTACCCTGCCATTGCACCCCCAAACGGCATGCCTACTGTAGCCTACATGATGGCTACCATCAGACATTGACTTCCACGCCTCCACCCCATGCCAGATGTGGCTGCCCAGATGATGCTCAAGATCTTCGATTGATGCAGGTTGTGCTCAAAACTTTCCGCAATGTATGTCATATTCAACCTCCGATTCCCGGGTTTGTTAATGGTAATTACGACCTGCTATATGATATGAGCACCACCCCGAGCATACGAGTTGCTTATGCATGGCACACACACATCAGATATCTCCCTGCCTGCTACAAGCAAACTTTCAATGAAATGTTCACCACGGGGTTCTGGGAAGCACACTCAAAAGTGTTCGCGCCACGACCCACCCATTTGTTACACCTCTTTGCATGCGAACAAACGATGCACTCAGAACTCTACACAACGCCACAGCCAGACATACCGGGCCCAGTCAATTGGGATACCCTGCAGAGAGACCTGATCCGAGGGCTGCGAATCAAAGAACATGATGTGGAAGCTAACATTCTCCAGGACTATATTGACCAACCCGCAGATCAAAGGTCTGTCAGAGGCGACAGACGCTAGGGGGGGGGAAGTGTTGGCAGTATACGAGAAGAAGCAAGTACGGGCATACATGCAGATCTAGCACTAAGGCAACCCTTTATTTTTTTCAAAACCCTTACACCATTTAAAAAGTGATTCTCATCACTAAAAACCCCTGTAAATACCATTTTCACCTTTTTGTAGCTCCATTTTGTACAAGCCGAGGAGTCCTCGAGCTTGAGGAGCCTTAGAAGTAGCTGCCTACCAATTTTTGTATTTTTTAGATCTTGTTTGAGCCCTCAAATAAGCCCTGGACACTAGGTCTGGACAGGGCCAAAGCTAGTCAAAAACTATAAATAGAGCTAGAGAGCTCATTTTTGAAAGAGCTTCTTGTATTTTTGAGCTTGTATGAGAACTTGGATGCAATAGAAGTGATTCCATTGTCTTACTCTCTTTGTTCTTGCCGTGTGTGCGCGTGTGTGTGTATGTGTGTGCACGTTAGTGTGCTTCTCACTCACACATTTGTGCCTTCACTTGCTCGAGGTCTTCACACCATCCTCATGTCTTCCCGGATTGACATTAAAGGAGGTGCTACTCATCACTGAGCTACACCATGCAAAGCCTCTCTCATGAGCAACACAATACAAACTCCAAGAAACTCACTTCCATTCACAAGATTAGAGGAGAATACAAAAGCTAAACCTACAAAATGAGAGCCCACTGTCTTTTATAAGCAATTTTAGAGTTTGAGCTTCCACATTCTAATGTAGGCCCTAACTTAAATTTGATACTAAACTTTCATTTGACCTCCAATTTGAGATCTCAAAAGTATGGAAAAGTTCTAATGGCTTAAGCTATCAATCAAAATGAGCTTGAGGACTCCTCTACCTTTGCAAAAGTGGAGTATTTATACAAAAATAAGCTTTGTACATGTTCCAATAAGGGTGTTTTTATGTGTAAATGTCCAAATTGAAAGGGAATTTGGAAAAATGATGCCCCCCACTTGGCATCAACTTTATTTTGGCATCTCCAAAGCTCCATAGCTTTGATTTGACACAAGTCCATCCTTCTTCTCATTGTTCTCCTTGTTTGTATCCGCTTTTATGAGTCTCTACTTCAACAAGCTCTCTATGTGGACCATCTTTGTAACTTGCAATCATGTGGTAGAGAGGATCACCAAAGTCTCATGGTGTAATTGCTTTGTAGTGAAAATGAGTATGAAAAGAAGAAATGTTCCTTTTTTCTCTTCAAAGATCTTTTATCACTAGATTGTAGGTTGGATTTTCAAGGCTTTTATTACAAAAAAAAGATTGCTTTTGCTTAGTAGCTTGAACTCTATATTCAAAATAGTATAAGCTGATGGGAGGTTAAAAGTATGTTAAGTTAACATGTGATTGACACTTGTGGAACTTTTGACTTTTCTTTGGAAGAGAGGCAGCCCAAGTGTTCTCAAGCCCCATTTCTAGATGGTGGAACTTTTGACTTTTCTTTGGAAGAGAGGTAGTCCAAGTGTTCTCAAACCCCATTTCTAGATGAGGTGGCAATGTCCCTACACTTACCACCTCCCATGTGAACCAACCCTAATGAGGAAGAAATTCATGTAGACGTAAAAACTTATCTTGTGTGTAGGATCTTTGCGATCACATCATCAAAGTGGACAGTGCACACTGCATACCTGCCTTTGAGGTAACCTGCCATTATAGTGTGTAACCTCGGCACCACCAGCAGAATCAAGTGCTAGTCCTCCTTTGACTCTCTCGTTCAGTCAGGCCTTGAAATTTGATTGGTTGTTTGATTTTCCATTTTCGAAAGCCAAAAAGGCGTCTGTTTTTTCTTTATTATAAAAATGAGGATCCGGAATTCAAAAACTATTATCAGGAATATATTATAAATAAATAATAAATAAACGTTTTTTGATTGGTTAAAATACGTACGTAAAAATAATGGCGTCATAGTAAAATACCTTACGTCGTTTGCAGCGGAGCAGACGTTCATTCTTGAAGGTGCTGCAACCTTGAGACAATAGAAAACGGGGTTGCCGCCCAGGGCTGGCAACGTGACCGCGGAGAGCTGTCGGCCGCCAGGCTCTCTCTGCTCTGGTTCGATGCGCCTGGAGGCCTGAACAGTGGAGCTCCAGCCTCCATGCTCCAAAAACTATAAAAGAAACAGGAAGGTTGATCTGTTGTGTATTGTGTCTAGTGCCGATGCGCCATTTCCAGACATGTGACTCGTCTCCTGCGTCTTGGGACCTGGTACAAAAGTAGATTCTGGAAATCATGAAGACGCCGGGCGGCGTGTACAATGCTCATGGCAGCGCTGGACGGGACATATATCTCAGATCCCAACGGGTCCACCATATAAAACATCCTTCTGGAGCTTTAAGTACTGTATGGTAGTGTTGGACTGTAGTATGTGCTTCTTCGATTGCGAGGTCTCGTACTTCCGTTTTGAGCTTCTGCAGTTGCTGAGGTAAGCCGCCATAGCTAATTCTGTTCATCATCCTCATCATCCAAAACCGCGATCCTTATTCGTCGAGTTTCTAATGCAGCTATTGCTTGCAGCCTTCTTTCTCACGCTGACTGTCGTCCCGCCTACCTTTCCTTGCATTCACTGGTGTTTCTCTACCTGAATCTTAATTCCCGAAATATAACTGTTTTCCTCGAGGATTCTCGATTAGTGATCACGAAACTCGTCAGTCATCACCTGCTTCCTCGTCCGCCTTGTCCGCGTGGACTGTCGGTTTCAACCGATGGCTTCACTACTATTTATTCTAGTAAGAATTGGAAGAAGACTGTGGTAGACCAGATGCCAGTTCGGAGTTGATAGTGTGTATCTGACAGTGAAAACTTGCATCCTTGACGCGTACGTTTCCGTCTTTCTCCTGTCGGTTCTTCGAGGACTGATTCTACACTTGCAGAAGTTTCGGTTTGTTTTAAAACCAAAACATGAAAGGCCTATCTCTGTCTCCCTCTCTGTCTCTCATTGTCTTTCTCCGCGCATATCTACGTGCATTACTGCTTTTTCCACATTTTAGCTGTAATCCGCTATTCCTCGCCCAAATTTTAGACCCTGGCGTGTTTTACTATTGAACGCTATTTTCACTGCCTTCATTGTCATCACTGGTTTGCAGTGCCGTATTCTTCTGTAGCTTTCAATTCTTCTCGTCCCTTTCTTCTTCTGCCATTCTTCATTTCCAAACTTTTGAGCAGCTCATTAACTTTCTTGACCGTTGGTAAATATTTCCGTTTTTATCTTTCGCTAACGCGTGGTAGTTTTCAAGGGTATTCTTCTATCGGGCATAAGGGACATATGTTGTTTGCCCAATTTTTGTTCATGCTTGAAAGCAAGAGTAAAATGCTCTTTGAGGGTCATTGCATATCTCAATAGCCATCTACTTGCATTGGAAAATCCGCTCCTGTGTGCACTCTAATAACTAATACCTGCTCAAGTTGCGCCATACGCCTACTTTCTTGAGCTATATCTGTTTTGACGCCTGCTTCGCAGGTATGTAAATGCTTCTTTGTTGAATGTCCATGTCCTCTAACATCATTTTGCTGTACAGTTCCATATTTTTGATGCCTGTTGCAGTATTTCAGCAGTGGTTTTGCTTTGCCTGGTCTTTTGTTGGACCAGTCGTAAAAAACTTGAAGTGGAATTTTAGGCTTAAATTTTTTAGCTTGTTTTGACACTATGAATGATGCCTTCAGGCCAGCCTTCTCTTGCATTTCATCCCTGTTTGCAATCGTTGTACGTTCTACTAAACGATGCTTCTAGTAGTAAGTGAACACAGTTCACGGAAAAGAGCAGTAAATATTAGAATAGTCAGAGAATTCTGTGCAGCAGTGGTTGCGCACTTTTGTCATATGCATAATAATTAATCTGGTTTTCGTTTCACTGTGGAAATAAATTGCTCTGTCGTTTGTTTTTCGCGGCAGTTTGGAATAGTCTGTATGAGATGGTAAACCCTCGCTGCTTCTTGGATATTAGCATTGGTGGGGAGTTAGAAGGCAGAATAGTGATTGAGCTCTATCCTGATGTGGTTCCACTTACGGCTGAAAATTTCAGAGCACTTTGTACTGGTGAGCTTGGCTACAGCTCGAAAACAGGTGTCAGGCTGCATTACAAGGTAATGAATGCATTCACATTTCCGTGGTGCTCATTGTTGCATTCGGAAGATGTTGCATACAATATGCATTACTGTCATTGCTGAACATGGGCAGTGACTTTATCTATCTTCTGTTTTACAGGGAGTACCCTTTCATCGAGTAGCAAGAGGGCTGATAGAAGGGGGTGATATTTCATCCCAGAACGGATGTGGTGGAGAGTCTATTTATGGATTAGCATTTGATGATGAAAATTTCCAGTTGAAACATGAGCGCAAGGGGATGGTCTCCATGGCGAACACAGGACCAAATTCAAATGGATCTCAATTTTTTATTGCTACCACTCGATTACCTCATTTAGATGGCAAGCATGTTGTCTTTGGGAAAGTGATGAAAGGGTTGGGAGTTCTGCGCAGCGTAGAACACAATCCAACTGATGAAGAAAATCACCCCTTAAGGGAAGTCCTTATTGAGGATTGTGGTCAAATTCAAGATGATGAAGATGATGGTGTTGCTGGATTTTTCAAGGATGGGGATATGTATCCTGACTATCCTGCAGACCTTGATGAGCAACCTCCATGCTGTTCATGGTGGATTGATGCAGTAAATTCTTCAAAAAATTTTGGGAATAATAATTATAAGGTTGAACTTGAACACGGAACTGTCTTTGCGAGCTCTTAGTATCGTCTCAGTGCTAATTTGTTAACTACATTTTCATCCTTAGAAAGGAGACTTCAAAATGGCCTTGAGGAAGTACAGGAAAGCTCTCAGGTATCTTGATATATGTTGGGAGAAGGATGGTTTAGATGAAGGTGATTACCTTTTGCACTACTGGTATCTGAACATGTCGTTTTATTGCCATCTAAATGTTTCATATGAAGTCTCATCTGTACATGCTATTTATCATGTAGATAAGGCGGACTATTTGAGAGTCATGAAAACTCATATATTAACCAATAGCTCAGTGAGTGTTATATTGGATTTCTTGTTCAAGGAAATACTTTTACAAGTGCGAAGTATTGATTTGAGCTGCATGAATGGTAGGCATGCAAGCTGAAGCTTGGGGATGCAAAGGGTGCGCTTGTGGATACAGATTTTGCCACTCGGAGTGGTATCAAGCATGCTAAAGCATTGTTTCGCAGAGGCCAGGTTTTAACTTCATGTTCCTTGGTCTTAAGTACATATCTACTGTTCTTGTCTTATAGTTTCCTGCTGACAGTAGGCTGTCATGAAAGTATGTGGAAAGTGGCATTGATACATGATTATGGTGTGAATGTTCCTTTCGCAATGGTGGGACCAATGCGAATGTTTTACTTACATTCTTTATTACATTTGACCTTTTGATCTCCTGCCCATTTCAGTTTTGTGATTTAGAGGAGTTTACCTTTGATTTTTATGATTATGTAGTTTGAAAAGGAAACTTTTTGTGTAGAATACTTGTCCTCTTTCTTGTAACACTTTCTTTTGAACTATCCTTCCACTTACAATGGCCATCAACAAGATCTACCATGTGATAAAGGACTCATTCCTTCGGTTGAGCCATCGGTGATATTTATCTCATGATGAGGATTATGGTCTTAAAGAGTCACACGACAGAATTTGTCATGAAGTTGAGGAAGCTATTTCTTGAATAGGTTCAATAGGTTTCTAGGTTCAGTAGGTTGATGGGGAGTAGTGCATCCACTATGTATGATTGGATTTGTTGCATCATTTGCATGTTATTTTCACTTGGTTGCCAATACATGTATGGATTTCACTACATTCTTTTTGCATGCTTTTCACTTATGAGACCATGTCTTGGTCTTTGTTTTTGGCATGCTACGGATGCACTCTACCAAAGGGGCAAGTGGTTGACCAATAGTAGGTGGACTAAGGAGAGTAGGAACATGTTGCACTCCGTGTTAGGACATCCTTAGGGGTGGAGGATTAGTGGTGGTAGATTAATGCCATGGGATGAGTTGATCATTCATGTGACAATGGGCGCCTTTAGGTGTTGATATAATTCGGTAGTGATGTGTGTGTACACACTTAGGACTGCTGGGGCACTTTCTTCCCTCTTTAGGAGGGGTTTTCCCCGGCTTTTATATATGCCTATACCCCTAACGGGTTACTTATCTTTGTACGTTTTCTTGGTAATTCACTCAATATTGTGTCGTGCTCCAAGCTTTTTCTTCTTCCTTGTGCTCTACATGTGCTTTCGTAGACCTCATACTTAAACAATTAGTTAAGAGCAACTCGTAGCTTCATTTAAGGAGTCGTCATCACCTCTCCGATCACTTTCATAATCATTCGAAAACTAGTGAGCATACTAGAGGAATTAGGAGTTCAAAATTGACTTTGCTTTGTGGTGTCGAATTGTTGATCTTAGCTTGTTTCGGCCTCTAAATGCATTATTGAACTGACTTTTCGAGATATGATCATTTTTTTGCATCACGATATTTTACTCCGTGGCCACGACTAAAAATAATGAAGTATTTTGTATGCTGGGTATCAAGGATAGGTTGGATTGTACTAATTATCCATTATGAGCATATATGATGTGTTATCTATTGGTTGCAAAAGGACCCTAGAATATTGTGCAAGGTGTTGAAAAACCTCTTACTACACTTGCAAATGCAATTATTGAAGGTGATGAAGATAGTGCTGAAGATAGCGATCTTCAAACTCCTACTCGTGTTTTGGTTTTTGTTGCACATATTCCAAAGAAACTTCGTTGGGATGGTAGAGATGCTCAGGCACATGCATTGATAGCTTTGTCTACCAGATGTGCCGTTAGTCCTCACATTCGCTCTTGCGAAATAGCAAAGCATGCTTGGGATATACTTACTACTTTATGGTAAGCAAAAAATGAGGCTCATGTTGATTATCTTCGAAAATGGTTGGAGAGTGAACACATGAATGAAGGAGATTCCATGGACAATTTTTGACAAAGATTAAGGATTTGAAGTAGTAGTTGATTTTTATTGATGAAGTCTTACTTGATAGTTCACTTGTGTAGACCATTCTTAATGGTCTTCCAGATTCATATCAGAGTTTTGGTTCTACTCTTCGATTTCTAATGAAAGGCAATCCAAATGCCTTAACATTTGAGGAGTTCGTATCTAAAGATCAGTCTAGGAAGAAGAGGGCCATTATGTGTGTCAAAGATCAAGCTTTCCTAGCTAGTCAAAAGGGCAAAGGTAAATAGAGCTCATCTACTAGTACGTAGAAATATGCAAGTGTTGCACGGTTGAAGAAAGAAGACAAAGAGGAGAAGAAAACATAAAGCAGAAATTGTTTTGCAAATATTATAAAAGAAATGATCATGTCATAAAGAGTTGTCAAAAATTGGATACAAAATAGGCAAATAACAAAGAGGTTGGAATGGTCGTTGCAAAGGCCTCTACACCTAAAATAGAGTCCGATAATCTTGTACACAATGAATAATTTGCGTTTACTTCTATTTGCAGTTATGACTCATCTTCTCATGAGGTTTATATGTTTGCAATAGACTCAGATGTTTGGTACTTTGATAGTGGGGCAACCTAACAGAGTACCTTGCAACGCAGTTTCTTTAGTTCACTTGATCCTTCCCCTATAGGGTATATTGTCACATGCGGTAGCAACTCTTATCCTGTAATGAGAGTTGGTAAGATCATTTTGAATATTACTGATGGTAGTTCTTTTACATTTTCAAATGCTTTGTATTTGCAAGGGATCAATGAAAATTTGTTATCAATTTAAGCATTAGTCAAGATTGGCTTGGTTGTCAAATTTGTTGATGACAGATGCAAATCATGATCTTTCTAACGGCGATGTTATTATTGCTTCTTTTTGCATGCTTTTCACTTATGAGACCATGTCTTGGTCTTTGTTTTTGGCATGCTATGGATGCACTCTACCAAAGGGGCAAGTGGTTGACCAATAGTAGGTGGACTAAGGAGAGTAGGAACATGTTGCACTTCGTGTTAGGACATCCTTAGGAATGGAGGATTAGTGGTAGTAGATTAATGCCATGGGATGAGTTGATCATGCATGTGACAATGGGCGCCTTTAGGTGTTGACATAATTCGGTAGTGATGTGTGTGTACACACTTAGGACTGCCGGGGCACTTTCTTCCCTCTTCAGGAGGGGTTTTCCCCGGTTTTTGTATATGCCTATAACCCTAACGGGTTACTTATCTTTGTATATTTTCTTGGTAATACACGCAATATTGTGTGTCATGCTCCAAGCTTTTTCTTCTTCCTTGATCTCTACATGTGCTTTCGTAGGCCTCATACTCAAACAATTAGTTAAGAGCAAATCGTAGCTTCATTTAAGGAGTCGTCATCACCTCTTCGATCACTTTCATAATCGTTCGAAAACTAGTGAGCATACTCGAGGAAATTAGGAGTTCAAAATTGACTTTGCTTTGTGGTGTCGAATTGTTGATCTTAGCTTGTTTCGGCCTCTAAATGCATTATTGAACCGACTTTTCGAGATATGATCATTTTTTTGCATCACAATATTTTACTCCGTGGCCACGACTAAAAATAATGAAGTATTTTGTATGTTGGGTATCAAGGATAGATGGGATTGTACTAATTATCCATTATGAACATATATGATGTGTTATCTATTGGTAGCAAAAGGACTCTAGAATATTGTGCAAGGTGTTGAAAAATGTCTTACTACACTTGCAAATGCAATTATTGAAGGTGATGAGATGGTGCTGAAGATAGCGATCTTCAAACTCCTACTCGTGTTTTGGTTTTTGTTGCACATATTTCAAAGAAACTTCGTTGGCATGGTAGAGATGCTCAGGCACATGCATTGATAGCTTTGTCTACCAGATGTGCCGTTATTCCTCACATTCGCTCTTGCAAAATAGCAAAGCATGCTTGTGATATACTTACTACTTTATGGTAAGCAAAAAATGAGGCTCATGTTGATTATCTTCCAAAATGGTTGGAGAGTGAACACATGAATGAAGGAGAATCCATGGACAATTTTTGACAAAGATTAAGGATTTGAAGTAGTAGTTGATTTTTGTTGATGAAGTCTTACTTGATAGTTCACTTGTGTAGACCATTCTTAATGGTCTTCCAGATTCATATCAGAGATTTGGTTCTACTCTTCGATTTCAGATGAAGGCAATCCAAATGCCTTAACATTTGAGGAGTTCGTATCTATTTTGTTTGAAGAAGATCAGTCTAGGAAGAAGAGGGCCATTATGTGTGTCAAAGATCAAGCTTTCCTAGCTAGTCAAGAGGGCAAAGGTAAATAGAGCTCATCTACTAGTAAGTAGAAATATGCAAGTGCTGCACGTTTGAAGAAAGAAGACAAAGAGGAGAAGAAAACGTAAAGCAGAAATTGTTTTGCAAATATTATAAAAGAAATAATCATGTCATAAAGAGTTTTTGAAAATCGGATACAAAATAGGCAAATAACAAAGAGGTTTGAATGGTCGTTGCAAAGGCCTCTACACCTAAAATAGAGTCCGATAATCTTGTACAGAATGAATAATTTGCGTTTACTTCTATTTGCAGTTATGACCCATCTTCTCATGAGGTTTATATGTTTGCAATAGACTTAGATGTTTGGTACTTTGATAGTGGGGAAACCTAACAAAGTACCTTGCAACGCAGTTTCTTTAATTCACTTGATCCTTCCCCTATAGGGTATATTGTCACATGCGGTAACAATTCTTATCCTGTAATGAGAGTTGGTAAGATCATTTTGAATATTATTGATGGTAGTTCTTTTACATTTTCAAATGCTTTGTATTTGCAAGGGATCAACAAAAATTTGTTATCAATTTAAGCATTAGTCAAGATTGGCTTGGTTGTGAAATTTGTTGATGACAGATGCAAATCATGATCTTTCTAATGGCGATGTTATTATTGCTTCTTTTTGCATATTTTTCACTTATGAGACCATGTCTTGGTCTTTGTTTTTGGCATGCTATGGATGCACTCTACCAAAAGGGCAAGTGGTTGACCAATAGTAGGTGGACTAAGGAGAGTAGGAACATGTTGCACTCCGTGTTAGGACATCCTTAGGGGTGGAGGATTAGTGGTAGCAAATTAATGCCATGGGATGAGTTGATCATTCATGTGACAATGGGCGCCTTTAGGTGTTGATATAATTCGGTAGTGATATGTGTGTACACACTTAGGACTTCCGGGGCACTTTCTTCCCTCTTTTGGAGGGGTTTTCCTCGGCTTTTATATATGCCTATAACCCTAATGGGTTACTTATCTTTGTACATTTTCTTGGTAATACACGCAATATTGTGTGTCATGCTCCAAGCTTTTTCTTCTTCCTTGTGCTCTACATGTGCTTTCGTAGACCTCATACTCAAACAATTAGTTAATAGCACATCGTAGCTTCATTTAAGGAATCGTCATCACCTCTTCGCTGACTTTCATAATCGTTCGAAAACTAGTGAGCATACTCGAGGAAATTAGGAGTTCAAAATTGACTTTGCTTTGTGGTGTCGAATTGTTGATCTTAGCTTGTTTCGGCCTCTAAATGCATTATTGAACCGACTTTTCGAGATATGATCATTTTTTTGCATCACGATATTTTACTCCGTGGCCATGACTAAAAATAATGAAGTATTTTGTATGCTGGGTATCAAGGATAGATTGGATTGTACTAATTATCCATTATGAGCATATATGATGTGTTATCTATTGGTAGCAAAAGGACTCTAGAATATTGTGCAAGGTGTTGAAAAACGTCTTACTACACTTGCAAATGCAATTATTGAAGGTGATGAAGATGGTGCTGAAGATAGCGATCTTCAAACTCTTACTCGTGTTTTGGTTTTTGTTGCACATATTTCAAAGAAACTTCGTTGGGATGGTAGAGATGCTCAGGCACATGCATTGATAGCTTTGTCTACCAGATGTGCTGTTATTCCTCACATTCGCTCTTGCGAAATAGCAAAGCATGCTTTGGGATATACTTTCTACTTTATGGTAAGCAAAAAATGAGGCTCATGTTGATTATCTTCGAAAATGGTTGGAGAGTGAACACATGAATGAAGGAGATTCCATGGACAATTTTTGACAAAGATTAAGGATTTGAAGTAGTAGTTGATTTTTGTTGATGAAGTCTTACCTGATAGTTCACTTGTGTAGACCATTCTTAATTGTCTTCCAGATTCATATTAGAGTTTTGGTTCTACTCTTCGATTTGTGATGAAAGGCAATCCAAATGCCTTAACATTTGAGGAGTTCGTATCTATTTTGTTTGAAGAAGATCAGTTTAGGAAGAAGAGGTCCATTATGTGTTCAAAGATCAAGCTTTCCTAGCTAGTCAAAAGGGAAAAGGTAAATAGAGCTCATCTACTAGTAAGTAGAAATATGCAAGTGCTGCACGGTTGAAGAAAGAAGACAAAGAGGAGAAGAAAACATAAAGCAGAAATTGTTTTGCAAATATTATAAAAGAAATGATCATGTCATAAAGAGTTGTCGAAAATTGGATACAAAGTAGGGAAATAACAAAGAGGTTGGAATGGTCGTTGCAAAGCCCTCTACACCTAAAATAGAGTCCGATAATCTTGAACAGAATGAATAATTTGCGTTTACTTCTATTTGCAATTATGACCCATCTTCTCATGAGGTTTATATGTTTGCAATAGATTGAGATGTTTGGTACTTTGGTAGTGGGGCAACCTAGCAGAGTACCTTGCAACGCAGTTTCTTTAGAGTACCTTGCAACGCAGTTTCTTTAGTTCACTTGATCCTTCCCCTATAGGATATATTGTCACATGCGGTAACAACTCTTATCTTGTAATGAGAGTTGGTAAGATCATTTTGAATATTACTGATGGTAGTTCTTTTACATTTTTAGATGCTTTGTATTTGCAAGGGATCAATAAAAATCTTATATCAATTTAAGCATTAGTCAAGATTGGCTTGATTGTCAAATTTGTTGATGACAGATGCAATTCATGATCTTTCTAATGGCGATGTTATTATTGCTTCTCTCATTTTATATCGTGGGATGTATAAGCTCATAGATTATGTGATAACTATGAATGATTCAACATGTGTAGTTCAAGACTCTCAAGTTATGTTAGATGCAAACCTTCGGCATGCACACTTTGGTCATCTTGATTATGCTAGTTTTCTTTGCGTGCACAAATTTGAAATGGTTTCCTCTTTGCCCAAACTTGAGGCACCTTGTAAACATGTTTGTGAAGGATGTTTTTTGGGCAACATGAAATATTCCTCCTTCCCAAAAGATGGTTCAGTTCGAGGTACTAAAAAATTGCAGCTTGTTCATGGTGATGTATGTGCTCCTATGTAGACACCTTTTGGGAACTACCTTTACTTTGTGACTTTTATTGATGACTTCTCAAGGCATGCATGGATGTATCCATTGAAAGCAAAGTCCGAAATGTTTGTGCTTCAAACAATTATTGGTTCCGGTTGAAAATCTATCAGTATGTAAAATGTGCACTCTCCGTTCAGATCAAGAGGGAGAATACATGTCTTTTGATTTTAATACATTTCTGGCTTAGCGTGGGATTAAACTTCAATGTCATTGCCGAATACACCTCAACGGAATGGAGTTGTTGAAAGAAAGGAAAGGTCTCTCGTGGAGATGGTGAGGGGTATGGTCAAAAGTCAGACTTTACCATGTAGCTTTTGGCTTGAGGTTGTTATGTGCATAACATATGTACTTAATATGTTTCCCACAAAAGCATCGAAGTCTATCACTCCCTATGAGGCTTTGCATGGTCGCAAGCCATTTCTTTCTCATCTCTACTAGCATATGCATTAGTGCTTGAACAACAAGACATGACACTGGATGATAAAGCAGTGAAATGTATCTTTGTTGGGTACAGTTCTGAAAGCAAAGGCTACCATTTGTATCATCCACATACTAAATGCATCTTGGTTAGCTGAGATGTTTTTGGGGAAGAGGCAATTTAGCTGTTACTTTCATGTACAAAGGAGACTTAAGTTAGCTCTAGTGATGTGTACGTCACTTTGCTTTCTCTTTTTACAATGGACAATTAAGTGCTGATCCAAATGAGGAAACTTCTCAGCCTTTACAGATTCCACATGATGATGTAGATCATTTCATTTTCTATGTAGATTTACATGATGCACTTGTTGATGGGAGGGCTGATATAGAGGAGGCAAAAATTCAAAGTCACCAGGGGACGGGGACGGGGACGGGTCTCGGGGATGGTGGTGTCCCCGGGACGGGGACGGTGCCTAGGGTGTCCTCGGGACGCGTCCCCGGGACGACACTAAAATAATGCTGATTTTTTTCAAAATAATCATATGAAAATCATGTAGAATGAATTTGCTAACATATTAAATGATCAATAACAAGAAAACCATTAAAAAATATGTTTTTTAAGTATAAACAATACACATGTACGATGCATGCTGATCGTTGAACATTCAAATTTGAAATTTTAGAATTACTCAAGAGTCAAAAGTGACAAGTCATATGTATCTATCATGTCAAATAGTGTGGATACATCAGCATAATCATGCCAAAAAGATGTTACATCATGAGATCAAAGAGATGTTACATCAATGTCAAATGATCATAGTTCATACTATCGATCAACAGAAAGACTACATATGGCAGCTGACTAGAACATAAATGACAAATATAGAGACTAGTCACTACAACATAAATGAAAAATGTAATGACTATGGAGAATCCAAGTGGGGAGTGTCATTTTCTGCAGCACAATCAGCGGCTTCTACTTCTTCATGTTCTTCATTTGCCACTTGGTCTGACCCGTGCTCTACCTCCCATTCTCTGAAAGGATCTCCTTCCACGCACCAAATCCTGCGAATCATCCTCAAATTAGCACTGACAAACACAAGATCACTAGCACGCTGCACACCAAGTCTGTTCCTCTTTTTAGAGGATACATGTCCATACACACTCCATAGTTGCTCAAGGCAACTCGTGGTGCATGCCTGACTAAGTATACGAATGGCCAATTGTTGAAGACCTTGACCATCAAAACCAAAGTCCTCCCACCACAGTAGAGCACCGACATGTAATCTATCCTCCTAGGCTGCACATGCATATGAAGCATCTTTCCCGGTTCTGTATTTGGATAACTGATCTCTAATAACTCTTCTTGTTGCACTATCTAGGTACGTGGCTGCATGAAGTGGGGAGTAGTACGCATTCCACCTATTAACACAAATAGTTGCAATTTCTTCATACCCGTCATTGTCCTTCACCAATGTTTTGAGGGACTCAATTGTGTGATCCATAGCCTCATACACTTTACCTATCTATGCATGGCTCCATGGAATCCACAACTTTTAGCAAGTGCACAAGTGGATTCACAATATCCACGATGTGAGAAATATTCTCCCACCATGTTGCATCATCCGCCAATCTTCTAAAGTGCTTTCTTGTTGAAGTAGAAGCCTTTGGCATCCTCGCAAATTCATCGCTCAATAAGAGCCTTCGCAAGACACCGCTACATTTCACTACTCAATGTAACATAGTGAAATTGTATGCAAATCTTGTGTTTGAATACTTGAGCAAAGCAAGAGTAGACCTCTTGCTAAACTCATTCTTCACACGTGTATGGTTGTTGATGAAACTCACCAATGAATTTGCCTCATTAATTGGAGGCAATATCCAATCCAAATTCCCAATATCCTTGAGAATATTATTTAAACAATGGGCCATGCAAAAGCATACAATGATGTGAGGGTATAGATTTTCAATAATTGCACCTGCAGCTCTGTTTGTTGGCTCTCCATCTGCGACAATGCAAACAACATTTGATGGAACCACAATCTCTATGACACTTGCCCACTCTGTTGCAAGTACATCTGCTTACTTCCCTGTCTCTGATGCATCGTGTGATGAGATGAAGTATATCTTCCCACGAGAATAAGCCACCACTCGATGGATAGAGCGTCGCTGAATATCACTCCATCCATCTACAAGTAATGAAACTCCATTTCTTTCCCATGATTTTTTTATACTCTCGCATGTGGCTTCAACAAGCTTTCTTCTCTTTCTCCAACAAAGTGGTGCGCAAGTTCTCTGAGGATGGAGGCACATAGTGTGGTCCATATTCACCTATATTTTTTACCATGTCTTTGAAGTATGGTGATCTGTGGAAGAAGGATAAATCAAACCAATAACATTCGCAAGTAATGGTCCATGCCACATGGAATAGCATTTATGACTTATGCCAAATAAATTAATAATAAAGAATGAAAATTGAAACAAAACAATAGAACCAAGATTCAAATTTCAATATTTACCTTGCCGCATTGAAAGCTATGTGGTCATATGGTAAAAGAAACGTGCCACCGCCGTGTCCACCTCCTCCTTCAATATGGGGTTCCAATTTTCATGGAGTGTTTGTTGACGTGATTGACGTACATAGGGCATTCCTTATGGTGTGGAAGACGGAGTAGGAGGAGTAGGAGTGTGAGTAGAAGTAGGAGCACGAACCGGAGCCGATGAAGATGATGCTCTTGAAGTCGATGGCATAGAAGACTTCACAAATAATGCCGGATCAATGGGAGCTTGTGAGGCACGAGCATGAACTTGGGCATCACTTTCGAGTTTATTGAGCAATTCTTGCTTCTCTCCGAAGTGATTGAAGAACAAAATCTCACTTCATGTCCATGTTCATGAAGTAAGTGTGCACGCACCTTGTTTGCTCCACCCGTTCTTTTGTAGCCACATAGCTTGCAAGTCCATGGCCTTGCACCGCCTCCTCTCCCGCGGATACGAGAGAGTCCACCTCTTCCCACCATATCCATTTGCTTGTAGGATGTCTCCTCTTGTTGTTCGATGCACTTGTTCGTGATGAAGAGGCCATAGGAGAAGAGAACACTATGAGGAGAGGAGAAAAGAGGAGAATGGTAAAGAGAGGGCTGAGAGGATAGAGAGCAGCCCTTGAATATGCAAGGGGGAAGATAGCTCAAGCTTTCACACACAAGAGGTGCATGCAATGAAAGCTCTAAATGCTTGTGGCTGGATGAGCTGAAGTGAAGCCTTTTTATGCTTGTAATAGTGGCTCAAGAAGCCCTAAAAAATGTGCGCCAAAATTTGGGGCAAAAAAATCAAAATTTGAAAGTCAAAATAAAAAAAAAGAAAATCCCGCCGTTCGGCAGGCATCCCCGTTTTATCTTGTCACAGAAAATCGTCCCTGGGACGCGTACCTGGGGCGTATGCATGTGATGAAGCTTGATGAGGGGATGGCTTCCATTCCGGCTGCTCGTCCCTCCTTCTAGGTCCTTGGGGACGGCGTCCCGACGTCCCTAGGGGCCGGGGACGCGTCCCCATGTGACTTTGCAAAAACTATGCCTAAATGGTTGGTGTAGACTTTGTAAGATATCAAATTAAATGCCTCTCTCTCATATCTTACTCGTTCAGGCTCTCATAGTGTTTCTTTTGCATTAGATTGCTATGCTATGGCTTCTTTTCTTATATAGTCTTGTGGTTGACTACCATGAGCTTATAGTTCCACTTTCATTTGAGGGACAATTTGGGGTTTGCTTAGATTCATTTTGGTGTATGTATTATTGTAAATTTACTGTAAGGAACTGAGGGTATCCCTCCCTCTTCCCTCGCACATGGAACTCCCTTGCCAAGTTTGCACTCAAATAGAGAGGACCTTTTCTCACACCCCAAATCTGCTATTTAGTGATTTGAGCCACTCCCCCTCATCATAGAGAAGATATCACAACCCACTACCTCATGGCCAATAAAAATAGCCAATTTGGTTGATTCAATGGAAGGTATGATGACGTCCCTCACACTTTGTTAAATGTCTCTAAGATCAGCCCTGTAACAGGGTATGACACTGTCACAAATCATATTCAACTATGGATATCAAACTCACCTCAGCCATAGGATCCACAATGACCCACCCCCGAGCTTAGCAACCCATCCTTGAGGTTAGCGAACCACCTTTGAGCTTGGCAACTATCCATGATTACCTTGCCCTTGAAGAGGGCATGGTCATGCTCTCCAAACATGGCCTCCACAGTAACATTTGCTCCATCCATTTTCTTGGAATGACCTCTATACATAGGTTTTCCTATATTTAGGAAATCCCCCACTAAGGGTTGCTAGATCACTTGCAAGTGCCCTTTGCTAACATATGATACACATGCAATAATTCCATGAGAGGTTGAGCATCAAGCTCACTAGCCTACCCTATGGAACCTAAGATTAGGACCCATGCCATTATTGAGATGACAAAGGACCTATGTCATCACAACCCCCCGAATGTCATTAGAAATTATTCCATGATAAAGTCCATAGTGATGCTACCTCTCCACTAATGAGTTGGAAGTCCCTGTATTGGAAAGAGTGTACACAATTGTTTTTGACGGGTTTTTGACTTTTGACTCCTATCTTTTGACATTTATCCAAAATATGACAAGTAGGGGATACATTTTTATTTGAGGTTGCTTAAATTTTTAACTCATCTATGATGTAGGGCATCCCTATCATGCAATAATAAGGATCAAACTATGGTCTTTGGCTCAAATATCTAAGGTAAAAGAAGATTGCAATGCTATGCATAGATGCTCCAATAAAATGAAATCGAAATAATGCATGAATAATGCTATCAACCATAAACACGAGAGTGTACACATAGTTGTTTTTGACGGGTTTTTGACTTTTGACATCTATCTTTTGATCTTTATCCGATGTCTGACAAGTAAACATATTTTCTACAGTATTTGAGGCCTTGTAAATTTTCAACCTGTCTCTGGTGTAGTGCAGCCCTATCATGCAATAATAGGGATCAAACTATGGTCTTTGGCTCAAATAACAAAAGCAAAAGAAGATTACAATGCTATGCATCGGTGCTCCAATAAAATGAAACCGAAATATAGCATAAATAAGGCTATCAAGCTTAAACACATCATAGTTGAATCTCTCTCCAAAACCAATTGAAGAACTGAATTCCTCAATAATATGGCAAATATCCTCATGTAACTACTAAGGATCGTAATCCCTATCATAAGGTAGATGTCATAGTGACTCAACTCAAAGAGCAAGCCCTTTATCACATGGAAAAATATGATTGGTGGTCATACATGCAAAACAAAACCATGTAGAGATTCCACTCAAGGAGCCTCATGGTAGTCCACTCTATGGAAGTTCTCATATCCATATTACCTTTAGTGATGAGGGAAAGAGGAACCAAAAACCACGAAGGAGTATTGATATTATTTGTGTCGGCAAAGATCCATTCTACGAGTTGATCTCATGTCTATGGGGCCTTAAGGATCCATCGTAGATCAATCCAACAATCTTGGGTCTCCAAAAAGCCACTAAAGGGGCATCAAGTTATCCATGGTTCTCAATCCAAGTCTAACTGTCAAGGGCTAATGTCTTCCACGAAGGCTTTAGATTAGGGTAGGCATAGCCCTCGTCAGGAATCCTCTCGACTATCTAGCTCCAGTCAAACCATGGAGGCACCTCTGCTCCAAAGGTCTACGGAGATTACCAAAGTAACACATTAAGCAATCAAATGCATGCTTGATGTCATACCTGTTGGTTGCAGAGCATTCCCAAGAGGAATGGGCTAAGAGATCATCAATATGATCTAATAGATTAAGATCCTAATCCATGTACATAATCCTAAAAAATCTTGTGAATACACGTCAAGAGAAGAATACTTTCTAAACCCCACATCTTGAGGAGTCTAAGGTTTCTCACATGTCTGGACCACATCATCCTACATAAAGATATTGCCTAAAGGACCTCAAAAATTCCTACCCAAGGCGCATGTCATCCCGTCCAACATGAGTCATTGACACTTCATATAACCTTGTCCACTACAACTTTTACTTGAGTTGAGAATGAACCTTATAGTATTCAAGATGCATTATGGAATCCTGTATGGAAGAAAGGAATGAAAGAGGAGATTGATTCTATTCATAAGAATCAAACATGGAAGCTTTGTGAATTACCCAAGGGAAAGAAAACAATTGGTGGTAAGTGGATATTCCTGATTAGAAGAAAAACTGATGGTATTATTGATAGGTATAAGTAAAGCAAGGTTAGTTATCAAAGGATATGTTAAAAAAGAAATGTATTGATAATGATGATACTTTTGCCCTTACTTCTAGAATGACCATAATCAGAATCGTACTTTCTTTAGTTTCATTCTTTGGTTGGAAAGTAGATATTGAAAGAACATTTTTTAATGGTGATGTACATGAGGATATCTACATTCAACAACTAGAGGGTTTTGAAGAGAAAGATAAGAAATAACTTGTTTGCAAGCTAATCAAAGATCCTTATGGTTTGAAGCAAGCACCAAAAGCGTGGTATGAAAAGATTCATTTACATCTTATTTCCATTGGTTTTAAAAACTTAGAAGCTTCTTTTACTCTCTATGTTAAGTATAAAGAAGATATTTTGATTATAACCATCATTTATGTTAATGATATAATCATGAAAGGCTTAAGATAATCAGATCTATGATTTTTTAACTCAGAATTTAAGAAAGTATTTGATGTTAACTATCTTGGCTTTTACATTATTAGCTTGGCATTGATTTCATTCATGAGGATAATTGTATCTATATGACATAGCGGAAGTACATTAAGAAACATCTAAAAAGGTTTGGAATGTGAAAATTCCAATCGATGTTAATATGTCTTTACAAGAAGAAGAAGAGTTAGAACTTTTTGATGCTTCTATACTTAGTCAAAAAGTTGATTGCCTGATATATCTTTGTAATACTCGTTTTGACATTCAGTTTGCTCTTTATCAAGTATCAAGGTTCATGCACAAACCTCTTAAAATTCATTGGAAAGTGGTTAAATGAATTTTTAAATATTTGAAAAGAATCATAATGATGCGATGGTTTTTATTTATATTTTATGTTTCAAGGATTTATAGATTTTGATTGGGCAAGTGATAGAGACACAAGATCTATAAGTAGCTATCATTTTTTTGTTGGAGAATGCCTTACTCCTTCGTATTCTAACAAACATCATATAGTGGCTACTTCTTCAAGTGAAGCAAGGTACAAAACTGCAAGTAGTGCTACTGTTGAAGGTATTTGGTTGTAGAAATTTTTAAGTTATTTTGATGTTTTTGTTCATCTTCCTATGTAGATTTATTTAGATAGTCAGAAGTGCTATTGCTATCGCTATTGCTATTGCTAAGAATCTTGTCCGTCATGTAAGAATATCATATTGAAGTTCATTATCATTATATTTGTGAGCAAGTATCTAAGAAGCACATTGAGCTTATCTATGTTCTTACAAGTGAGAATGTGGTAGATATTTTTACTAAGTTATTATCAAGGGACAAACATGAGAAGTTACTAAGATTATTGAACCTAACCTCAATATGACATTGAAGCATTGTTTGGCACAAAACCCAATTTTCAGCAAACCTGAATTTCAAAAATGGTCAAAATGATCAAACTTCGGGCACAGTTTTTTTATTACATAATCAAAATTTATTCTTCAATAGCTATCTAACCATATATAACATATGATCAATTTAAAACTCTCAAATTCATAATGCTAATTTTAGGGTTCAAAACAAATTTAAGTGCTTTCACACTATAAAAAAGTGTCTAGGCACCAGAATTTGGTCCAAAAGCTTTTAAAAAAACTAATTCTAAAATTATCTCAAAAAATCTGCTATGATTCATGGCGGATATAGCAAGGAGGTGCTTTTGGGGGCTTATTTTCTATATAAAGGACGCATGGGGCAGATACAAGGTGGTCTAATCATATGCTCTACTACTTGGAGGTGATCTGGAGCAGATTTGGAGCAGATTTTAGGTTAAGCTGCTGCCCTGGTCTTCGTCACACACCATCATTGTGTGTACTTGCTGATTTTTGTAAGTTGCTCCTATTTCTTGGTGTATCTTCTGTACTTGCTGCTGTACCAGGGTCCAGGTTTCCCAATCTACTACCTCAAGGAAGAAGCAAACTTTAGCTGCTTACATCAGTGAAGAATTGAATTTCTGTTCGTGCTGCAGATTTTATACTCCAATTCCAGCACATTGACTGTTTCTTCTATAAACAGTCCATTAACTCTCCTCATTCTAGCAAGCCTTCATTTTCTCCTAACTCTTAGGCACTATTCTATCTAGTTTATGTACCTAAATCCATTCTATATTCAGCTTTTTATCCAAAATTTTACACACACATAATATAGTTATTATTTCATCAAGTAAATAGTTCTATTTTTGTAATCATTCATCTAATTTGTTTGGTTCAAGGTGTGTAAGTGCTCAAGTTTTTTAAGTGTTGGAAAGTTCCAATCAATTATTTGCGGGCTTACCACACTTCCAACACTTTAACATACAAAATTCCCAAGGGGCCATGATTAGAGCAATGATCTTAAAGTTTATATACCTTAAAGGGTCCTTAATGAGAGTAATCATTCAAGAAGGTTGATGATTGATCCATTTAGACATATAGCAGTAAAGAGCTTCATTACAAATGGGTAGAAGGTCAACTGTCTTGTCTTGCTCTTGTTCTATGTGGAATTCCAAATCCATGGAAATGTGGTTCAAGATGCGGTTTTACTTGACAAGGAGAGACCGGGAAGGGGGGGTTTAGTCATAATAGTTGGTGCATATGACATTGGTTTAGAGAAGTAAATATAATTATTATATCTGGCCATTGTGGTGTATTTAATGAGGAGCTTTTGCCACTCTTTCTGTAAGCAAAGCGTCATGTCAACTTGGTGCAGAATTGGGCAGGAGAAAAAACTTTTGGGACATCCTACTCGTTTTAAAATGAATTTAGGGACTCGAAATGAGAAACCCTAGTAGTAAGGTATGAGTAGCTTGTTTTGAACTACCTGCAAATGATTGGCTTGCAAGGATTATAGTCTATTTATGAGTGCTCTCATTTGATTCAAGAATGTTAACCTTTGCTCATATGATGACATACAGGCATATATGGCACTAAACGATGTTGAAGCAGCAGCTGCAAGTTTTGAAAGGGCATTAGAACTAGAACCATCTGATGGTAAACTTTTTCTTGACTGTTTTGTGTTTTGTCACAAATATGGTGTAGTTCACTTGTTTTGAATGGGATGAATTTTTCTATCAGGGGCAATAAAGAAGGAACTGGGAATCGCAAAGAAAAAGGTAAATAAGCTTTGCTGCATGCGTAGTCGTCATTTTCTGAATCACTTCAACTGATAAGATGTTCAATTTTCAGGTAGCCGAAAAGAAGGATAAGGAGAGGCAAGTCTATGCAAGAATGTTCCAATGATAATTATGTCTACATTGCCAGTTAGAGCCTTGGGCCATGAGGGAAATTTATCATCTCAACATGACGTTGAGGAAAAGCTGATGTCACAGTGCTTTGCCTGTGTGGTATGAAGAGAGAAACAATTTTTTCTGTAAGGTAGTCAGTCAATGCAAGAATGCTACATCATTCACATTTGCCTAAGTGTACACTTATTTGAGTTACTATGAGTTTCTATGAAGACAATAGGATGACTTGTAAAACTTCGCTAGTTTTTTATATGTGAATCCAATGTATTGTTTATTGTCAGACCACTTTTCTTACTAGTTTTCCATGCCTTGCATTTTTCTTTCTCCTCGTTTTCCCTTGAACTTCCTTTCTAATGGCAGTTTCTGTTGGTCTATGAGCTCATGTAAAAACATGAAAAAGGGCTTTTTCTTGAAAAGTGACAGAAAGGAACATTGCAAGTGGATATGCTTTTGCAATCAGTGTATCTTTTATGGTTCATACTATTATGTATATGGTATGCATTCAGTTCACGAATCGAGCAGAACCTTGGGGTTTGTTGTGTTTCCTGTGGTGGTACTTAAATAAGCAAAAAAGCAAACAGAGCAAGAAAAAGCTTTATAATTATATATTGGATGTGTATGCTTGTTTGTGTTTGGATGTATGGTATCTATATTTGTGTGGTTCACATTATCTTTCTCCAACTAGAAATCAGCTAAATCCAAGCATATTGAGACAGTTAAAATTCTAAGTCAATCAGTCAAACCCATTGCAAAAATTCAATAATTGTAGCATGGCATTGAGGATTGAAATGTATTGGAGTAGAGATAAGGGAGTGACTTCTGGAGAGCCTGGCTATCGTTTACTGTTCTTTTTCCTTGTTTTTCAGACTCTTCCTCTTGTCCTCACCTTCTTGCTCAACTTTGAATCGATAGGAACTCAACTTTGTATGACAACTTTCCATCCACAAATTGATGGGGAAACCGAGAGGGTTAATCGGGTACTTGAAGATATGTTGCATATGTATGTGACTGAAACATGTTAGCTAACTTAAACCATATGTACGTAATGTTTCTTATGTTTTTTTGTACAACTATAAGCTAAAAGATGATGGCTCTTTTGAGCTTCGACCTGAAATAGTATTAGAGAAGAGGGAAAGATTACTTAGGAATAAATGTATAGTAGAGATCTTGGTGAAATGGCACACATATCCAGTAGAAGATTCGACTTGGGTGAACTTAGAAGATTTTCTAGCACAGTATCCTTCTTTTCAACTTTGAGGACTGAGTTCCTAAAAGGGAGAAGAATTGTAATAGGCCTTTCGATAGTGAAATAATTCGTTTTGAACTTTCTGAATTACATTGTGGGGAAGCTTATGAATGATTAGGTCATTTTAGTATTGGGATGAAAAGGTTTATATTCTCTCTCTAGATCTTATCCGCATCATGTTTTCAAGTTGAAAATTGAATGTGAAGATGAAAGAATTAGGAAAAATTCTATATGAGAGAAAGGTAGAGCATGCATAAGAGAATAAAAGTATCTCAATGAAATTTTTTTGAATCATGTTTTAAGTACCTCGTTTAGGGCTCATTGTAAGAAAATGCCTTGATTTTATTCTCTCTCTAGAATTTCTAAACTTGCAGGGTTCAAAAGTGATACTTGGAGGTAGATTTGGACCTAGGTCATCTCTAACACTATTGTGTAGATCAAAAAATTGAATAAAAGTGTCTCTCACAAGCTTAAGCTAATTCCTCACCATTCTTGAGTGACAAGGCTTCTCTATTTCTATTCGAATCCATGATTTTAGAGTACACGTGTTGTCATGCCTAATTACGGATGTCTTCAGATATGTCTTTTTGGTGCTTTTCTTCTATTTTTGGACAGGTACCGCTAAAGAAAGCACTACTACAAGTGCACGCTTTTTGCAAAAGTTTTACAGAGAATCAACTTTTTCTAAATTCGGTGGTTCGCACACTTCTTTGGGTGGCGATCAACTCTTTTATAAGAAGACTTGCACGTCAAAGAGGAGGTTAGAAATTAGAGAATTACCTTGTGATTGAGAGTGAGAGTGAGAGTGTGATTGAGAGTGCGAATGTGAATGAGATTGTGATAGCTCGGGGGTTGTCAAGAGGTAGAGGCTTTGTCAAGAAGCTATTTTCCAAAGCTATTGTATCGATTGATTCACATCTATAATATCATAATTTCTCTTTCTCTAAGTCATATCTTGTCTACTCTTCTATGTCAAATTTTTCCTTATCTTTTGCAAGTTCTTTTTTTCTCTATTCCACTATTGTTGAGTGATCGGAAGCATGTGATTGAGGAAATGCTACATGCAAGAAAGTGGGTATGGGTGAAGAGGATAAGAACAAAGCATAATTGTATTCACGATGGCTGGTATAGTTGAAAATACACTTCTAAGGATGGTTAGAATACAAGTCAAACTCTTGTCTAAGCATTTGCCTCCAATAGGTGATGGTTGCACTTCAAGAACTTATATGGAAGATAAAGCACATACCTCTCCCAAGATGACTGTATCCTTCAAAACAATGGAACTACCCTTCAAAACAAGCTCCTCCAAGTAGAGGGTAGAGCTATGTGATGGAGATCCTCAAAGGTTGATTAAATGATTGAGGAGTACTCAACTTTGAACTATATATGGTCTACAATTATGGGCAAATAAGTATGGAAAAAATCAACTATAAAAGCTGATTCATAATAGTAAATTTTTGATAGAGATATAAAAGCTTATCATCAAGATTTGCATTTCCTTAATAATCACTCTTCAATGATTGTGAGACTTTTTGGCTTTGATTTGCCTTTGAAATTTTACATTTAATGTTGAATTTGATTCTGAACAAAATCAATTGCTTTTGGCTTGCTTTTAGTTAGAAACTTGGGTTAGGACTTTGAAGCTCAAGATGAGGTTGAAATGAGTAATGTTAGGTATGTTCAAAAAGCTCTTCATGAGTAGAATAAGTTTAAATAAGCTTTGAAGGATCATATGAAGTTGCAATGGTTGATGTCTTGGCACAAGGATAAAGTTCATCACCTCCTCAATGCTTCCTTAGATGTAGTATAAGGACATATATTTCTTCACCAAATGTGCCTCTTCTTCTTCCTCTTGTAGATCTAGGGCTATCTCTCTCAACATGATATATTATATCTAGGATGTTGGATTAGTCATGATATGCCATCAAGATTAAGGGAAGATACTAGACATAAATGCTCAACAAACTAGGGACTTTATGGGCACAAAGAACATCAATAAGAAACTCTACATGATCATACTAAGCTTACATTAAGAAAGTAGAAAAACCTTGGATGAAGAAAGTAGGACATTTATGGAGAAACTTAGAGAGAGAAATAGCTCTAAAATTTGCATTTTTTTCTAAATGCAAAAATTTTAATAATCGTACCTTTATCTTGAGAAAAAGTAGCTCCTTCAATTAATTTTGATCATAGATTTGTAGGCTTGAATGCACTAAATAAACTTGATCAGGTTGACTAGAGTTGTCTAGAGTTTCACTGGATCTATTAGAGAAGTGAAAGAAAGATCTTTGTTAGAATTTGACTAAAAATAAATGTTTTTTGAGCAAAGTGCTCAATGTGTGGGTTGAGTTTGTTCCTCAATCAAGTGTCTACACAAATACTTGCTATACTTACAAACACCTGCTTTGGTACCATATTGTTAGTCAAAGGTAGATGATAGGAACAAGATAAAATCAATTACACACATCAAGAGAGCATATACACAAGTGATCAATAAAAAACTATTTTGATGACACTATTGATATATTTAGGTAGTGATATGTGTGAACACACTAGGAATGCTAGGGCACTTTCTTCCCTCTTTAGGAGGTTTTTTCCCGCGGCTTGTATATATGCCTACAGCCCTAATGGGTCACTCATCTTTGTAAATTCGAGTGGTAATACATTCAGTATTGTGTGTTGTGCTCCAACCTTCTTCTTCTTCCTTGTGTTGTTCGCGTGCTTCTATAGACCTCAAACTCCAACAATTGGTATCAGAGCAAGTCGCCGCTTCATCGAGGGCATCATCGACACCCCTATGGTCACAATCTTAGAATCGCGCGAAAATTGGTGAGCATACTCAGGGCGATTAGGAGTTCAAAACAACTTCAAAAAACATAAGCTAGATTATTCCTCTAGTGTAAAATGTATAATAGGGAATCACCACTATGAAGATGTATTCATGATGGTGGAGATCATCCTATTGATGAATTCAAAGGACACTTCCACCATCATCTCCCTACAAGAGACCAAAACTTGAAATAAATTAAATGAAATTTTGTGAAATAGAGGAAACGTGGATGAGCCATCTTACCAAAGTTTTCTTTTACAATCATCAAATTATTATGTAAAGATCTTCTTACCAACGTTAAGCTTAAATACAACAACCATATCAATACTAGCCTTAACAATATCAATCAT